>SNQJ01S0006902.1:179390-197440 GCA_010110895.2 Picea sitchensis | reverse complement strand
CTTTGGTTGAGGGCGCACTTTGAGGAGCATTGGCGCATTCCTTGAGGAGAGGCGCACCCATTGGCATGAGAGAGTTGTGTTGGGGTGTGTGCATCACTTGAGAGGGAGCTTTAGTGAGGAGATTAAGGGCGCATGCAGTGGGGGACTATTTGCTAGAGGAGAGGGTGCACTAGAGAGGAGGTGCGCACCACATCTTGGAGGAGGGCGCACTTTGAGAGAGAGGGCACAAGCTTCAAGGGAAAATGCAAGGGTCATTCAAGCATTCAAGTGGGTAAAGAATTAAGGCATCTCAGTGTTAAAGGCAAGCTCAAAGCAAAGGATCAGGATAAAGACAAAGGCAAGCAAGAGGAAGAAAGTTCACCAAGGCAAGGGGCGCCTTACTTCACAAGGCTTGTGGGAAAGTCTTCGAGGAACTCCAAGTCACCAGAGAGTGGTTGCTATTGTACCAGGTTCACTTGTTTATGTTTCCTGTGTTGTACATTTTTCTTTGAGGCCTTCTATATATATCTGCTCCAAACTGGTTTTCCCCATGGGGGGGTTTTTCTAGGGTCATGTTGACCAAAACTCTATGTGTCAAATTTATGCATGCTTAGAAGTGTAGATCAACATTTTAAAGTTCAAAGATCTAGAGGTAGTGTTATGTGTTTTAATGTATATTGCATGTGCTAACATTGAGTAAAGAAAACACTTGCAAGGGCACCTTAAAAGAGCACTTAACTATCAAATATTGAGCAGAAAGTTTGGTGACTGTTTTCTGTCCTAAAACAGCAAGAAAAGACGACCACATAGTTGAAACTTAGAGCCATACTAAGGTCAAGGACAAGCCTTAGGTGGCAGCCTCATAGGACCTCAAAAAATCTACATATTGGAGGTGTGCAAAGGCAAAACCTGCACCATGGAGGATGATGTGCTAGTTGAAAATGAAACACCACCTTCTACATAGTTTGGAGTAGCTAGTCCTCCATCCATCATTGATCATCATATAGTTGATGCATGACCAGGACCTTCTGCCTCTAGTTCAAGGCCTAGCAAACATCCCTTGATCTTTCCCCGTAAAAGGGGGAGAGGGCATTGATATCATATAGTTAGTTGCTAGTTTTGGGACATATACATTTATATATGAGATCATTGATGTCATTTTGTATTGGTTTCAGACTTTCAGTAACGACTTTGATGTACGGGCTTTTATTTGGCATCCACTATATCATATATATCTGTTCTTTCTCCATATTTATGTGCCTATGTGTTTATATGATGTTGTTGTTGCTTTATATATTGAAAAATGTTTAAAATTTTGAAAAAAATGAATAAATTATGCATTTTTTAATGTTTGTCGAGGTTTTCCGATTTTTTTGGATTTTTTCGCTGATTTTTTCGATAAGATGTTTACAGGACCCTTGCCGATTCCGATATTTTCTTCTATGTCTAGGCATACTCCTAGCGAAGCCAAGGGGGGTAGTCCCTAAAGAAAAATAAACTAAGGCTCAAAACTAAATCTAAGCACAACTAGTATTCTAGGAGCTTATTGCAACAATGACAATATAACAAGAAGTAAATCTACACTAGCAACATATATAATTCATTTATTCACTACAAATGCTTATGAAAAATATATTCAGTCAAAGAGATACTTGCATGAAAGATACTCAAATAGATACTGATACTTGCAAGTAAATAAGCAAATGATATACTTCAAGAAAAGAGGAAATGCTTTGCAAATATAAATACTTGGAGCAAAAGGATTAAAAGTAAAATAATGAGACCAGTGCCAAATATTGAGATAATGTGTAACATTGTTGAGATGAAGATTGTCTTGTAAAAAGTCCTTGTAAATTTTCGATTAAAGTTTATTAATGTTTATGTGAAAGTGACTTGTATAATGTGTGCAAAGTGTTACTGAAAATAAAAGCTATTCTAGATGTGGCCTCTAAGAGGCTATTCCTTAGAATGGAGGATGAGCTTGCCGAATATGCAACAGGGAGAGTATCCCTTTGATTTTGCACACAAGCTCAAGAGAATGTGGGAGATCCAACAGGGAGAACCTAAATCTCAAAGTTCCTGCCGGATTTCTTACACAAACCCTCTTGCGTTTCGAAACAAGCAATAGAGTCTTAAAGATTTCCTAAATTAAACTAGATCCACACTGACCAGCTCCGGTTCTGTATGAGCTTACTTCCAGAGATCAAGACTAAGGTCGCAGAGGAAGGGCCAAGAACAATACTAGGGGGAGCTGAGGGGATGGGTTTATTTGCCAAAATGAAATTGAAATAAAATAAATGATTTTTCTAATTAAACTAATTCCACACTATGCAACCTTTTTTTGCATAAAGCTTACTTAGGGGAGTTGAAGGTATTGGTTTATTTGCTAAATTAAAATGCGGAAATTGAAATTGCAGAAATGAAAGTTAATCTAGCAATTAAAAAATTACTTTCCCAAAATGAAATCTAAGCTAAGTTTGAACTAAGAAACTGAAATTTAAACTAAGCTTGAGGTGCTTGTGATAAATTTTATGATAAATTTTATCTTTCCTTAGGTGATGATTGCGGAACTGAAAGACTTAAGGAAAATTAAACAAGCACACCACAAGACAAAAATCCCCCCAAGGGGAAAGAAAACTAGGTGTTGTGTAGCCCACTCTTTTATTGCTTCGGTTACAAGTTACAACAATCTCCTTTTTTGGGAGGCTTGTGATCCTTATAAATGAGGGATCAACAAGTTTTACAAGTTTTTCAAATGTTTATTTAGGTATAAGGTACTTCTGGGGGTCCCAGAAGCTCTAATTCTGCCAAAATTGGGCAGAGTTTCCTTTTGTTTGTTCGCAAACCTGCACAAAACAGAAAGCAAACAAAGACAAAAGATACCCAAAAACACTTTCAGAGTGTTTTTGGACGTTAGTATAAAAACCCATAAAAATTCCTAAGTTAAATCTATGAAAAACTATTAAATTGAACTAAGGAAAACAAGCTAGAAAGCTTGCTTCCTTAGGATCTTTGACTTATTTTTAAGAGCAGCAAATTAGAAGCACTTGTAATTTCCAAATATAAAGTTAAGCACAATATAAAATATCTCTTTTCAAGCCTTTAGATTTTACTAAAATTACAACTTGCAAAAAGAGACTTTCCTATGCTAGATCTTGCTTGTAAAGATGAAATTTTAGAAACTAAGATAAGATCTAAACATATATTTCTACAAATCAGATCTATTTATAAATAAAACTTGCAAGAAGATGGATCTAAAATGTATTATAAAGTAACCCAAAGAATATTATGAAATTTTGAGAAAGAGAGAGATAGAAAGTGCTTGATCCCTTGGATAGCTTTGGGCAATGGGGTTTCCTCTTTGGTGGAAAACGGAGGGACTATGTTGTTCACTACAATCTTGAAGAAAGGAGGATGCTAACTTGCTCAACCTATCCTTCAAGTGAGATATCCTGCAAAACTTAAAGATTTCTTGGAAAAAGGTAGTTAAATATATTGGTGCCACATAATATAGAAGCTGAAAGCATGAATATTAAGCTAAATAAACATGCAATTCAAAACTATCTAACATACATGAACAATAGGATTATCAAGCAAACAAGCTTTTCAATTTCTATCCTATTGGGAGATATCTCCCCTTCCAAGGCCAAAATTTAACAATTAAAATGCAAAAAACTCAATAAGAAAGCTTATACCTCATACACATTTGAACATAGAAGATCCACACAACAATGCTTTACACCATGTAGTAGCCTCCAAAGCTTTTTTATTCCAATGAGAAAGATAGATGACAATACAACAACAAGAAATTCCCCAAGCTCCAACTAGCTTATGCAATGGATGAATGCTTGAATTTATAAGACAAAGGGTGGAGTTTCCAATGAAGGAGGGCGCACCATGTGGAGGAGGGAATGAGCCAAGTGGTGGTTAAAGGTCTGCCACATCTCAAGCAACCTTAAGAGGGCGCCACTTGTGTGAGTATGGGAGAGTGAGAGGTCGCCACCTGTCTAGAGGTAGGGGCCTCTCCTCAAGAGTGCGCCACCTCTTGAGAGGGGGGCACACCTCTTCCTTGATAAAGTCTCCAAACACATGTGGGTTTGACAAATCACCCAACAAAAGGCTCACTTAACTCACCTTTAAGTGCCACTTACTCTTAGTCAACCTTAGTTAACTCCAATCATGCCAAAACATGTCTCCGACATGTTTCCCTGATAATAACGATGCTGATTTTTCTGTTTTTTTATGTCTTTTATAGACTTTTGTGAGCAAAATTAATTTTTAAGTGATTAAAATCACTAATTCTACTCACCAAAGTGGGTACTTAGGTAAAGTGGGTATTCTAAGTCGAAAAACGAATACCCCCAAGGCATATAATGCCTCCTAGTACCACTTTTTTAACATAAGACTAAATTACAATTAAAATATATCGTTTTATGGGAATTTTTTTATTGAATCAAAACATTAAAAAACCTAGGGGGGACTTGGCGCAATTTCCATGACTCAAAAATGATGTCCGAGAGGCTGGCGTGGTAATATAAACATTTAGACACTAGACTTAGATTTTCCAAGCTAAGGCCTAATCATCATACTCACTCCAACTTTGGAGGTAGTATGTACTCATGATCCCATCTTAGGAGGCTAATCCTTTTACAAAATCATCATGCCAGTTTCATCTTATTACAATGCCCCATCAGGGGATGGAAATGCGAAAAAGTGGTCATATTGATCGGCTGAACTTTTGAACTTTGATTTTGAACATATGAATGTTCAATCTTTGGCTTCTCAACTGCAAGTCCATCCTAGTGCAACTTGGTGGATAACACTCTCCATGTAAGCATGGGGAATTTAAATGAATGACAAGAAAACATATTGAGAAAAAGTGAGAAGGAAAAACATAAATTGTGTATTTAAAAAATAAAAACATGAGACACTATTCCTCAAATGTATTTGAAAAAAGAAAAAAGAGGAGAAGCACTCTGGACTTGGGGGATGCTGAAGAGTTGGGGATGCTTGGCCTTGCAGTGTCAACCCCAACTGAGCTATTCTCCTATTTACCCTGGCATAACAAAGGAAGAGGGGTTATTTAGCTGAGAGTGAGAGGAATTGCTGCCCACATTCCCATGTGAAGACTAAGAATGGACTAGAGAGCCCGAGGGTACTGTAACTTGTAGATTGCCAAGAAGAGCCTGGTCGAAGTCAATTGAATGCTAGTTTTCCCATTTGGGTTTCCAGGGTAAACTTTGTGTGTGAATTGCTTGATGTGCAGTGCTAATTTCTGTATATGAGTTGCTGGTTGCTGGTCTGTGTTTAAATTGCAGATTGAGTTATTTTAATGGTGTGAGGATTCATTTAATATTATTGCTTTCAGTTTTTCTTCACGTTCTCATTCTTCTTGGCCACTAAAGAATCCCAACAGCTCTGGGATGCACATCATCCATTTCACTCTGAGATTTAAGATCAATGGCTCAGATAATATGGATGTTGCATTTTGTTAGCTAGTTTCCATTTCTGTCAAGCTTGTGACTATTGAAGGAAAACATACCCAGCGAATTGGTGTTTTTCCCATGCAAATATGTTGTCCCTGGCTGTTCCTTGAGCCCATCCTCAGGTCTGTTGCACTCTGAGAGGTTGTACTTTGCCTTTGGCAATTGTTTGAACCCACACGTAGGCCATACATGCCGTTTATACATTCCTGGGGAACGTACGTGGGCCATACAGGCCATATGCACAGTGTACAAGTGATCTCCTGCTTCCTGGGGTTGCACTACCTTATATTGGGTGTGTGAGTTCTTTGGGAGTTTGCAGTTTTCTCTCAAGTGACTGGAGTTGCAATTCGTGCCATCAAATCGAGAGCAGATTTGTTAAAAATTATTATTTCTCTACCATGTGTTGGACTCCAACATTTCACTTTAACATTGCATATCTTGGATTAATGGTATGTCTTGGTTGAAGGTTATAAGAACAGTTTCCCTCAGTGCTCTCCAAATAGATGGTTTAAACAAATGGTTGTTCCCTTATTATTTTAAATCATTTCAAAGACTTGAAACCAATACATGAACCATGCATTCTTGTTAAGTGGTATGAATGCATTGAATAATGGCCAACTCATGCCGACATTATTGAATGGAGTTTAATGTTATTGAAGTTTGAATTGGAGTTGAGAATGGGCACAAGAAAGTATGGTATGAGAGATAGCGATCCTTGATTTCAATGAGTTGAGTTAGTAATAGCATTGAAGCCTGTACAGTAGTACCATCTGAAGACAAGTGACCAGAGTGTTGATATTATGGTAGCTGCGGGAGGTATTTACCTCCACGTGTAAACCTGACGAGGATAAAATACTCCGGGAAGCAAGAAGAAACCCTAATGAGTTGGCTAATAACCCTAGAAGACTTGTCGGCTCAAGAAGATAATTTATATTAGGTTATTAGCCTCCAAGAGAAGAAGTCGACCAGAAATAATAATATATATTGAACAGACAGATACCCAGAATGAGAAGTCGGCCCAGGCAGTTGGCCAGAATTAGTATAAATACAGGAGGTCAGTTCTCATTCTGGGAGGCAGTCTCAGAATTGTAGGGCAGCACTTGTTCGCACTGCAGTTGCCCAGTTTATGCGCAGGTTTGGAGGAGAGATGCCGTTGCAGCTGCTGCAACTAGCAGTTACGCTTGGACTATCTCTTGGCTAGGGTTTGGACTATCTGATCAACTCTTATTGGTGCGCTATCCTTGGGGAAAGGTGCGCTACCCTTTGTTTGGCTATCTAGCCTAGGATTTGTTTCCGAAGTGATTCTCTGTCAAGGTTAAGGTGCTCGGAGGGTGGCTTCGGCCTATGGTTGGGTGACAAGGGTTTTGTCAATGGTAAAACAAGCACATCCACTTATATTCTAACATGTTATGGGCCCACACCTCCTTCACTCAGTCTAACCGCTGGAAGGAAACATAGCCGTAAGGATGTTAAGCTTGTTGAAGAACTGCTGCTAGGGCAGTCACCATAGCACTACCGCTGGGGTTACTAGCAGGTGCAGTTGCAGAAACCCTAATCCTCTCGTTGAGGCTTGACCTAATCTCCGGATAGATCAATGCGCCCTAGTCTGGCGCATCTCCTTGTACTCTCAGCAAGCCAAGACGTCAAGTTTGAGTTTGTGGTCAAATCTAGGGTTTGACCAAGTCAAAACAACCATGACTTACTCTATGAAGTCAGATAGAAGGAGATTCTAACTTCAGAGCGTGAAAGACAAGGATTGATCTCATCCTTGCCAAGAATAAAGTGATGGATATCGTGAAAGGAAAGATCGTGGAACCAGAGTTTGAAGAAGGAAAAGAGAAGGAACCACAGAACGTTGCAGTTATGGAGAAGTTCAAAGACGGTGACATCAATGTCATGAGTATCATAGTGGAATCCATAAAAGACCACTTGATTATGATACCCTACATCATTTTGACTCGCTTCGAAGAAGATTCGTGCCCTAACAAATCTCTTCTCGTCAGAAACGTGGACAAGAATTATGATGAAAAGAATGAGCTCCAGTGACGAAGATGAATGATGATGACAACATAGCATCATGCAAGGCAGTATGTCGGATAAAGAGATCAACTAAAACCTATTAAAGAGATCACTTCAGAGAAGAAGGGTGGTAAACTTGAAATTACTCAATGAATTATTTTCCCAAGACATGGGATGCATTGCTTAAGCATGAACACAAGGAAGGAGTATCGACATTTGAAGAACTTTGGACTTCTTGTGCTCAAGAAGAATCAAGGATGTCGGTCTTGAAAACCCCAAAAGAAGTCACGATGATCAAGCCTTCACGAAACAAGATTCAAGAATTTGAGAACAAAAGGAAGTTTGGTTGAGAGGAAGCCAAATCAAGAAAGACATTTTGAGAAATACAATGCTTCTAGTAATAGAAAGTATGGTCACTACAGAATCATTGTCGACTAAGAAAAGGAGAAACCTGAAGCATCGGTTCTTGGGAAAAGAACCTCTGAGAAAGATAAGCGGATGAAATAGATTTCTTCTTCTAAGGTAACAATTCTCTTCTTATTTCATGTACATATCTTGTTTGCATGATCTACTGTACATATCTTGTATATCTATCTCACGGAAGAATGTGTATTCCAAGAAGAACTATACCTATGGAAGAAACGATAAGATAAGGATTGATATCATTAGATAATACATGAAAGGATGAATGCGAGATCAATCATGAAGAGACTTAGAAGCAAAGTGAAGAAGTCGAGAGAAGACTTATAGCGTTTTGTAAGAAAGCCAACAAGGCGGAGCTGGACTCACGTTGAGTGAGAGAGCCAATTATATGTGCAGTGGAGCAATGGGATCGCGGTGTATGGACTCTCAGGATAGGGGAATGATTATACATCACCAAAAGAAGAGCATGCATGAGCAAGAGTTAGGAGGGAGCTAATCCTGATCCATTGAACATGATGAAGTATATATCCATGGTAGTAACCATGTGAAAGGCAGTCGTGCTTTCAGTTCAATGTAGAGAAGTCTTCTTCGAAGAGAACATAAAAGTAATCCTTGGTTGTCCATCGGATCAAGTGATCCTATGATAAAAGAAAGTGGAATCTTTAGGGCATGGAATCTATAAAACTCCATGGACCCAAAATCTAAAGAAAAACATGAGGGAAGGTATGAAATTCCAAGAGAAGCTGAGACAACGGATCAATGTATGAGAATGCAGACTACAACCCTAATAAAAGCTATCAAGCGGGCTGAAGTTGTGATCTTGATGTACAAAAGACTTATGAATGAAAACATTGCAAGATCTAGAACCAGGGTTCTCCTAGATGGAGGAAGACTATGATGATTGCTGGTTAAATTAAGCCAAACAACCTATACATGAGTCGTTATATCATCTATGGGTTGGAGTGCTACATCAGATGAATGCAAAACTGTTCTCGAGCAATTGAACAAAGAGCATATGAAGAGCAACCTCAGACCTTGAATATCTGGGAAAAAGAGACCCTTGTGTCTGCGGATGGAAGTATATAACTTGGTGGAGAACCTCAATGCACAACATAAGCGTGGTGAGATTCCCTACTCTTGACGAATGTATCAAGATGATTACTCATTAGATTAGATCTCATGATGTGAGAAGAGACACATGGATATGTTCGGTCCAACCATGATATACTTTATTGATCGAGCTACATGAAGCCTTCAAAGAGGAACAATACTCCAGAATGAAGTACATTTGAAATCAAACATTACATTGTCATGTGATGAAGTTGAGAAAGGAGAAAGAATTCTCCATTACATATCTCCTGGATGAAGCGGATAGCAGAGACTTATCTTGGTAAAGCTTCTATCGAAGATGAGAGAGTTTACATACTCAAGAAACAAGTTGGAGCTCGTGTAGACGACTTCCCTATTGAAAAAGGGAAGAGATGACTCGGGTTGGGAGAACACGATATGTATTGATTTATGAATGAGTCATTTTTGATTCGAAAAATGGTCGGGATGGCTTGATTTCCTTTCAGTTGGAAAGTGGATTGGGAATTTCACGGACAGCGATTTTCCATTGTAGTTGCTGTGGGAAATGGTCGGTCGTCTTATCGCAAACAGCGACTTCCATTGTGGTTAACATGGGGAGTAGTCTAGAACGATCTCTCTTCTTGAGGTTACTCAAGAAGGCTGACCCTTCATTTGGACTTAGCGATTTCTCATTATGTGGTTAACATGAAGATAGTCGTTTGGAGGTTGATCTGAATAGTCTTTTCCTCTTGTGGTTAGGAGAGGAAATGAATACAAACGATCATTCTTTATGGTTTATACATTCTCTCCGAGGTGCACTTTGATTAGTGTAGGAGAGAATGGCCGAATTGAGAATGGTCCAAGCTCAACAATTAGGGACATGCATTCCTTAAGTTTTATACATTCTCGAGGTGCACTTTGATTAGTGTAGGAAGAATGGCCCGAGGGTGGGGAATGGTCGAGGCTCATCCAGGACCAACTATTCTTCCTTGCTTGAAGAATAGTCGGACAACTCATCATTGATGTTTTACTCTAAAGGTAGATACTCTTCTCAGATCTCGCAGATGTGGGTGAAATATTGGCCGAGATGATTTAGTTTATATCATAACATTGTTTTGTGCGGGGTTGATGTCGGATGATTGTTATGAAGACTATGGTAGATGTAATACTCTTTGTGGTGGATGTGTTCAACATTTCCATTGACTTCTCGTTATTGATCAGTACTTGTTTTTCTACTTGGTGTGGTAGTGTACCCTTCAGTTGTAATTATGTACTACTATGGATAGACAGTTGTGTTCTATTTTGTTGATGACCTTGAAGGCTGTCGGTGATGCAGTAAATGGTCTCGGCCGGATGAATGATTAACAAAAGATTGTCCGGACAAAAAATGGTTCGGAGACATTTACTCTTCTAGATTAGAATGGCTCTTGTATCACTCGTGGAGTGAGCATCATGTCTAAATACTCAGATAGAATAGTTTTTGAGAGATGATCTGTAGATGATGATGATGGTGCTCATGATCTAGTCATGATCTAGTCTATATAACTATGTTGATGCTATGGGTGAATGGTATGTTTTTGCTCAAGACCATTAACCGTGATGCTACCGGGTGAATGATATGTTTTGTGCTCAAGACCATTACCTGTAATACCTCCCTAGCTAGGAGGGAGTGTTGATATTATGGTAGCTGCGGGAGGTATTTACCTCCACGTGTAAACTTGACGAGGATAGAGTACTCCGGGAAGCAAGAAGAAACCCTAATGAGTTGGCCAATAGCCCTAGAAGACTTGTTGGCTCAAGAAGATAATTTATATTAGGTTATTAGCCTCCAAGAGAAGAAGTCGGCCTGAAATAATAATATATACTGAACATACAGATACCCAGAATGAGAAGTCGATCCACGCAGTTAGCCATAATTAGTATAAATACAGGAGGCCAGATCTCATTCTGGTAGGCAGTCTCAGAATTGTAGGGCAGCACTTGTGCGCACTGCTGTTGCCCAGTTTCTGCGCAGGTTTGGAGGAGAGCTATCGTTGTAGCTGCTGCAACTAGCAGTTACGCTTGGATTATCTCTTGGCTAGGGTTTGGACTATCTGATCAGCTCTTATTGGTGCACTATCCTTGGGGAAAGGTGCGCTACCCTTTGTTTGGCCATCTAGCCTAGGGTTTGCTTCCGGAGTGATTCTCTGTCAAGGTTAAGGTGGACGGAGGTTGGCTTCGGCCTATGGTTGGGTGACAAGGGTATTGTCAATGGTAAAACGAGCACATCCACTTATATTCTAACACAGAGATAGATTAATATTGCGTCTTACAGCTCAGTCTTAAAATGCTTACATGGATTGTGGAATTGTAGAAATTGCTCAAGGATCCATGTTGGAAAAATAGATTGGCTATAAGCCTACCGTTTATGGATCACAGAGATCCTAATTTTCTAACCAATCAAGTCTTGTGCCAACAAAAAAGAATGAATTTAACCCTTCAAAGTTCAGACTCTAGTGCAACTTGCCCACTGTATACCTTCGATAAAACAATGATTTATTGCTTGCCACCACTCCTAAACTGGGATCTTTCCTTTCTTAGTTTAGTGGCTTCTCTGCCTCCTTCGATTCCTACACTTCCTCTTCCCCAAAATACATTAATTTTTACTGTCTTTTAACTCAGAGAATAGCAATACAGGAATTGAACCTGTTTGGATTCTAGATTCCCTGAAGTATCATTTGCGTTGTCCCCGTGGGTTCTATGTTTTCTCCTATTTTGATGCCTTAATTTATTATTTCTTCTTTTGAAACAGATGGTTCAGTGAATACTGCCACAGAAAGAGTGCTTCCATATTTGTATCCTTTACATAATCTGAACAGTTTTACTGGGATGTTAATGAGATTTGTTGCTGTGGCAGTTGGACACATTTTAATGCCGATAAAAGTGTTTCTGTACTGAACACGAGTTACCCATCTTCCTAGCAGAGTTTGGTGCTCACCCCTTCCGGCTTGAGACAGTGTTTGGTCTCATTTCACTCCTGCACCACATTCCGATCTTTGCTGATACAACGAAGGGATGGGATCGGTATCCATACTTGGCTTACTGCTCAACAGAGTCCATTGCATAAACTAGTTCTTTGGTTCAATCTCAGTGTTGGTATGCCGGGGTCTCTGATCTTCTAGCATATGTTGGTATTACGATGGACCGCCTCCCTTCGTATAGATATTCCCTGGGTGCACCTGGCCACCTCTTACCTACCAGACAAGAGATGAATACAATCATCCGAGAGGATATCTACAGGCAGTTTGTACAAATCACTTGGATAAGCCCTCAGGGTGGGTTACGTAAGATGGCCTTCTATGCTGAGCACTTCATAGTGATGAGGGGTGGACTCATTGTTCGACCACATTACACACTTTGCCATTGGATGCACGCTCTATGGATCCCCCTTCCAGTTTAGAGTTGACTCTCATAGACTGCGGATTGAGGCTGACTATTAGATTGATTGTTCAGACAAAGATCTGCCAGCTATGCCATCTTTGAGAGATTGAGACTGAGGAGCACTTCATCTTCCATTGCCTGGTTTACTACGAAATTCGAGGATGGTTGCACTGTTTTTTTAGGAAGCTACAGATGCTTGGGAGCTTCTTTGGTTACCTCGACCAACGATGCTTGGCCTTATACATGTAGGAGGCCCACCGTCTCCACTCTTCTATACTCCAGCCACATTTGCATCTTGAACCAGCTCCCACCTAGCAAATCACTTCCTTTTTTACGGTACTCCGAACTAGGGGCACCAAGCGACAATTAGATAGAGATGATCCTAGATTAGTGATGTACGAGACATCTCTACTTCCGTGAGACCCCAACGGTGTCACCCAACCAGACCTCACATTAGGAGATAGACTAGTTGCCAGATGAGATCTTCTAAATCATAGTGACATGGTCTTCCTTCTAGAAAACAACACAACACTCATTCCAACTCCTCTCCTGTTTCTTCTTATGGACAGACATCTATTTTGGGATTTCTTCATTCGGCCTCGAATGTTAGGAGAGATGGTTCTAGTGGACTAGAGTAGCCTCGTACCACTGGCACAATAGTTTCTAGATCTACTCACTTTGTACATCTCTCCGGTGGATTGGCTCTCCATTTTTGGAGTTGGCTATCTAGGTTTTAGATTAGACTTCTATTCTATTTTAATTTTTACTTCCTACTTCTTGCTTTTTATATAGGAGCCGCTTTAGCGCTTCTGCTTTGTATAGAAATCATTGTACCTAACAGTCCCATTGACCTCTTCAGTGGTCATTTGTCAGACATTAATACATTTATCTTATCTTATCCACTGCAGGAATGACTTAATCACTTCTGTTCTGTGTATTTCTTATGTCAATCTTCACATGCACTGTTTCTTCTTTGCCATGCAGATCCTATTGTAATGTTTCTAATTCTACAATGAGACTTGCTAATGCTTGAAACTGGAAGGGTTCCAAGATAACTAGAGAATGCACATTGTTACTGTGTATGTTCTATCTGCACTTCGGATTAGTGCTTGCTAACCATGGGGGAGTTCCTACACAATCTAGAAGCGATCTGTCAGCCTTAGGGACCAAAGAACACTACAAAACTGTATTAAATGCTTGCTGTAAATTGAAATATCAGACCTGTAAACTGCATCAAAACATTAAAAACAGCAACAGAATTGCAGATTACACCTAAGAGTGGATTTTTGCCTTGGGAAACGTGTAAATCTGCAGTTAGGGCATGGAAATCGGCTTTAAAAGGTGCAGATCTGAATGTATGAATGTGAAACAACAGCAATTTTAAGGATGAAAATTATAAATTATGGTTGCAGTGCCTTGAATTCTATGGGTTATGGGGTTACAAAATTGATTAAGAGGGAGTGATTCCTGATATTAACCAATTCATGGGTTGAAGCAAAGTAAAAGACATAATTAACAAGTGAGATATAGCAGCCAAATAGATGTTACCTTTATTCCAAAGTTGCAAGTACTATAAAGTTTGGGAGATATTAAATCCAACTACAAGACCTCTAGTGTGTCAAACCACTTCTAAAGAATCTTCTCAGCATTGCGGAGCATCGAGGTTTTGAGCATAGTGGAGCATCAGGGTTTTGTGCATCGTGAGCATCAGGGTTTTGAGCATCGTTAGGTGAATAGAGCATCACATCGGGGGTTTTGAGTATCGCCTTGGTGTGCATAGCGGGGCATCACGTCGAGGTTTTACTGGCGAGCATGGCACAATATCGTCGGGGATCTTTGATTTTAACAACGGATGCATCGTGCGAGCACATGGGGCAATGCGTCGAGGTTTTTCTGGTGAACATCGCACATCATCTTTGAGGATCTTTGATATTGTCGTCGGGGAGCATCATGTCGGGGTTTAGCCCGAGCATATCACATCTCGTAGCATCGTCGAAGAGCATCGCATCAGGGTTTTCTTTACAGACGTGCCTCACACAGTATTGTCGGGTTTTACATGTTACTGACGATAGCATCATCGGGGACATCGGGTAGTTAGGGCTTGCAGTTGATGAGGCAAGTAGCTCGTCGGGGCCGTCGAGGTGTTGGTGTGCATCAACGTCTGAGGTGCTTGAAGGCCATCGAGCAGGTGGGAAGGGATTTCACGTTCACATGCTTGGGGACTGTCTACAGCAGGGGTTTCATTACATGAGTGCAGTTGAGCATTCGCGGGTAGAGAGAAGGTCTGAGCAGGTTGACAGAGCTGGGAACAAGGTGCTTGGGAGGGGGATTGCGACCCCTCAATAGGGGACCCAATGGAGAACCCACTTTCATCTCCCATTGATGGACAATCTTATACTATAATGGACCAGACTATATAGAATTGGACCCTCGATGACCCTAGCAGCCCTTCGAGACGTATCTACAGCCCCACAGAGATTGCCATGGAGCGAGATTTCTCATATTCAATATCCCAGGTTAAATACTTGATGCGGAAAGTGGAATCTCAGGACAACGAAAAAAAACAACTCCATGAAGAGGTATCAGACTAAGTTACCAGGATACATAAATGGATTTGGATCCGTCAGATTTTTGAAAAGCCAGGATCCAAATACGGCAAGGATACGTCAAGTACAAAAATATATAATAATATTTTTAAAATTTTAAAAAACATATTAAAATATTCATAATCAAAACCATTTATGAATCACAACATTAACATTGAATTCATTAGATAATTTATAAATTCGAACACTGAAATGATAATTATGCATCTTGCCTCATACTAGGTAAGCCTTTGAAACTATTTTAATAAAGACAATATATCATAAATTAATTATTATATTATATATCATATTAATAATTATATATTATTATATCATATCATATGAATATACCATATTTAAATAAATAATATCATATATACGTAGCATATTAACATATGATATATCATATATTTAAACTTTAAACCTTTATATTTGTTAATATACAAGGAATGCCATATGCACCGATCGACTAAAACCTAAAAACCGACGAATATTTTAAACCTGTAATATTAATTCTGAATGTGCCTGTAAAAATTTAAATAAATATCGCACACTCAAATTAAATAAATATCGCGAATGGCGAGTAATGGAGGCAGACCTGTTGGTGGACCCGCTCCGTATGCTTCTGACTTGGTTGCTGACTCCTGACTGACTGTTGATACGATTCCGCATGCTAAAACCCGATAAAAACAATTCTGCTTGCTAAAAACCTAAAAAAGCACAAAAAACCATAAATCGACGATAGTTATCTTTGGGATCCGCGTATGTGGGGTTGTCTCTGTTGGTATTCATTTTCTGGTTTATGGGATCTGCACGAAAATCGAAGGATCCGTTTTCGGTAAAGAGGATTCATGGCCCTGGTGGATCCCACACGGATTTGGGCAGTTCCAGATTCGGATCTGAAACGCGGATCCACTGTCCAGACCCCGCAGATACGGTAACTTAGGTATCCGAATTCAAACAATTGGTTTTCGAGATTAAAAACTAAGAAAATGCACACCAATAAAATCCACCAACAGATTGCCCCAACCTTCAATCAGAAATTCGAACTCTGCAGGATGAACTGAAATCACAATAGGCCCTCTTAAACAAGAGATGAAAACAAAACAAAAAACGCTTAAATCTTGGGTTGAAGTGGTCAGGAAAAGAGAACAACCTCCCCATCTCGCAGAAGTGGAGGGGGCGATACAAGCAAAAATCAACGAGGAACGTCTCTGTCGTACTCGAAAACTTAACTTCAAAGTATGTGGGCTCCCCCATTCCGAAGCCTCATCAGAGCCATTACAGATAGGCACTTCCTTCCTTCACAACACACTGGATCTGAAGGACATCACTTTGGAACTTGCATGGATGGGGCCCAACTCCACACTTCTCCTCTGCTTCCAGTCTCAAGAGGACCGTCTTAGAGCCCTCCGTGCTAAAAGATGATTGATTTCGCTCCCAAGCACACATAAGATTTTCCTTGATGCAGATCTCACCAGGACCCAGCAGGCGGAACTCAAACATTCTAGGGATTTGGTGACATCAACATGGAAAGAGGGAAAGTGGGCAGTCATTCGTGACCTCACAACCGTCATTCGGGACTCGGCCCCTCCGGGTATTCCCACCCTTGGTCCAAGTGACGCTCTTTCCCGGATGGGGGACATGTTCGGGGGAGCTTTCCCACCATCTCTATTGGTTGCTGGAATTGTAATGGTGCATTTTGGCCTTCACCCGACACACTTCATGATGTGATTGAGTTTCATGACCTCCTTTTCCTCGCAGAGACTCACGCGAGTTCCATGGAGACACCACCTGGGATTCATGGGTACCACTGGGTATGGTGTTGCTGACAGGAGACAAGGTCCGACAGTGTCAGAGGATCCGGGGGGGTTGCTTGTCTCATATGGGGCTCCCTCTAGAGTCGGGTTACTATGGTGACATCATACGAGCATGCCGAGTTTTTGTGGGTTTGTGTTCATCAGAATAGCACCATACTTTGGGACATGTACATTGTAGTTTGCTATTCCCCCCCAACCTCGTCACACTTTGCATGTCATAGTGAGTTCGATGGAGACCTGTTCCTCGATCTTTACATGGATATCTCCCACTATTCCACTCTTGGGGAGGTAATTGTTCTTGGTGACTTCAAATGCCGTACTAGAGACATACATGTACCCCTTCATGACAGAGCTGATGATGCACTCTGCCTCCAGGAGATAAAGTTGGTATCTATAGGCCTTCATAGGAACTCGGAAGACAGGACTGGGCCCTGTTACCCCCCCATACCTAGGGGGAATTGTAGGAGATCATGTCTTGAGGCCCGCAATGGAGAACATGATCTACACCATGATGATGATGATCAACATGTCCACAAATGGAAGCCCAACAAACCCCCTCGTTTGCCTCCCAGTTGGATCAACCAAGGCTCATCACATTCAAGCAACCCAGAGTATGGAAGATGGTAAGCTATTGTCACCATGAGGTATGTTAGTCCTTCTTTTATGCAAAGTGTTGTACTTATTTTGTCGGGCATTTGGATGAGGATCTCTGGTTGAAGTTGGATAATGGATCACTGGTTTGGGAAATCGTGTCAGTTGCCTTGTTTCACCTTGGTGGTCAACATCTGTGCCCTAGTCTCATGTTGTTGCCGCCCAAGGAAAATGTGTAATACTGGGGGG
Organism: Picea sitchensis; assembly: GCA_010110895.2. NCBI lineage: Eukaryota > Viridiplantae > Streptophyta > Pinopsida > Pinales > Pinaceae > Picea > Picea sitchensis. The sequence continues at coordinate 179,800 of SNQJ01S0006902.1, read as the reverse complement.
CCTCCCGAAGGGTAACGTTTTGCTCTCGTTCATACTTGACACTTTGCACCTTGAATCCTCACATATTATACTAAACTTTGGCTATGGTTCATTCTCTCATGAGAATAGGGGTTGAAGGTCCAAAGATTGTTCCGTAGTTGCTATAAAAGAATAAGAAAATGATGTTAGAAAAGAAAGTGAACATATCAAAGCAGTACCACCAAAAGTCGATCCAACTTTAACTCTATTCATTCAGTGCTCGCCCCGGTCCCAAAAAAGTGATGCTAAAGTGATGAATCGATGATCATTAAAGCATCAACCATTTAGTACATCCTACATAGTACATAGCATACTACACATATAACATCAATCATAAACATATGTGGGACTCAACATTAAAGCATCATAAGTTATAACATCAATCATAAAAG
>SNQJ01S0006902.1:121447-142327 GCA_010110895.2 Picea sitchensis | reverse complement strand
CTCATAAGCTACGACACCTACCTTCCTGCTGATCCTGTAGGGCCCAAAGAAACGTGGTTGCAGCTTCTCTGCTCCGCTTCTTTTTATAGAAGCCTACCTGTATGGTTGGAACCTTAGGTAAACTAAGTCACCAACCTCAAAAGTACACTCAACCTTGTGTTTATCTGCTTGGACCTTTTGTTGGTTCTGCACCTTCTGTAAATGATCCTTCAGCTCCCTAAGGATGTCATGTCTCTGCTGTACCTAATCTTTTACCATCGGGGCCCTGTTGTCACCGAAAGCAATCTCTACGAAAGAGAGTGGATCATAACTGTACAATGCCCTGAATGGGGTCATGCCTATGGACATGTGATGGGTGGTGTTGTAGCAGTATTCCCCCAAATGTAGCCATCCGACCCACGCCTTCTGCTGCCCAGCCACATAATTCTTGAGATAGCCTTCCACCCATTTGTTGACTATTTCAGTCTGCCTGTCCGTCTGAGGATGATAGCTAGTACTAGGAGTCAAGGCCGTACCAACTAGCCTGAATAACTCCTGCCAGAATGTACTCATGAATCTGCTATCCCTGTCATTGACAATGGTTTTGGGTAGGCCGTGTAGTATGAAGATCTCCCTGAAGAATAATTCGGCCACCTGTGCTACACTGAAGTCTGTAGCAATGGAGAAGAAGTGTGCAAACTTTGTCAACCTGTCCACCACTACGAAAATGCAGCCCTTCCGCTGCACCTTTGGTAACCCTGTGATGAAATACATGGATATGCTTTCCCACTTGTGCTCTGGGATGGGTAGGTGTTGCAGTAGTCCTGCTGTGTGAGTGTGCTCATCCTTATTCTCCTGGCAAGTAGTACACTCCTTGACATGATTCATCACATCCTCCTTGAGGCCCTTCCATGAGAACCTCTCCCTCACCTGCCTGTATGTCTTGCCAATCCCTTGAGGACCTGCCATTGGTGAGTTATGACATGCCTGCAACACCTTTGCCTTGAAGGCCGATTCAGGAACCAAAAAGATTTAGCCCTTATAATAGATGAGGCCATCAATGACCCTGAAGCTATCGTCCTGTATTTGCCCGTCCATTACTTGACAAGCGAACTGATTCTCTGAATATTCCATCACCAAGTGGTCCTTCCAATCAACTGACACATCTGTTATGGCATAAATTGATGGCCTTCTGGACAATGCATCTGCCAACACGTTGTTTTTCCCTTTGATAAATTCAATGTCAAAGTCATATGCCTGTATTCTACTTACCCATTTCTGCTGCCTTTCATTTAAGTCCTTTTGCTCCAATAAGTACTCAAGACTGTTATGATTTGATTTCACCACAAATCGTGCACCTACCAGGTATTGTCTGAATTTGGCCAGAGCATGCATGATGGCCAACATCTCTTTGTCATATATGGAGTAAAGTAACTCAGGTCCCCTGAGTTTTCGACTCTCATAGGCAAGAGGGTGCCTATTTTTCATCAGTATGGCCGCAATACCTTCTCCTGAGGCATCACACTCCAAGGTGAAAGGTTGGCTGAAATCTGGTAGGGCTAAGACTGGGCATGTGCTCATCACCTTTTTCATCTTGTCGAATGTAAATTGGGCCTCCTCACTCCATTTGAAAGCTCCTTTCTTGGTCAAATCGGTCAAAGGTGCACAAAGCTGAGATAACCCTTTGACAAACTTCCTGTAGTAGGTGCACATGCCTAGAAATCCCCTCAACTTTGTAAGGGTTTTTGGTGTAGGCCACTCCATTATTGCCTAAATCTTCTCTTGATGTACCTGTACCCCCTTCACTCCGATGATGTGCCCCAAGTAAAGAACCTCTGTCATTCCAAATTCACATTTGGACTCCTTAGCATACAATGACTGCTTCTCCATGATAGACAAAATTTGGTCCACATTTCGAAGGTGTTCCTGCCACGTCTTGCTATAAATGAGCAAATCATCAAAGAATACCAAGAGATGCTTCCTCAATTGTTTATTGAAGACATGGTTCATATAAGATTGGAACGTGGTTGGGGCATTGGTTAACCTGAAAGGCATCACTAAGAACTTGTAGTGACCATAATGACACTTGAAAGCCGTTTTTGGGATGTCCTCCTCCCTCATTTTGATTTGATGGTAGCCAAAACGTAGGTCAATCTTTGTGAAATAGACAGCTCCATGCAACTCGTCCAACAACTCATCAATCCTTGGTATAGGATACCTGTTTTTGATTGTTTTCTTATTTAATGCCCGAAAGTCAATGCACATGCACATGGCTCCATCCTTCTTCTTGACCAGTACCACTGAAGAAGCAAAAGGGCTGGAGCTCGGCCTGATGTGCCCCATATCCAAGAGTTCTTTGATTGCCTTCTCTATTTCATCTTTTTACTTCTTCGGGTGTCTGTACGGTGTGGTGATAATTGGTTTTTCTCCTGCCTCCAACTCAATGATGTGCTCAAACCCCCTGTCCGGTGGCACCCCTGGTGGAATAGGTCCAAACACTTTATTGTGTTTGTCAATGATCTCCTGAATCTCTGGTGTGTAGTGAACCTTGCCTTGTTTGTCCACACGTGTCGAAATCTTGCACTCAATTGCATACACTATCTCTTCCCTCCTGAAAATGGCCTCCATTCTCTTGGCCGTAACTACTTTGGCTGAGTTACATGTCATGCCCCGGAGAACTACCTTTTGTCCACCCTCCTTTGTGAAAGAAATCTCCATGGTCTTGTAGTTGGTGGTGATAGGCCCCAACGTACTAAACCACTAAACTCCAAGGATTATGTTTGTATCCGGAAGATCCATCACATAGACATCTTGCACCAATTCATGCCTACCCAATGTAAGTTTCATGCCTAGAATGTACCTGTTACAAGGCATGGTGCTTCCTCCTGCTACTTCCACTTTGAATCCCTCAAATTCAACTGTGGGTATATGCCTCCTCTGTAGTAATGCTGCATCAATGAAGTTGTGAGAGGCTCCCCCATCAATCAAAACCGACACCTTTTGCCCCTGCAAGACTCCTCTCATCCTGAAAGTATTGTACTTGGGCACCCCACTGATGGATGCCAAAGTTGCTTTTTCCTCAGCCGTACTATCATGTCTTGTGACCTCCTCATTTGTAACCTCAGTGGTATCTGCTTCCATGTTCTGGATGTGGTTGAAATCCTCCTCCTCCTCATTGTCTGAAGTCACCTCTATGTAGTGTACTTGGCCACGGCCCATGCATTTGTGTGATGGGTTCCATGGCTCTTTGCAAGTGTAGCAAAGTTGCTTCCTCCTCAATTCTCTTCTGGTGTTCTCATCCAACCTGCCTCTGCCCCTGTCAAACCCCCTTGGGTCATGTCCTCCTGGGTTCATTGGAGGTGTCTGATCTCTTCCTCCTGTGTTAAGAGGTGGTCTAGGCACAAATTTCGGCTTGGCAGCTGGTCCTAGGTCTCTCGTCCTCCAAATAGCATCCTCTAGGCTGGTAGGCTTAAAAGCCTTTACCCAACCCTTCAAGGGTTTCCATCAACCCCTTAGTAAAGAGCATCATGAGTCTGGTCTATGATACATCTTGCACCATGACTGCCAGCCTCTGGAATTCCTCAATGTACACCTTTGGTGCTCCTGTCTGTCTGAGCTGTGTGAGCTCCCAGAAATGTAACTCAAGATCCCCCTGATCAAATCTGTCAACGAGTCTCTGAGTGAACTCTGTGTATGCCACTATCTGATTGTGGCCGAGTGTGGTCAGTCCATGATACAACCAATCATGAGCTTTGCCATCCAAGTACATGGTGGCAAACTTGATGGCTTCCATCTCCCTCATGGGATTAAGCTGCAGATAAGTGTCCAGCTTCTGTACCCATGCCTGTGCTGTCATCTTGGCCCTACCATGAAAGTAGGGAATCTCCATCTTCCCTGCTCTGTGTTCAAACTCATAATTGCTCCTGTGGTTCGACCTAGGCTTGTTTCTGAATTTGAGTTGACAGTATTGATCCAGGGACATCTACCTTTGAATCATTATATCCAAATCATTGTACTCCCTGGTACACCGTGCCATCTGCTCAACAAAGTCATCCACCTGTTCATGCTGTGCCTGCTCATCTGTGAACGTGGGTAAGTATGGTCTAGGGGTAGCCCTGCTACCTATCTGTCCATGGGGTGTGCCTCCCCCATTGCTTCCCTCAGACTGATGATAGGGCATATGTTCTGGATTATACCTGTTTCCACCGTGTGATCCACCAGTCTCCTTGTTGTCATACATCTCTGGCCCTTTCCCTTTGTGAGTCATCTGCATCAACAGATTGGCTATCCTAGTCTGGTTCTCATCGACCTTCCTCAGATTCTCATCTACCTTCCGTAGGGTTTTAGTGATTTCGGTTTGTCCCTTACGGTTTGCCTCATAGTTCTCCTGTAAGTGGTTGACCAGGGTACTTTCTGTCTGGTTTATGGTTTTATGGAACTCATGTGCTAAGAAAGCCAAGCCCTGTGGCTCACGATCATCCCCTGAACCCTCCATTTCGACTTCTGTTTAACTGGTTTGCTTCTTCCTTCGGCCCATATAGATACCACTGTACCTTTGCATGCGCTAATCCTCACAGGATGGGAGGATCAGAGCTCTGATACCACTGTAATGTTCCCAAGCCAATTTTTTTCGCTTGGGGACACTAGCTAACCGCTGAACTAACTGTTGATTGTTTGTGTTTGCAGGATGGCCACTGATATTTCGGTTTTAGGGTTTATATTTAGTTATTCAGCACAACTTATCAAGATTCATTCAACACAATACAAGATTTCATCAACATACAGATATGGAACCACAAAGCACAAATCTGACTTCTTTATTAGGAATAGCAAGAACCAGATACAATATATGAGCAGATCTGGGATAACATCAGATGGCTCCAAGCATAGAAGATATGAGCGGCTACAAAATGCTCCTGGAATACAAGACAAGCCTCCCAAAGGCTGAATACAATATGAGAGATCCAATACAAAAAGCTAGGGTTTGCACAGCTTAATACAATATGAGAGATCCAATACAAAAGCTAGGGGTTTGCACAACCTCTAGTCAGTCATTGGGTAATGCCCTACTTAAGAAGATGAAGACTAAATGGTCTAATTCCCTCCCAAGAAGCATCTAGATGCTATAAAACTCCACCAAGAGATAGATTAGGTCATTGTGAACCCCCTCTTGAAATATGAAGCCCAAATACTACTGCCTTCCTCCTCCAACTGGCCGCAGAACCCTAAATGTTCGGAATTTCTCCTCAAAACCTCTAGATAGACCAACAATTTGGTTCCTCCTGGATGAATGAGGTAGTTCTCAAACCTCCGAACTTCTAGGATGATAGATCAAGCTCTCACAAAACCCTTATGAGAAGTTTCAAGACTAGATCTGAGGTATAGCCTCCTATATATGAGAATCACTGAATCACCAAAACATCCTCCTTTCTGCCAAAGCCTCCAACTCAGAGATAGAGAGATTCTTAGTCAGAATCTCCCTCAAGAAAGTCACAACCCATGAGCAAGGTCTCCCAAGCAAAGTCCCTACTGCCAAATCTCCCAAAGCTCTCTCTCAATAAGTTTCGGTTCGAACTACTCCTCAATCAATGGTGCGCCCCTGCTGGAAAGACCTTAATTGGTACGACCCTGCTGCTCTCCTGAATAGATGATGAATGTAGAATGGCGTGGGTGGAGTATTTCATCCCCAAGACCAAGCTTGGAACAAGTGAGTGGGATCTTTTACCACTGAGTTGTTCTCTAGGGTTTGTAATCTCAAAACCCTCAAAACTGTGTGCTCAAGAGCTCAACAAGCAAAATACCAAAATCCAAGATGATATGAGAGGTGCGCCCTAGCCTTTGTTTTATACCTCTATTCTGTTTTCCTGTTGAGTTAGTTTAACCCCTAGGTTCAACTCCTAACTCAACCTCTAGCTTCTAATTCTTCATTGAGTTACATTTTTTCCCTTTTTTCCTTTTACTTAAGTCAACTTCAAAATATAACATTAGTTTGGTTGACTTTTCCCCATGCTGTGTGAGACTATGGTCTAGTGGGGATGCCTAGACCACTAAGTCTTCATCAAGAGGTGGGGGACATTACACAAAAGTGTACACATTAAAGAACAATGTGTTCACCATGGCCACACATCGTGGCCTAAACCCCATGCCGGTCAACATCTCTATGATGAAAGTCCAATCCACCTAATGATAGGCTTCCCATGCCGAGATTGCAATGTCTAGAATAAATTGCCCCTGCACAAAACTTGTTAGTTCCTATCGAATGACCTTTTGTGCTACTATGCGGATCCTCAGGGTTAGTGCTTTAACCATGATCTTTTATGCAACACTGAGCAAAGTAATACGCCACCAACAACCAATGGCATTCCTGGCTGCGTCTTTGGGGATGAGCTTGATCCAGCCTTGGTTGAGTGTTTTAAAAAGTCTACCAAAATTAAAATCTTCAGCTGCCAAACAACAAAAATCATCACAAATCATGTCCCACATAACCTTGTAGAATTCATAGGGAAGGCCATCCATGTCGAGAGACTTGCCATTCTTTACCGAGCTAAGGGTTGCAAAAACTCTTCTTTCGAGAAGTCAATATACAACTTGTCCTGGTCACCAATAGAAACCTTACATGGGATAACCCTACAATAAGCATTCCTAGCATTCTCTTGTTATCTCACAAATCTACACCAACAAATCCACGATATAATTGTAAGCAATTAGCCAATTGGCATTGCTAATTACCCAAGTTACCAGGATTCAGATACGAATCCGAATCCAGAGCTGGATATGGATCTGCCAGTTTTTTGAAAAACCAGGATCCAAATATGGCAGGGAAATGACAAGTACAAATAATATTAATATGTTTTTTGTAATTTTTAAAAATAAAATTTACATAAAAATAAAAAAATATTTACAAATATATATAATATTTATAATACTTATAAAAACAATTAATATATTAGATTAATAATCTTATAATTAATGTATTATTTATAAGTATTTAACATTAACTGTACAAGTTAAACTTTAATTATTCTACGCTGCTTTGAAGTTAACTATATTAAATATATAAAAGGTAAAGTTAAACTAAATTTAATATGCTTTAATATCTTAACTTTACCTTTAATATGCTTTGAAGTAAACATTCATTAGCTTTTCCAGTTCCTTTAATATATTTAAAAAGTATATGCATTATAGCCGAAATGTTAGAAAAACGCTTGGGGCCGAGTAATCCATTTATTATCGTAACCCGAAAAAATCTTGTCTTGTCTATTGTATAGTCCACTGATCGATGCAAATTTAGAGTCTGACCGACTCGAGGGATTTGATCTAGTGCCTATATATAAACATATCACCACTGGCTGAATGATGACCAATTAGGCTAGAAAGGCTTCTACTACGTGAGGACCAGGAGGACTGCATCACTGCAGTTGAATATCCTTTCTTCTATTACTTGAGGACCATACTAGGGGTGGCGTAGGTTATGCTACACATTTGGATACACGATGGGGTGAGCCACTGTATTATTACTACAAGGAGAAAGAGAAGGAAATAACACATTAGGCAAGGATGCATAAACCCGACGACTATTATATAGACAGACTTTGAGATTTACTTATTAATCTGGTACCCCACCGTTTGGATGGGTACCCCCGTCTTCCATAGTTGCAGTTGTCCAACCCTAGGTTTGGAAAATAGTTGCAGGGGATTGATCAAGTGGTCCTTGCTCGCATTAGGACCCCTAGCGCTAGACAGGTCTATCCAACCACCTTGTGATCCGTTTATTATCCTTATGTTTGGCATTGGGCGTCGTCCATACGAATCTGTGCAGATCCCAACGGATCTGGCTCCGAATCCGTATCCAATCCGTGGATCCAGCGCTCGGGCGTGACAGATTTGGTAACATAGCTAATTACTTCGTTGTTTGGACTGGTGCTTATCCTAGTCACACATGTGACGGTCCCTGAACTCTAACAGTGAAATCCTCCTTTTGCTGATCACACAACATACATACACCGTGAATTTCTTGTTGAACAATGAAGTTGCATGCAGATTTGAAAGGATATTTTGCTCTTAACACAAACCCTGCCAAAAATAAACCAAGCCATCAAATTTCCCTTTAAAGAATATGGCTTCCAAAGATATCTCTCATATAAACACTTAACAAAATTGCTAATTATATAAAAGGATATCAATCTAGCGTTTTGCTTGGGTAAATTTAGCAAGGAGGATCAAGTTTTGGTCTTGACAAATTTAGCAAGGTGATTTAGTTTTTTAGCTTGACAAAATTAGCAAAAGTTTGATCTAGGGTTTGGAGTGGATAAGATTAGCAAGGTGAAGTAGGGTTTTGAAAACTAAAAACATAATTACCAATAATAGCAATTCGTATTAGGGTTTAAAATTTTGACAAAACACCTAGGGTCTGGAACTTCAGTCTAGGGTTTTAGCATAAAGTAAATTTAGCAAGACTTCACAAAAATGGAAACCTTCGACATGGCTGCCACGTGTCATCTAAGAATATATCCATTTTCTCAACTTGGAATTGATTCACTATCCTTCACCCACCAGAATCTTGGAAACCACTCCATCAGTGCGCAGTGTAACCATGACATTACACCCTGTTCCTGCTATAAATAGAACTGCTAAATATAGTCATGCCAAAAATAGCAGTCCAGCTCTTAAAATGTAGGAAAGATGAAGAATGAACAGGTTACAGAACTGCTATGAGACTTTTGCCAAATATAGCACGTCTAAAAATAGATCCACTGCTAAAAATAGCAACATCTCTCATGCCAATGAAAATAGTCTCATCAGACTTGCTTTTCTGCAAGGAACCCAAATATATTCTTAGAATTGGCATGCAAGCCCTGAAAAACTAACTACTAAAAGTAGGAGTGCCATGAAACTGCTCGCATGTCAACCGAAATAAGCTCATCGGCATCGTGAGACCGCAAGGACCAATAATATGTGACTAACTCTGACATGCGGACCGCGAAACTCTGGCTCCTAGAAAATAGAACTGCTAAAAATAGGAGTGTCTCTAAATCTCGCGAAACTGACTCTGAAGTAAACTCTGATCACTGTGAAAATTGGATGCAACTGTCACTGAAACCAGCTTGACTGAATCAAGCTTGATCTTAATCCTCCAGTTGTGCAGGCAATCTGAGTTTAACACCACCACACAATCTGTCAAAGCAGATGGAGAAAAAATACTCTGAAAATATATCCTAAACATACCTTTCACCTCAGTTAGATCCAGGGCAAGAGAGCATCCACTGGCTGCAAACCAAGAACTCTGTTATCCACCTCTTTCCTTTTCATAAAGTCAAAATAGAATTTAGAAGCATCATCCCCCTATTGGATCCATTGCAGTTGAGAATGGACCCGGGCACCCCTAGCAATATAGTCCTCTTCCTTATACACTTCCATCTCCAACCGAGAAGATCCTCTTATGAAGATCCTCTTTAAGGAAGATGCACACCTATTCAAGTCTACACTGAGCCTCCCACAGCTCCTTTCTAGTTTTGTGTGCCATCATCCTGCCCCACCCTTTCCTAAATTTTACACTAACATACAGCAGCTTTCCACCAAAGAATCCAACCCTACTTGCCTACTGGCCCAGGGGAAAGATTCCAGACACTTTTAACAAGGGCACAAGATATTCTCTTACTCCAAGTGAGACACATTCAACTTAAACAAAGTAGAAGATGTTGAGTCAACTGAATTACCCACTGAGTTGACAGTATGATTGGATGGCTTCCTCACTTCCGGCTGCAGACTGGATTGTTGAGGTGATTTTAACAAGGTTGAGTGGGAGGGTGATTGAGGCGGTGGTGCAGGTTCAGTCACAAGTGGAGCTGAGAGGCTTGGTCTTGGTGCAAAGCTACTTATTTTTATGTTGGTAATTCTTGAGTATGTTTTCTTTTAATATGGCTTTTTTCTTGTCTGGATCACTGAGTCAGGAAAGTATGTGGCCCAAGATATGACTGGGAAATATATCCCTGCCAGATCTAATTTGGATGCAATTCTGAAATGAATATGGTGTATGCAAATCAATAGATCTGATAGCATAAGTTAAAACTTAAAAGGTTTTTTTCTTTTCTGGTTTTAATGATGATTAATGTGAACCTATAGCATAAGAAGAAACCAGAATCATAGCACTGATTAGTGTCTCCTTAGACTGAATGCAAGATAATTGTTTTGATTCCTAAGTCTGGTGAGATTTGCAATTGGATATATAAATTATTAATTGATACTAACTTTACGGGACAAGTTCTCAACATCGTTTGGCTAGAGGCTAATTTGCCAGGATATGGGTACATGGATGAGTATGGTATGGGTATAAAACTTAGTCAAAATTGTCAGATATGGAGATGGTTCAAAATAATAAATTTTATGCATCACATAAATACTAATCTAATTGGAAGTTGAAACATAGAAAATCTAGGGTGAATGTAGTGGTTCCTCATGATGATTAGGGCTTGAATGTGTACCTTTTTTGTTATTCTTATCTTTATGTTGCTATTACTTGAGTAGCTTTTCTTTGAATATGGCTGGATTACCCAGTCAAGATAGCATATGACCCATAGGTATGGCTGGGAATTATATCCCTGCCAGATCTTAGTTGGATACAATTTTGAAAGAATCTGGTGTATGCAAAATCACTAGTTTTGACAGCATAGGCTAAAAGGCTTTCTTTCTTTTCTGGTTTTAATGATAATTTTTGGGAAAAATTATGGTACTGGTCAACTTCCTGAATATTCTGTCAGCACCTTACTGACAACTGATGTTAAAGTCAGTGTTGTTATTAGGTCTTGGTACACACCCCTTGAATCAGAGAGCTCTTTGGGTGTATAGAGACGTCTCTTCATAATAGTCTTATTTTCTCGTTTCTAATATTTATTCTAACAGAAATAATGAATATAAACCAATAAATGTTACATGCATTCACTAAATTAACTGTCAAATAAATTTCTAGGTGCTGCGGTTTTGCAGGTAATTTCATTAATATGTTACTTGATGGAAAAGAAAAATGACAGAGGACCTTTCTTGGTAGTAGTGCCTTCCTCTGTATTGTCTGGTTGGCTGAGTGAAATTAGCTTTTGGGCCCCTGGCATCAGTAAAATTGCATATACAGGCTCTCCTGAAGATCGCCGTCGATTATTCAGGTAACACACAGGCATCAGACTGTTCTGGTTTACTTGGAGACTTCCTCTTTGATGGCAGAGATTATGAATATCTGACTTTTGTTGCCTTTTCTGCATTTGTTTATGGTTGAACCAGGGAGAACATTTCTCAGCAGAAATTTAATGTGCTCTTAACTACATATGAATACTTGATGAACAAACACGATCGACCAAGACTGAGTAAAATTTTATGGCATTATATCATAATTGATGAGGGACATCGCATAAAAAATGCATCTTGCAAACTGAATGCTGAGTTGAAGCACTACCAAAGCAGTCATCGATTGTTGCTCACTGGAACACCACTCCAGGTTGGATAATTGATTTGTTTTCATTTGTTCTGAAATGTTGGTTATAGGTAACTAATTATTATTGATATAAATTTTTGTGAGTAACTCTAAAAGCCATTGCTGCGCAGTGCTTCCAGTTTTATTATTTCATGCTCCATGTTGTTTGGTTGTAAATACAGACTGCATAGAATATTCTAGTTGTGGGTATTTTTAGTGTTCGGCAAGTCTTCTTGTTAACATGCATTTTGTTCATAGAATAATCTCGAGGAACTCTGGGCTCTTCTAAATTTCTTGCTACCAAGCATTTTCAATTCGTCAGAAGATTTTTCCCAATGGTTCAACAAGCCCTTTGAAAATGCAGGAGACAATTCAGCAGATCAGGTAGCTAATGTTATATGTTGTTGAAGGTTACAAGCTATCTATTTTTGAAAACGCAATAATTTTCTCCAAAAGTTTCATTTTCTCATCTCTTCCTTCATTGCTCATATGTAGGCTCTACTGTCTGAGGAAGAAAATCTTTTGATTATAAACCGTCTTCATCAAGTTTTGCGACCATTTATGCTTCGGAGACTAAAGCACAAGGTATGAAAAAAATTCAATGATATGTTTTGAATGTAAGTTTGTTATTTATTGTCGTCCTTATTATCTAAGAGAATTCTTATCTTTGCATGTTCAAAGAACCATCTAAATCGACTATCCGCATTCATAGAGAAGACAAAGGAGCACTTGTTTATGGTTAGGATAGTTAGAGTAGTTATATTAGAGCCTGCATCTCTAAGAGAAAATATGATTTATGAATCACCTTTAATTGCTAACATTACTTTGGAATAGACTGGCATTGCTATTTTGCCTAAAAATTGAAATTCATACATTGAACATTAGAATCTCAAGAGGTACATCATAAGTCCTTGGAAGTCTTAATGTTTCTAGGGATCAAGATGTCAGTCTCTGTCTCCCTGAGTCCAACAACTATGGCCTTTGGTCATCACAATCCTTTATTTTCAGCAATATAACGTTTGTGAGCCTGTGTACATGGTTGCTAGGTCAAATGCCTGGAATCCAGTAGCTGCTCTGGACTTCTTTCATATTGGATTCCTAGTGGTACAAAGGGATCTTGCTACAATGGATTTTTGATATGGACAGTGCTTGTACCCCATAGCACATCTGTCTTACATTTATATTCCCAATGGCCAATTATGGCTACAAGTAGACATTTATCAAAGCTAAAATTAAATTAAATATTTAACAATGATGTTTCTATTGAGTAGCCACTCAAGTCATCCTCTTCTCACAGGCTACCAGCCATAATTGGCTTAGGTGGCAGCTGAAGATATATGTGATAACATGTATCTTATCACTACAATGGCAGTCTTATCGACTCTCAACAGTGGTTTCCCATGAAGGTGGATATTCTTCTATCCTTATTCAATATTGTAATGTACATAAATATACATTATGTAATAATAATAATAATAATGATAATATATTAAATAAATCCAAGGGTTGTAACCCTTCACCCTTGTGACCAGACAGTGAGTATTTACACTGTCATGAGATCTCTTGTAAATCATCACTCATATTATTCAGTTGTATATATTTTATTTATTCTATATGGATTTCCTTCCCCTCTCCTATTTTGATTGGATGCTTTTATAGTTATTGGATATGTTTGTTTGTAATGGTGGTATTAGGGCCTGTTTGATCTCAGCCTTTGGCCACACTTTTTTATCAGATCCTTTCTGATCCCGCCCTTTGGCCACATAATTTTCAGAGTCAATCTGAAACCTGGCCCCTGGCTATTTGGTTTTGTGACATACTGTTTGAAGTTTGAACTAAAAAAATAACAGAAATTCTGTTGATGAAAATTCTTCTGCCATAAATTGAAGTGATGTAAAAATCATTCTTCCACTACATCTAAAAACACAATAAAAAGAAAGAAGAAAGAGTGCCGCCATCCCCATTAGAAACAATTGTGGGAATATTCTGCAATAAATAAACAAATAAATCACTGAAAAAAATTAGCAGCCACCAACAAAAATCAGTGAACAACTGTTGCAACAAGCCACCTGTCTGTAACTTAGGACGTGAAAGAGGAAATTTCTGAGCAGATAAAAGGATATTATAAAAACTGGTTCCATTGAGTCTGCTGTCATCTACTGTATCCTGTATGCATATGGAAGACAGACATCAAATCAAGCCTCGCTGAAGAAGACAGGCCTCAAAACAATAGTGAATCCATCAAGTTTCTCTGATCCCCCTTGCCCTCGGCCGTTAGATCCAGGCAACCTTGACACCATTAACCTTATCGCCAGGTCTCTCTCTCTCTTGACAGATTCCTGACAGACTATTGAGTTGTCCACTGTCTTGGACACCCACTTTGCCCCCCTCACCCTTGGCCATCAGATCTGGGCGACCTTGACACTATTAGCCTTATCGCCAGATCTCTCTCTCACTCTCTCTCTCTCTCTTGACAGACTCCTGACAGACTATTGAGTTGTCCACTGTCTTGGACAAACTCACTTTGTATTTTCTATCACCGTCCCCTTGCCACGGTCACATATATGTATTTTTGAGGCTGTACTACTGCAGGTTTCTTCCTTCCTTTCTTTCTTTATGCTATTTTTGGCATTCTCTAGGAGATGCGCTTGCACTCCCACATCGTATTCATACTTGCTGTTTTCTTCAGTCCCATTGACCTACTTTTGTGGTCATTTGTTGGACATTAATAAAATTATCTTATCTTTTCTGAGGAAACTTATAATCCCTATGCTAATATAATCCACCAAATAATATAGTTCTCTTAGTCAATATTTAGTTAACAATGATTATGTGATTAGTAATGTCTACTGATTACAGATTTAAATAAATATAACGCTGAATGTTGTCTGATGAGAAGAATCATTGTGATATCTCTGCCGAGTCTTTCCTTTGGCTTCAAAGGTTTAGCTCACCTTCATGTTGTGGACCTCCGTTCAGCCAATTTTCTGTTTGGGGCTATGTCTATTGGTTGGCTGATGCAACAAACATTTTTAAGGTAGTGATATAGGTATGGTCATCTGCTGAAGTAATAAAGGATAATTTAGCCCGAGTTGTAGGATTTGTACTGGGATACACATGCATGCAGCTTATATAAATAGGAGTGTGGGCAATGTTTTTAAACTCGGACTCGGAATCTGTCAAGGGTCAACTCGGACTTAGACCCAGAGTCGGATCTGATTTCAATGGCTTGATATACTAAAAATACATAAAATATTTAAATTTTACTAAAAATATTATATTTTAAAGATTACAAACCATGATTCCAAAAATTTATTGAAACTTTGAAAGAAAGCATTATGAATAAATGAGCAACGACAAACATAAATGACAAGCAATGTTCTACCATCACTTATATTGGGATCCTCATCATTAGTATCATCCTTTGCCTCTTGTTTAGCCTTTGCCTCTACCTCGATCCTCTAGGAACATCAGTCAACACCACCCAGTTTCGATGAAACTACCTAATCTTATATGGTAGAAAAAGCTTAACATGCCTAATCAATGATTTTGGTTTGAGTGAAGGGTACATTTTTGCTAAGGCCATGACAGAGGAGTTCAACAATCAATACCATCAACATCGAGGTACATAAAGGGCTTGGTGCTCTTGATTAAATGCCAATCCCATACCCTCATACTTGATATAATCCAATGAAAATGTTGCAATCCTACCAATCCTGAAATCCTGAAAACTGTTAAGTCTGCTGAATTTTGAATGGGATATGAAATTCTATTTTCTCCATATGAAGTCCGATGAGGTTGGAACCACTCTCAAACATCCTGAAACAATTAATGGTAATGTTAAAAATTTACATAAAATGATGAAAAGGAAAGATAAAAGAAATGTCAACTTTTACTTCTCTTAAAAATTTACATAAAAGGAGGAAAAGGAAAGATAAAGGAAATGTCAACTTTTACTTCTCTTAAACATTACCATTAATTTCCAATGCTTTTGGTCAAACCCTTTTAAAGAAAAACTGAATTTTGCATGTTGGCGGGGTCCAGTACTTGCTCAGCTGAGTTGGTAGAGAATCGGCTGAGTAGGGTCGGTTTGGTATTGAACCAGCCAAGTCATGCTTTGACTCGGCTGGTTTGGTACCAAACCGGCCCTCTAAGCCGAGCAATAGGCCAAGTCAATACGGTCTCTGGTCAACTTGGCCGAGTTGACCAAGTCTGAGTTGACTAGGACTACTTTTCAATACATTGAGTGTGGGATCCCATTTTCAGTCTGCATCCCGGCTTCCTATCATTTTTCTTGCATGCAAGGCAGAGATGCAGGCTTACACAAACTAGTATGTTATCCAATAACAAATTTTCTGTTTTGCAAATGCTGTCAATGATACATGATTTTGCTGTTAGAACTTAGGAGACTAATACATCAGTGTTCTGTGAATTTTCAAGATTTATCATGACAAGCTTGTTTTAACTTGGGCTATTATGCATTGGTTTCGTTAAGGTTGAGAGTGAACTACCTGAGAAGATTGAGCGTTTAGTGAGGTGCGAGGCATCTGCGTATCAGAAGCTTCTCATGAAGAGAGTTGAAGATAATCTTGGATCTCTTGGATCTCTTGGACATTCTAAGGTTCACTGAAATCTCATTGAGTTTCTGTCTACTTCTTTTCATGTATAATCACCTTGTATATTTGGTTGTAAAGAGATGTTGTGTATCATCTATGTAATATCGATTCATTTCAATCAAACATTCTCAATCAATTATGTTTGAATCACATTTTCAGGCTAGATCAGTACATAATACTGTAATGGAGCTTCGGAATATTTGCAACCATCCATATCTAAGCCAGCTGCATGCAGATGAGGTATATCCCATAGAATAATATTAGATTGTAACTTGTTCTCTGATAGACGATGACATAACATAATATCTTATAAATGAGTTCTGTTTATTAATCTAACTGTTTTATAACTATCAATTCTATTATTCATAATAGAAGATACTTTATAATATGCTCAAGAGTATTCTTTTGTATTTTTCAGGTTGAAAATTTGTTGCCTCTACATTATCTACCTCCAATTGTCAGACTTTGTGCAAAGCTTGAGACACTCGACCGCATACTACCTAAGCTTAAAGCAACTAACCATCGGGTTTGTAACAATGATATATGATGAATGAACAAACTGAGTTTGAATTTTTTCCTCTTGATTTCCCTTTACAGATGTTGAGAAATGATCATGCATAAACACTATAGTAAACTGTATTTTCATAGTAATGTAATTTATAATAATACAGCAGTCGTCCAGGATAATTTTTAGAAATTAGATCTTGTTTGAGCAATTTTGTTTGCAATCAATTAGAATAAGTATTCTGTACATATTTTATAAGGAGATTCATTAGGATGGAATTCATAATTATTTAAACTTTTCTTTCTTCTTTTCATATAGATTTTACAAATGCAAATATGATGCAGTTTAGCACCATATGTGCTACAGAAACCAGACGACTTGGGCAACTTATGTCTGTGAACAAATGTGATTGTGTTAATAAAAAATCATTGTTATCAGATTATGAGAGTACTTTCAAGAGGTGAGATCTCTCTATTTGACCCCTTCTAAACTTGCATGGGCTGATGATCATGCTTTTCCCTAAAAAATATGAGGGAAAAGCCCTGAAGTAGTGAACATTGGTTCTCTTTAATTTTTCGCTGTGCCATTTCCAAACGGAACTCTGTACAGAGTCAGGTAATCACCTCAATGCTTTTTAGATCTTCCTCTTCTAAGACCATTCTATCAGGCTTCAAGAAACTCTGAAATAGTTGAAAACTACGTTCAACTACTATTTTACGTATTAAACCCAGTTTTTGTCATGTCCACTCACCAGTTCATCCAGAATGGGGTAGGGTATGTATACCTCCGTAGACTTTACCAGTCAAATTGCTGGGCGGAGGGGGTCTCATACACGAATTTGGTGTCTGGCTTGGCCGTGACCTTAAAAATAGATTATTATTATTATTGTGGTTAAAATTAGCTAGCTTATGAGGTTAACAGGCATCATTGAGTTAGTTGACTTAGTACAGAAACAGAGTTCACAGGGTACTATATGATCTTGACTAATAGAACTATCAAGCAGCCAAACAAATGGTCAACTGGGAAGAATTGAGGCCAGTGGGATTGCTAGGAGAGAGTCATCCAGCAAGGAGGCCGTCCAGATGAATTTGAGGGTAGAGAGGTGAATTGGGCAAAGAAGAGCTAAATCATGGCTGTGCAAACTTCAAAGTCTAGAGATAAAAGAGAGAGAAACATGCATGTTATGCCTGATTCATTGTATTCTAAAGATTGATTTAAAAATTTCAACAGTCAAGAAGCATAAATGAAGGGATTATTAATGGAAGAAATTAAAGAATGCGCATCTTAATGTGCATGAGAGATTGAAATATATAAAGTATAAATAAGGCACTGTTAATAAAGTGACATAGTATTTTAGGATAGAAATAAAGTGACTTATGTTGTATGTAAGTTGCATGTTGTCAATGTAGTTAAGTTGTATTTAGAATTAGTGATAAGCTGGTTGTACAAGGTTTTGGTACTATGTCTCTCCTATATGTATTGATATCCACAAATAATGTGAATCAAGTATATCTTTCCCTCTTGTTAAATTGTGGCTTGCATTTCCAGTGTCACTTTCAGGAGATATTATCCGAGATGCACCTTTTAGACATGATTATTAGACCCACGGTCATCCATGGCTCTTTGTCTTGGATCCCAACTTGCTCTAGGCCCACTGGGCTTGCACTGAGAGAGTGCAGACCCGAATGTTACAATGCATCATTTAGTGTAAGTGGACTATCCCCTTGGGCATCATCCAAGCAGAGTTTGGGGCCCAACATTTGCACCTAGAGGACATTTTCCTTAATAGAGTTTAGAGTCTTGTTGATTTGACTTCGAACAAGGCCTTGTATTCTATTTTGCTCTTTGCCCCTTTGAGTACCTCTGCAGGCCCCTCTTGAGTCTTGACAGGTCCAATGTTCGTTCTAGAGGCCTCTAGGTTACTTTAGTCAATGGACATCTTCCTTAACTATCTTCCCCCCATTTTTCTAGACATGCCCGACTACCTCCTGCTGTTGAAAGAGGATTTGAACATGATTATCAGATTGGACATTTATAGATATTACATTAAGGTAACCTAGACTTACCTTCAAAGGGCCTTGAGTCTTGACCCTAAGATGACTTTCTACCAAGAGCACTTCATGCAAATGAGAGGGGGGTTTATTGTTTGACCCACATACACATGTAGGCACTGGATTCATGCCCTCCCGATCCCCCTTGGCTAGTTCAAAGTGGGTTCTCATTGGTTCCAAGTCAAAATTGATCATCATCTTCCTTGGTTGGATAGGATCTATGAGCTTTTCCATTTGCATGAGACAAAGTCAGAGGATCACCTCATCATCAGATGCCCCATTAGTATTGAGATCCAGGGGGTTCCACTCAGTGTTACACTTATCGCAATAATATCAGAATTATCATGAAATCATCGCCAAAACCCACCTTGGCGATAACATTGTCAATATTTATTGCGATAAATTCAATTTTGGAAATTGTCGCGATAATTTCCATATTTATCGTGAGACGACGGAATTTATCACCGTGCTCCTTTCTGGTGTGCTTTAAGTCGTGATTTCGGTTTACAAATTTAATCAGTGCTCTACACATTTAAAAATGCCAAAGCCATTGGACCCAGTGAGGGAGTATGGTCTACCTTATGATGGTCATAATAGAATGAGGTTGAATTGCAAGTTATGTGGTATGGAAATGTTCGGTGGAATCAACTG
Source organism: Picea sitchensis (assembly GCA_010110895.2). Taxonomy (NCBI): domain Eukaryota; kingdom Viridiplantae; phylum Streptophyta; class Pinopsida; order Pinales; family Pinaceae; genus Picea; species Picea sitchensis. The sequence continues at coordinate 123,064 of SNQJ01S0006902.1, read as the reverse complement.
CTTGAAATACCACCTTGCCAAAATCGTAGGGAATGAAGTGGGGATTTTCCCAACATTTACCTTAGAAATTGTCCACATTGCAATCAATCCATTTTTTATATGAATAGGAACAGAGATCAAAGGGAAGAAACGAGGCTTGAGCTTGCAAATAGAGCTGCAAGCATCTCAGGAGTGGGGGAAAGCCAATCCTTGGGCTCACATTCAACAATTCCCAACTCCTTAGCATCATCACCTTTCTTTGTGCTAAGTTCAATGTCTAGGGGGCAACCTTCTATTCGGTTGATAGTGAAAACAAAGGAGAAGGAAGAGGCCGACAAGATTGTGGGAAGATGTTTTCTATGGAGTGACATACCGTTCGACATTGTCAAGAACAACATATTCTTCCAGTCCAAGTTTGAAGTTGCTGCTATTATTGGTTCCGGGTACAAGTGCCCTTCCTATAATGACTTGGGAGGGCCTCTCCTTCAATGGGAAAAGGCTAATTGCACAAGGAGATTGGGTGAGCATAGGGAATCATGGTGTAATGTCCCTTTCCAAATGAGTCCTCTAGGAAAAATTGACGTAATGGCCTAAGTAATTCCTGTGGGCCATAGTCAGGGAAATAAAGAGAAGGGGATTAATTATTTTTTTTATGTCACAGGAGCAGGAATTAATTAAATTAAAAAGGGGACATTGAGCAAAAAGGAAAAAGTGCTTAAGTGACTATAGAGGAATATGAAACGTCACTTAAATTGATTAAAGGGTAAAACGTTATGTTAACAGGAAATGGATACGGATACGGATCCGCCATATTTTTGAAAAGCTAGGATCCGAATACGGGTGGGAAACGCCATGTACAAAAAATATAATAATATTTTAATTTTTTTTAAAAATATAGTTAAAGTTAAGAATAAAACACATTCATGAATCACAACATTAGAACTGAGATCATTAGATAATTTGTAATTCTATAGACTGAAATCATGATGCATCATCTCATATAAAAAGGGTAATAGTAAATACAAAATTGAGTGCCTCATCACAGAACACTCTACTAGTATGATAATGTATAGTAGGTCCAACTACATATCCTAAAACGGGTCTACATTCTCATCATCTACATATTGCAACTCTACATCATGAATAGATGAGGGGTGTCCGAGAATGTTGTAAGCTGTAGCAAAAGTCTAGGTTGGTGGTTGGGCATCCTCAAGTAGGTCGAGGTGTGACATGGCATTAAGTGTCATGTTTAAGTCAGAGATCTTAGGTTCCACGTCCCACATCCTGCTTCGACTCTTCTTATATGCTGGAGTGGAATGTGATAGAAGGCGGAGGTTGGAATGAACATACACAAGATCCACAGCCTTCCCTGCTCCCAGTCTATTTCTCGTCACTGAATGGATGAAGCCATATGTACTCCAATTCCTCTCAGCTGATGAGGAATTGACAACCTGCGATAACAACCTTGTCGCTAGAGTTCAGAGATGAATGCTATCCCCACCATGGAATCCCCACCAAATAATAGAATCCATATGCCCTCGATCATCCATGGCTAGTGGATCTGAAAAGTTACCAGTGGACTGTACAAATGCTCCAAATTCCTCACGCACTTCTATTGCCATTCCCACATTCCTATAG
>SNQJ01S0006902.1:42537-85934 GCA_010110895.2 Picea sitchensis | reverse complement strand
TGTCAAAAGATAAAGAATATCCTTCTTGTTAAGAGGGAGTGTTAAAATATTGTGTAATTGCAAAGAATATTCTTATCCCCTTTTGTGGATAAAGAAAATGATAAAATATATATATTGACAAGTCGGCCCTATTGTTCCTAGACAAGACAAATGTGAATTAAAAAGGTAAAGTAGACAGGTTGGCCCTGACCTAATTATTGGGGGGGCACAACTTGTATTTATAAGAGGCCTAGCACCTCATTTACACACACACTCATCAAGCTCTCAAGTGCGCAAGTCTGAGAGTGACACAACTACAAGGAGAAGTGACGCAGCTACAAGGAAGAGTACCTCAGTAAAGGTGAAGGTTATCTTGGTGAAGGACTATATTGGTCTAAGTGGTGCGCTACTCTGTTCTGGTTAGGGTTTTTGGTGGATCTTCTGTTTGGTGAGATCTCTCTTGTGAGAGACACTGTACTTGGCTATTGAATCTATATTAAAGAAGTTTTGTTGGATTTTCTTCCCCTTGAGGGTTTCCCAGGATAAATGCTTGTGTACTTTGTGATTGTGTTTCTTTCAGTAAGATCCTTATTTTGTTGTTGCTATAATGAAGATTAATAATAACAGATTAAGCAAGAAACTTTAACAAAATCACCCTTATTTCTCCCTTTGTTCCCTGTTTGTGCTCGACTATAGTCTATGGGAACACATAGACTACTAAGTCACTCCCTGCTGGCCTACTCTTGGGAACAAGACATCATAGTTATGACATGTGGACATTAGCCTCTCGAAGGCAATTCGTCGTCATCCAAAAATATTAGTAGTATACCCCAAACAATGCTCATGAAAGGGGCTGCACCACCAAAAATAGTGCTCCATATGCCATGTTATAAAGGTGTCCAACCAACCCAAGAGAGTATGCCCTAGAGAAGTGTGCCAACCTCTCTAAGAAACCAATAAAATATTACATGCCTTGAAAATTGTGCCCAAGAAGGGGGGGGGTGCACTCACTAGAAAGCTTCAACTAAGTCCAAATAGCCACTCGAAGTGTGAAAAGGAAGCATATAAAGTAGGGTGCCCAAGCTATTAGCCTTAATTTGGATAAATTAGATTAATTTAATAGTTGAATAGTTAAATCAACCTCAACATGCTTGCACAAAGGTTACTACTCAAATATAAACACAGTCCTCCCAATTAAATCACAATGAGCATGTGTGCCAATGAGGGGTGCAATTTAATAGAGTGTTGTACCATGTAAATAAAATATGTGCTCCCTAGCAAAATCCCTCCATGATAACAACAAAACATAAAGTCCAACCTAAAGTGCACTACCACCAAGGGATTATTACATCAAAATCACCATCTAACCTTAGGAAAAGGTTAGATCACATTCAAATCATAATGTAATACCCCCTCTCTAACTCAAACTTAGGAAATGACATATCAATGAGGGTACTAACATCATGAAACACATTCCCCCCAGGTGATCTCTAGCAAATGTGACATTATAAAGTTAAATCACCAAGGAAAATCCCACAAAGGCAACTGGAATCATCCCACCATAGAAACATCATAAGAGAAAGGGACATAATAAAAAGGCTAACCTATCCAACCATCAAGTGTGTCCCCCATCACACATCCAACATATAAAGACCATGTCGAACACCCCTCCTAGTGCCACCGAATAATATCACATAATCATGCAAGGTTGCTAGGAAACTTCAGCAATCATGAAACATGTCTCCTAAGCATCATCATCTAACCCCTTGGGGGACTAAAATCATCATCCACATCCAAGATAAGCATGTATACCAAACCACCATAATGAGATAGTATGCTCCACATCCATCAAAAGTGCAACGAAGGGTGATCAACAAGGCAGGCATATGTGAAAAGACCACCAAGCAGAAAGCACAATCACCATCCAACCAAGAAGTGAGACTCTCTCAACCATAGATCTCCTTCAAATGATATAATGCTATGTAGAGAAGGGGCTCCATGAAGATGAATCCCCCAACTCGGTCCAATAGCTCCAAGAAACCAGCAGCAAATTTCCATCAATGTGATGAAATTCACGAAATGGAACCTCATACAATATAAGTTGTAACACCATCCATGTTAGGTTAGGAATTGAGGGGCAAGTCCACCTAACATGGAGGACTTAACACCAAAAGCTTAGGCAGATTTAGAAAATGATGTGTTTTTAAAGAAGTCTAGAGCAACTAGACAGGGGCAACAAGAGCTCTAGGAGGTTGGGTTGAAAGGACAGCATTGAGGCAAGGTCAAGTGGTACTTAGAGCGAAAGTTGAGAAATATTTTCCTCATCTCCTTTAGTGAAATATTTTAGGGACCAAAAGCCTCCCAAAATTGGGAGGTATGCTCTGAAATGGATCTATATAATTTTTCATTTCTTTTGTTGCTTTTTGAAGTGGAGAGTTGGAGCCATGGATTTGTAGGGCCCATTTTAGGGGTAGATCTTATTTTGGTGATTTAGGGTCCTAAATCTTTTGGACCTGATTTTTGGCATTAACAATCATTTTTTGGGTCAAAACTTTGAAAATGATGTTTGCAGTGCTTTGATGTTGTTTTGCTTGTCAAAAGCCCTCCAGTGGTCATAAGATCACCTCCATCAAAGTTTGTATGAGAAAGTTATACCTCTCACAAGTTGACCTATACTTTGACAACCCAATACCAAGTGGATGCCATGTCGCTCATTTTCACACGTGGAACTAGTCATGTGTGGAGTTTCAAGAATATTCTAGAGGGTTCAAAACCCTAACCTAATCCAGAGTGGGGCATGCAATAACCCTAACCGTAACCCTAGACAACTATCAGGATATGTTAAACACTAAGCTGCAGGAAAAGAAGGGTTTCCATTCCTATTGTATTGATTTATTGTTCCATAGATGATCAGAGCAAAGGAGTGGGATATTTTGAGCATAACAGAGGAAGTAGAAGACCCTATCGTAGTGATTTAGGGCACAGTGTCTAGTGTAACTCCAGAGTGAGTCCATATTTTTTTGTATCTTGCATTCTATATTTGAGAAGAAAAGAGCAAGGCACAATCCTCATATTCTTGTTGGTTTTCCCATATTGGGTTTCCCAAGGTGCATCTTGTGTTGATTGTGTTGATGGCGTGTTTTTTTTATTGTTGTAGCTTCTCTTTTATATTCATAGTTCGGTTCAGTGTTTTGAGAGCTATGTTTATAATATTACATTTTTAATCAGAACTAAACACTTCAAAATAGAAGATAACTTCATAGTATTTTGCAATAACTGGTAAGATCTGTTGTGACAAACTGTCTAGTGGAATATCCACGACAATTTATAGATCAAAGGATGTGTAGGGAAACTTTCAGTGAAGGCTCATCCATGCTACGTAGGGAGATTTTGGCCTTATTAGAAGCAACTAAATTTGACTTCTGATTATGACTTGCAGGTATTGCTTTTCTCTACAATGACCCGGCTATTAGATGTAATGGAAGACTACCTGACATGGAAAGGTTATCGTTATCTTCGCCTGGATGGTCACACTTCTGGAGTTGACCGAGGAGCCCTCATTGAGCAGTTCAACAGACCTGATTCTGATGCATTCTTATTTCTACTCAGGTGTCTTGCGTGTTTGTTCTTCTTGATTATATAACACCATATACAAATCGATGATTATACTGTCTACTTCCAATTTATGTATGCAGCGATACAGTTCTTTTTTGGAGTTTATATTGATGCATTGGCATTTTCGTTAAGGAGTGCAGATCCAAACAAATAATAAATCCTGTTTTTATAGTCTAGAAACTAGATTTTGGGATATTTTATTTTTCAGAAACTTGTAACATTGGCTTTTGTGATCCATTTCTCTGCAGCATCCGAGCAGGAGGTGTTGGAATAAATCTGCAAGCTGCTGATACAGTCATCATATTTGACACTGACTGGAATCCTCAGGTTGGCAAAGACGATGATTGAGGGCAATAATTTCTTCCATTTATGATTCTAGTTAAACTGTTTTTTCCTATAATGGGTTTCAAATAGTACTCAAAGTAAGTCTAAAACACTGCCATTGCACATTTTTGATCAGATTATATTGTTTAAATTTCAGGTTGATTTACAGGCACAAGCAAGGGCTCATAGGATTGGCCAAAAGCGTGATGTGCTTGTGCTGCGTTTAGAAACGGTAACATGGATGTGTTTCTTGCTGTCTTATAAAACTATTACCAAAGATTTTAATTAGCAAAATCGGATAAGTTGGTGGGAAGTCACATGTGTCACCACATCAAGATTACCAATTTGACCACAATATCAGGAGGTGTAATCTAAGTGCAAGCACAATGATGTTGATCACTTCTTCTAAGGATTATATGCATATGATGCTGTATCAAAAGATTTTAATGGGTTCAAATACTTTCTGAACATTTTGTGCCATATAAAACTATAAGAAGTTTTGTGCAACTCAAGTTTAGATTTAGCTTTGGAATCTGCAATGATTTATAGGAAAATCCTGTATGCATTAGTTCTGGAATGGATAAATATTTATACTGTAAAGTTTCAGTCATTTTTCTGATCACCTGACACCTCTTTATGAAAATAGTTGCGTCCTTTGCATTTTATAGTTTCTATTTTCTTTAACACAGTATTGACATGAGAAAAAGTGCAAAGGCTATTGCATGAGTTGGTCTTTGAAAAAGTAAAATATGCCCTCCGTGCATTTTTTACTTTGTGAATACTTATTTGTTTGACATTGTTGGATTAGGTTCAAAGTGTTGAAGAACAAGTTAGGGCTGCAGCAGAGCATAAACTTGGAGTAGCGAATCAAAGCATTACTGCTGGATTCTTTGACAATAATACAAGGTTTTTGCTTATTTACTTAACCTATTTTAGAAATCAGCTTATATGGTTATCTGCAGCTGCAGGAGTTTTGAGTTTAGTAATGTGAAATTGAATCTTAGTTGCAGTTGGTGCATGCTGAAAAGTGCTGTGGTGTCACTGCAGTGCAGAAGACCGAAGAGAGTACTTGGAAGGTCTTTTAAGGGGATCAAAGAAAGAAGAAGTTGCTGGTGTGCTAGATGATGAAGCTCTGAATTATATTTTAGCTCGCAGGTTGTTTCAGCAGTCTTTGCTTTTGCAGTGTTTGAGTTAATCAGCTCATTTAAAGTCCATTGAAAATCTCGAGTATCAACAGGACTAAAATAAAGATTAATTTGAATTCATGGCATATTCTTTAATTTTATTTTCTTTCTTTGATATCTCCAAATATGGATGACTGACATTTGTGTGTTCATGTTGATGGTTTGTTGCTAATGAAGATTGGTTCCATATTTTCTTTGTGCTAAATGGTTCTTTTGCACCTTTTCTGAATGAACATATGAATGTTTATTAACTATACCCTGATGAAAACAATATATATTATGCAGTGATGCAGAGATTGACATCTTTGAGGATGTGGATAGGAAGAGGCATCAACGGGAACAGGTCGCACTTCCTATACTTGTTTTAGAGTCTTTACTGATTTTATTTATTTACTTGTGTCAATCATCTCAAGCATTTATTGGGGTACATTTTACCTGATTTAGCAAATTTGAGTACAATGTCTAACAGGAAACATGGTTGAGGTGCATACAAGGAAAAGATGGAGGGGATTCAATGCCGATGCCGCCACGGTTGGTAGGGGAAGAAGAGTTGAGGCCTTTCATTATGGCCATGCAGGCACATGAAATTGCATACTCAGGTGGAAGGAAGAAATTAGGGAGTTCACTGGCCCCAGATATTCAACACTATGGAAGGGGTAAACGAGCCAGAGAGGTTAGTTGATGGGGTTTGGTAGTAATATCTGTCTGGACTCTGTATTATTATCCCTGTCTGATGGAGTATGTCTTGCAGCATTTTACATACTTCTGCTTTTTCTCTCAGGTGCGCTCATATGGGGATCAGTTAACAGAAGAAGAATTCGAAAGGCTTTGTCAAGTTGGGCCTCCAGATTCTCCCAAAAATCATGATTCAGGAAAAGATATCCACAAAACCAAAAATGCAGATAGACATGCAACAGTGACAGATATTGAAATATTACCAGTAAAGCGAGGCCGAGGTAGGCCCAGGAGAAGGAGTGATGCACCTCTCTTTTCAGCAGGTTCAGTGAAACACAGTCTAGATGGCAGTTCTTCAGATAAACCAGTATCAGGACCTATTGGGGAAATTGGTGGCCATCTTAATACATCTCACCCATCCAATGTACAAAATCAAAATGCTGAAACTGCTGTTACTAATACATCTTGCCCCTCCACTATACAAAATCCAAATACTGAAACTGCAGTCATTAATGCATCTTGCCCCTCCAAGGTACAATATCAAAATGCTGAAACTGCAGTCACAGATACATCTTGCCCCTCTAAGGCACACAATCAGAATGCTACAACTGCAGTCACTAATACATCTTGCCCCTCCAATGTACAGAATCAAAGTGCTGAAACTGCAGTCACTAGCGTGTCTTGCCCGTCAAAGGTACCACATGAAAATACTGAAACTGCACTCACTAATACATCATGCTCCTCCACTGTACAAAATCAAAATGCTGAAACTGCAGTCATTAATACCTCTTTCCTTTTTGAGGTACAAAATCAAAATGCTGGCACTGCAGTCAATACATTTTACCCCACCAAGGTACAAAATAAAAATGTGGAAACTGCAGTCATTAATACATCTTGCCCCTCCGAGGTAGAAAATCTAATTGCTGAAACTGCAATCACCAATACATCTTGCCCCTCCAAGTTACCAAATCAAAATATTGAAACTGCAGTCACTAATACATCTTGTTCCTCAGTACAAAATGAAACTGCAGTCACTAGTACATCTTGCACCCCCGAGGTACAAAATCAAACTGCTGAAACTGCAGTCACTAGTACATCTTGCACCCCCGAGGTACAAAATCAAACTGCTGAAACTGCAGTCACTTCAGTTGAAACTAAATCTGAACATGCAGCCATGTATGCTGAAAAGTCAGAAATAGCTGATGAAACTACGAAAGCTGATAAACAAGAAAATGTTAGAATTGAGGAGGGGGCTAGTTCTAATGTTAGAGATTTAGAAGGGAGGAAAAACATTTTGATATCTGGTGTGGCTGATGAGCATATGCCAGAGAAACTGGATGTTGACAAAGAAAACAGCATGGATGATTTTGACACTGATCAGCATTCAAGGGTGAGAACACATTTGCTGGTTTCAAATGTCATACAAGTTGGAAATGATCCTGAAAACACTTCAGATGCCCATATTCTTGAGGTGTTGCAGCCAGATACAATTGTTGACAAGGAAAAACAAAGCTCAGAGCACCAAATGGATACTTCTGGACCTGGTTGTGTTCTAGATGGAACAGGAAATGAATACTTTGAACCCTTCCTTCCAGCTTGTTCAGTAGCTTCTCCCGCAGAACATCAAATAGAAGAGCCAATCAAGGATCCTAAAGTTGTTGCTGCAGATTTAGAAATGCCCAGTGCAATGGATGTGAGTATAGAATGATTCATGTTTCACTGGGTTACAATCCAAGATTTTAACAGGGAATCAAATCCCTTACATAGTTCTTTGTGCTATAACATAAGCAGCTTGATCTCTGATCAGAATCACAAGACATCATTGGATATGAGCATAAGGGATAGAAAAAATATACCAGAAGACTCCAGGAAAATAGAAACTGAGATTGGCCTCTTTTGCAAGGTGATGAAATCATGTCTGCCACCAGAGGGGATTACAAAGTATAAAGATGTTCTCTTGAGTTGCATTCTATTAGTATACAATATACTTTTGATGTTTCATTGGACAGTCGGGTGTAATTACAGCAGTTCAACAAGAGCGCTGGTTGGCCTAGGCCCCAAACTGTTGAGATAATTGCCCATCTCAAAATTTTCTATCTACTTGACTAGGTTTGGTTACTAGAGTAGACAAGTCACAAAACATCCTGTATTCGTGGGATGGCTAGTTCTGTGCATTGTATAGAGGCTTTTCTCAAGCTCTCGTACGTCACCAGGTTTGGTAACTAATGAAATTTCAAATTTCAAATTATTCATTGTTCTCTTAAAAGTCAGAAGAGGAATACACGTGGGAAGTGGAGATCCCGACTTCACTATTTTTTTATTATTGAAATTTGAACTGTTATTCCAAGTGCACTCAGACCAGTAAACAGCTTAATGAGCATCTAAATTGTCACTGCTTTTCTGATGCCACCCTTTGTGATTTGCCAAATCGGTATTCCTACTCACTTGGCTGATGATGGTCTTCTCATAGATTTTAGACATCATACATCCCTCCTACAGGGAGCTGTTTTAACTTTTTCCATACTTAAAGGTAAACTTGTGAATATCCACCAAGGAGCTCAACGACGGTGTTGTGACATGTCATTAATCTATTATGCAAAGAAACATGTTCTTTAACAACTGTTTCTATTTTTTAAAAGCATTTTGGACTTGCTCTCACTATATTTGCATATATTGTTTGTCAATAATACCAAGTAATGTCTTATTAAGGGCTCCAATAACTTGGTGGTATATGATAAAGGGACCACGATACTCTGTGAACGTTTTGTGGTCTTAACAGCCAAAAATGTTACATTTGCTCTGCTGGACTGTCAAGTGCCTAAAGATCTCACAAAACATTGATCACATTTAAGATAGTGTGTCTCAGAAATATGACGGGCAATACTTTTTGAACAATAATTATCCATTCCATAAATGAAATATGAAGAGATGGTGAAGTCTTGTATTCAACAAATTAACAAGGAAAAAAATAGTTTCATGGGTACAGATAAGTGCATAGATATGGATACGGTAAATTTTTAGAACATCCTAAATATGATACTGTTAGGATACATCAAATCCTATATAAATTGAAAGGAACATTTCCATAGGAAAATCCTCTAGGGACTTCGTCACATTTGATGAATGGGACCCTGGGTAGACACTTGTGGCAGACATGTACACCTAGACCCAAGGGACTCAGGTGGATTTGACTTTGTAACCTCCTTGGACAACACAAGTTAGGAATATGGCAAGTCAAACTACTTGAGCTAACCCTTGGGGCTACACCAAATAATACACACACAACACCGAGCATATAGAAAGATCGCCTATGTGGAGAATGGCCATAAACCATCTTCCTCCCCCATATTTTCAAGATGTCATTCATGAATTTTGGAATAAAGCTGAAAGGAGATGATTAATATTGGTAGACATGATGGCATTAGGCATTAATTGTGTGCAACAAGCATCGTTGATACGTTAACTAGTTTACAATGGCTGAGAAACTAAGCTGGACACCGGATACCACAGTTGAGAATGTCTTGACTTTGGGGTGGAATGCCTTTAAGTTTCTACAATAAATAAGACCATGGTTTTGTTTATTTTTCCAGAATTAGTTGGTGTTAAAAACATTCATTATTCATTACAGTGTTGCTTTTAGAGTGGAACTTATTTTAATGCAATTCTACAAAAATTGGGAATTTGATGGTAGTTGATTTGGTGAACATTATGTTAAACCTTATTGTCGCCCTGTAAATTTGTAACGTAAGACTTGCTTGTGAATTTTGAAAATGTTCGGGCTGAGAGAATTGTAAGGTAATTACTCGCTTTGAGCAATTTGAAAATGATTGTGTGGAGAGAACGAATGGATATGGTACATGACTTTGAACTCAGTCCATACATAGCCTAACAAACTTAGGCATTATATGGTAGACTAGTAAAGAGTCATGTTTTTTGTGTAAGACATTATTTTGGGGTCCAGTAATGAGTGATGGCCAAAAACAATAAGCAGAAAGATTGGAAGAAAAATATGGACAAGATTTTTCTTTCATGTTTCATTAATCTTCAGAAATTAAATTGGGTATAAAGTCCAAACATTGTCATACTCTTTTATTTTACCCCTTTCGAATGTTAATCAATAATTTGGTGTATGGCCATTAATTTTTTTTTGTTTGTTAAAAATACTTGTCACTTGTTGGGCCAACGTTTCAACCGTTGGCTAAGAAACCACAACCCAGGGGTATCTAAGCCATCAAAATCCATGGGGATCACACCGGCTTGGGCCGCACCAACCCTTAACATGGTTGGATTTTTGGGTGTTTCCTCCCGACTAAACACACCGTAAAGGTATTGAATTCGGGTCGCCTAGAAAATGAAACCCACACCTTAACTGGTTGAGCTAGCAAGAATTGAAGGTATTGGCCATTATAACACAAAGACATGTCCACTTAATTCCTTATTCTCCCATCTTACACTGATCTTCCATAAATTGGGTATGAAGTTGGAGTGTTATCATCTAAGCAACTACCCATATTACATTGAGTGCACTCTTTTTACTCTATGCCTTTTGAATGTTAGTCAATAATTTGATGTATGGTCATAATTTAGAGGCATCTCCACTTTATTTATTATTCGCGATATCAATTTCTCCCATCATATTTGTTTCAAATGTATCAAAAAAAATGAAATTATCGTATATCATTGTATAATATTGATGTGAAATCCACTAGGACTAGGAAGTTAACCCTTTGTGCCACCAAATATGAGGCTTTTGAACATATTAAATATTATTGTGATAGATTTCTAAAATCACTATGTAATCATTTAATCAACCATTGATGATCTATCATCATGACTTAAGAGATGGTTGGTCGAAAGAAGAGAATAAATAAATACAAAGACAAAAAAATTGATGCAAGGAAGTTGAAGGCTAATTACCAAAAAGGTGTTGAATTTTCACTATGCTAGGTTGAAGCATGAGGTTATTTCATTTTATCATTTACTTGAACCATAAACAAATGCAGTGACACCATTCACAAGTGTTGCAATAACTAAGATCACAAGAAGAAGTACCATGCACAAGAACACAAGAAATATCCTGGGAAACCCTTCTACTCAAGAGAAGAAAACCTAACAATCATTGCTATATTCTCAAGAGAAGATCTACCAACCATAAAACCCTAATGCACACAAGGGTGGTCTACAACCTTGAAACATGTGCCCAAGACAGGTGCGCACTTCAACTTTCGAAAATGTACTTTATTTGTTGAAATTTCCAAATGACATGTGACAAGTGTGTGAGTGTCTTTCTTCAATGGGGCAATCACCTCTATTTATACTAGACCGGACACAACAATAGGTGTGTTTTGGCTATGAGGCCAATCCCAATAACTCACAAATATAATTAATTATAACAATAAACCTTAATTATCTTTCAAATATGGTGGGGCCAACTTGTACCATTTACATCACAATTAGGGTTAAAAGCAAATCTTACACTTAGACAATATAGCAGGGATCCACATGTCCACTAGTGCTCAACCACTAGGGACCGTCCACATTAACCATTACCGGGGGCGTCATGTAATAGAATCATTTGGAGTACCACAGCGTCTCAACTCTCACACAAAGGAGAATGATACTCATCGCCGTTTATAACCAACTGAGACTGGCCCGATCGAGATGGATATCGGTGGCCACCACCTGTTCAGCCCAGCTCAAAACAGTTTTCGACATTTTTGGCAATTTACTATTTTAGTAGTAGTTTTGGTCTGAACTTAAAGGAACCATTTTGGGAGCCCTAAGCGGCTTTTGGGGGTATGTTGCGTGTAAAATTTCATCATGAAATTTTGTGAAAAATGTTGTAGTCCTCGGATAGATCTTTCCCTAATGAGGTATATATGCCTAAAGCGGAGTCGTGTATGCAAAAGAGATTCTGACCAGGGGAAGTTGATGTATAACTTACCCAAACGTGGCCCACATGACTCTGGCTTCATCTCCTAGGGTTGGGACTTTTTTGGATGTCTGGGACTTTTAGCATTCACATTTATGTTAAAAAGGCCTTGAGCCTCATTGTAATCATCTTCTTGCAAATCGTCTTTGTCGTCCACATCTCTTCTCGGATATAAGCCGCCACCATTCTAGCAAGCTTGTTTTGTTGCATTTCTGATTTGACTTATTTGGTTATTTAATAGAAAACCGGTTTCTTGTATCTGTTATTTTGTGTTAAGCACCTGACCAATAATCTGTATTCATTTTAAGTTGCGCTCATAAATCGGATCGGTGGTATCGAGCTGATGCTCGCCTAATGCGTCTTAATGCATGTCCCCTAGCGAGATCGGGTCAAATTGGGTCGAGCTTGTTGTTTCTCTTGAGGAGCCAGAGAAGCTCGCCTTGCATGGCGACCTCCATGGCGGGGAAAAGAAAGATGGCGGGACAGGAGGTCCTTTCAAGCTGTTGATTGAGAAGCCCCTCCGCGCCATGAGCGAGATGATGGACAATTCGGCAAATCGCCGGCGACTACCAGCGAGTGAAGCATGCTTCTTGACGGGCGCCGCCCCCCTTCAAAGGTATAAAATAAATTTTGATATTCCTTTATTTTAAGTTCATATAGATGCAGATGCCTTATAAGAATGGTTGAATCTACTAGAAGGGTATTTTTCTATTCATAAATTTTCGAATAGGGAAAAGATTGCTTTTTCACTCCTCAAAGGCACATTCCCCATGTCAAAAGATTGGTGGGAAACTTTCTGACCAAAAGGAAGCGACCTCATTATTTACTACATCACGGCCACTGCAGGAATCCTTGTGGATGTTGTTAAGGAAAAATATTACCTTGTCGGAAGTTATGATGACCTATATACCAAATGGACCTGTGCGGCAAAGAAAGAGACCAAGAGTGCGGATTTCTAAATATCTTCCATACTGCTAGCGCAAGTTGGGTATCAAAGATTAGGAAGCGACATCTTGTGCTCAAGTGTCGTGGTGCTCTGGAGTACATCGGAACCCGAAATGGAATTCTGGACATCTCATCATTCTTGGTGACCTCTGGAGTATGCCGTCAAATCGGCGAAGCTCATATAAAAGATGCGGCAATTTGGGCCGGGAACCCCTCACAACAAAAGAAGCGGGGAAAGGCTAACCCATAGAACAAAGGGCAGATCAAAGATGGGCATTATCAAGACAACTAGTACAATCCAAAAGCAAAAAAGGACGCAGGAAAAACAAAGAAGATCACAGGGTGTGACTTCCATAGAGCCCTTGGCATAACTGCTGGCATTTGTCGCTCAGCGTCGTTGGTGGCCAGTGAAAGCCTGAATCGAATCTGATTCGACTCGAAACTGAGGGAACCGAGAGAAAGGAAGAGCGGATCATTGATGCAGACGGTCTGCCAGTCGCCACCACTAAGCTCCATCACGGTGAACCGGATGAGCGGAAGAAGGGCGCTCTTCCATTCGGAATGTGGGTAAAGGCACCCGTACACTTCATAAGTGGATAGCGGTAGCGGAAGAACCTCATATCAGCGAGAGGTCATCAGCGGTTGGACACATCCAATAACCTTGCGCCCACAACCCTACACCATTGGGATGGCTCTGCCAAGAGCGCGATCTCCCGATCCGACCAGCAGTCTTAGAAGCGTAAATGTGACATCAAGCCCCTTCAAAGACTGGTATTGTGTGATGTTGCTCCTCTTAGCGAAGTTTGATGTTCTTTTGGGCCAACCTTATTTATGGAAGCGTCATGATGTATATGAGTCTAGGCCTCGTGAGTGTTATTATTACTTTGAACAAGGGGTAATACGGATGCAGGCTGATCCCACCTATTACTATTTCCTTGATCTCTGGCAGCAATGCGAGGAAGGTTATCTCTCGAGGCCGGGAAGTTTGTCTTCTTAGAGTGATTAGCGCTCGAGAATAGCCCGAAGATCGCTGACCACATCCGGGGTCTCTGCGGTCAACCTCTCCAAACTGCAGAAGCAAGTAGATAAGGTGGGTGGAAGAATACTCAGTCTTATTCTCCTCCTTTCTGGGGTACCTCTACCTTGCCCGGTCAAACACCCCATCGTGGAGCCCACGGCGCCTGCATTTGCCCAATGGGCGGTCTATCGTCAGTTCTTTGTTAGAAGAATGAGGAGATCAGCCCGGCCAGTCAAGAACTTCTCCACAAGGGGCACATCCGCCCCGGTTCATCACCTTGCGGGAGCCCAATGCGTCTGATGCGAAGAAGATGGAACTGGCGACTACGTATTGATTAGAGCTGAATAAAATCCCTTTAGCCGGTAGGTGCGATTCTCAGAATCGATGACCTCCTTGATAAAATAACGGGGGCCAAATACTTCAATAAAATTAATCTGAAGTCTGGCTACCACGAGGGGCAGATAGAGCAGAATACGGATGTATGGAAGGCCGCATTCAAGTCAAAGGAAGGACTTTTGAATGGTTGGTCATGCCTTTAGTTTGACAAATGCTCAACCGCTTTCATGAGGATGATGGGCGACATCCTGCGACCATTCACCAATAATTTTGTAGTGGTGTATCACGGATGACTTCTAATTTCTGACAAGACTTGGGCGAACACTTGTAGCATATTCAGCTGGTTTTGGGCACTCTGTGGCAACACAAGTTGTATGTTAACTTGTAAAAATTCTCCTTCATCATGGAAAGTGTCCATTACATGGGCTACATCATTGATCAACATGGCGTACATGTGGATCAACCAAGATCCAATTCATCCAAAATTGACGGCGACCCCAACAACATTCACTGAGCTTTTGAGCTTCTTGGGACTTGCTAATTTCTGCATGAGTTCGTGTTAGGTTTCTCCATATTGCATGAACCTCGACCAAATAAACAAGGGTGGTGGTAAGGCAAAATTCGTGGGGCGGTCCCAACAACAAACGTCGATGATTTGAAGCGATTAGCGGCTGCCATTGTTACTTTCATTCCCGGACTTGCAACATCCCTTTGGTCCCGAAGACGGATGCTTGGTATCTTTGTGGGTGCCGTTCTCCTCGGCCGCGGCCACCACAGCTACCATAGTATGAACATTGTCGAGATACATCGCCGTAGTACCTACTTCGACAAAGAAATGTACTCCATTGTGAAGCATGCCGCCAATGGAGACATTACATTCTTCGGGAAGAGGAGCGATCCGCGATCTTAAGCCGCGCAATTCAGCAAACCGGGGAAAAATTGCGAGTGGCCGCCATCAGGTGGTCCACATGCTAAACAATTCCACCCACCAAGCATCAGGTATAAGCGGAAGCACCAATCGTTCGTTTTATCGTGACGCCGGTCGCCAACCTCTACGATTCTGAACTCTTGACCATGAGACATGCAATTAGCCCCAACTTTCTATGGGGAGCGGACTACGACTTAGCCACCACCTACCAAATGTTGGGTTACCGTCGCAGGTAATTCGATAATTTCCGCATCTGGGGTGGTTGTTGTGTCGTGCGGGCCATATCATTGTTCCATCAAGTGAGTGAGTGTGAATTGGCGATGCGGGAAGCCCTCTGATCGGGTGGCGGACACTTTGGTGTCGAAAGGCGATGGCGATGCTTCTGAGAAACATTTCTCTTGTAGAAACCGGCGGAGGAGGTCGGCAAATATATCAGTCTTACCTTTGCTGCTTATTGTAACCGACCACTAAGCCGGAACCTATACACCCCTCTTCCTACTCCTAAAAGGCCAGCAGGAATCCATCTCAATGGATTACATATGGACCTCCATCCACCAGCCAGGAAATGGCGTTTTTGTGGTTGTTGATCATTTTCCAAGATGGCGATTCTAAACGAATGTAAGAAGAGCATCACAACAAAAACCACTACCAAGCTCTTCTTTGAGCGAGTGGGTACATTTTGGGAATCCCACAAACCATTGTCTCGGATCGCGATAGTCGGTTCTCGGCACATTCTGGTCAAACCTCTGGTCCCTTTCTTGGAACACCAAGCTCACCAAATCCTGACCTTCCGCCCCAGACAGGATGGCCAACTAGGGTTAATAGGGTGAATGATTGTGCATATCCTTGCATGTATAATTCAAAGAACCCTGACACATGGGATTAGAGAGCCTTCCTCGTCCGGCCTTAGCTACAATAGAATTGCATAGCTCAGAAGCCACATAAGCCCTTTCAAGTGGGGTTGGGATTCAACTCATTGGATTCCCATAGATGTTGCGCTTCCCTTGCGGTCACCTCAAGCCCGGCTAGCCTCCTGCTCCAGCGGAAGGCCGACAAAGCTACTAGGTTCCATCGGCGGATCCGGCACGATGATCAGCGGGTTGAGGAGATCCTGAAGTCAATGATAAATTACAAACAGCCATGATCAACGCCGGGTGCGCATAAGTTTCAGAATAGGCGACAAGTTTGGTGCCGAAGCGCCTTCACGAGGACCCCATCGGAAGCTTAAGCCACTCGGTATGGACCATACGCTTATCTGGCGAGTAGGGGAAAATAACTTTGAGCTCAACATTCCTCCTTTCGCCAGCGCAGCACCCGGTCATTCAACGTGGATCTTTTTTGCCCTTATTTCCCACCATTGTTGGACACCTCAGAGGTAGTAGAACAATTGACATCGACATAGCTTAACCCTGACTGCATACAAAAGGAAACTAGTTATTATATTGTGGACACACAGATAAAGGTTACTTGACAACAAAGGATCCATTTTTTATCGAGTCGTCAAAGCAGGGTCGTTATTGCACCAAGGCGAGTGGCTCACGCAGGGCCAAATTAAACGAGAAATTTCCTCATCAAATGGGGGAACTCAACGCTAATGGAGACCATTGCTTCCCTGAGGAGGAGGATTGATGATCCATATGGATATCGGTGGTAACCCACCTAATCCAAAGCTGACTCAAAACAGTTTTCTGGACATTTTGGGAATTTACTATTTTAGCGATTTTTTGGGTCTGAACTTACGGAGCCATTTTGAGGCCCTAAGCGGCGCTTTTGGGGTATGTTGCGGTAGCAGAAATTCATCGTGAAATTTTGTGAAAGTTGTAGTCCTGATATAGATCTTTCTAATGAGGTATTATATGCCTAAAGCGATGGTCATTATACCCAAAAGTTACGACCGGGAAGTTGATGTACCAATACCCCAAAGCCGGGGCCCACTTGACTCTTGGCGCTTCATCTCCCTAGGGTTAGGTTTTTTGGATGTCTAGGACTTTTGGCATTTCACGTTTATTGTAAAAGGCCTTGAGCCTCATTGTAATCATCTTCTTGCAAATGTGACTAGCTTACAGATCACACATCTCTTCTTATAGATAAGCAGCCACCATTCTAACAAGCTTGTTTCATTGCATTTTACAGGTTCGGCTTATTTAGTTATTTAATAGAAAACCCGGTTTTCTTGTATCTCTGTTATTTTTGTGTTAAGCACTGTTAATAATCTTTGTATTCATTGCGTTACGCTCATAAAATCGGATCATGACTCAACTCTCTACGAGGAGAGAACAATGCCTCCAACCAGCGGGGGCCGAATCAGCTCTCACACGAGGAGGAGAGAGCGATGCCCTATCATGGGCATGCCCAACACTAGAGCTGTCTCACGGGGTCAACTCCTTCGGTGTGAGGAGGCAGTATCTTGGAGGATGTCTTACGATGTTGCAATCATCAACACACCCTCTTAGCTGGAGGCATTCTTCACCAAGCCAGGTCTCTCACGAAAGTACTTTCGACTTTGTCTGTCAAGTGGTTTGGTGAAGATGTCATAGCTGCTCATGTGTAGAAGGTATTGCACATGTATTGTTTTCCCCTTTTGCACCATGTCTCTAATATAATGTTATTTTATCTCAATGTGTTTTGATTTATGCATTGAAACATAAGATTCTCGAGAGAGTTTCCTTACAACAGGTTATCACAATGAATAATGGTAGATCCATCTCATGATCAAATAAATTTGCAAGGAGCTTGTGAAGCCAAAATGATTCACAGACTGTCATACTTAATACAATGTACTCTACTTCTACGATACCCAAAGCCATAGAAGTCTGTTTCATGTTGCACCAAGAAACCATGACAAACTTCATGGTAAAACAACAACCATATGTTATCTTCAGGTCCAGCGTGCTCCCCTACCCAATTTGCATGGGTATATCCCTTGCAATCTCATGTCTACTGCTTTGGAGGCATATCTGAGGCCATATCAAGCTACATTGCCTCATAGATATCTCAATACATGTTTATTTGCTATCGATTGAGTCTATCTGGATGCTTGATGTAAACTTCTTCCTCCATCTCACCATTGAGAAGGTTGGCCCGTTACATCCATCGATGTAGTTTCCAACCCATGGATGCATTTATTGTAATGTTAGTACGGATGGAAGTGTATCGAACTACAGAGAAAATGTCTCCTCATAATCAATTCCCTCCACCGTGAGAATCTGGCTACAAATCTCGTTTTTGTAAACACTTCCATGTTTTGCATGCTTGATCTTATAGATCCATAGAGTCACTATGAACCCTTAGGATCTCGGAACAATATGATACATCATTCTTCATGATAGTTGATACTCTTATGTTGTGTCTTTCCCTTTTCTTGTCCTGGCTGCTTCTCCATGACAAGAGGCTTAGTATCAATGATGTAAGCTCGTAATGAAAAATAGTTTGAAAATCTCTTTGGTTTCTTTCTCTCGGAATGTGCCTTGAGGAGTTGCATGTCCCTCGCTTATCCTGAGGTTTGTCGAGCTTGAGGGAAGGCCTTTGATGGCCCTCTTGCCAATCTGTAGGGGACGTGCTTGGAGCAACAGCTGGATCGATTGGAACAATGGTTGTGTCCCTATGAATTGTTGAAGGGGGGAGAAGGTACCGTCTCTTCATTTTTCTTGTTGTCAATCTCCATCTAATATTATTTGAAAGGCTATCTCTTCTCAAAGATGACATCTTTGCTCACCTCAATCGTCTCACATTGAGGATGTAGATCGGTATGCCTTGAAGATTCATTGTATCCCACAAATGTGCCCTTTCTCACTGAAGGGTCTAGCTTAGATATCTTCTCCTTGGGTACATGAAAGTATAATTGACTTAAATGTCACGAAGTGTCAACCTCATGCATCATGAGTGAAGTTCTTGAGTCATATTCTTCAAAATTCGGTGAGGACTCTTGTTCTAGACATATATTGTTGTCATGGATGCTTCAACCCACATAATCCATGGGAGTAGACTACGATCATGTATCATTGCTTTGGTTATCTCGATGATGGCTCTTGTTCTTCCTCTGCAACTTCCCCATTTTGTTGGGGTTATGAGAGCTGTGCACTCCCTCTTGATCCCTGTCTCAATATAAAAATCACTGAAATCCATGGACGTGTACTCTCCTCCATTATATCTTAACTGCTGATCTTCTTTCAGTTTGGTTTTCAATCTGAGTTTTGAATTCTTGAAATCTTGCAGGACTCCATCCTTGGTCTTGAGGAAATATATCCGCTATCTTCTAGAGTGATCATATATTAAGAGTACATAGTACAAATATCCGTTCAAGGAGGTGTAGTCATTGGCCCACACACATCTGAATATATCAAATCCAAGATCCTCTTGAGACCCATGAGACAATCTTGTAAGAGCACAACCTCTGCAAACACCATTATACTGAACCTGTATCTCTCGAAGGCATGTTACCATCTTCCTATTTGGAAGGGCTCTACCTGTGAATATAAGAGATTACTCATATGCCACTGGCTCACACTCAAAATTTGATAGTATCATGTGAGGGCACGGATTGGTCGGATATGATGCATTTGTATAAGTTGTTTTCTTGAACCTCAATTACTTGGACATAATTCAAATGTGAGTCCTTGTGCCATGCAAAAAACTTTTCCTTCAGAAAAGGTATCCTTGTAGCCTTTATCCTCTATATGGCATAAATGGAGACAAGGTTTATTTTCATCCCAAGTACACATAGTACCTCACTCAACTGAAGAATATGAGAATCTAGTTGGAATGTAGAAGTTCCAACCCTTTCACATTATATACAGCATTGTGTCTCCAAGTACAACATGTAGATTGGTCTCTTTCTCAACAAGATATGTCATATGATCTCTATATCTGGTCATGTACCTAGAGGCACCATTTTCAATTAACCAAATATCGTGTCGGTAGGAACCGTACATGAGAGTGTTGATATGAATAAGAGGCTTCATCTTTCAATGTCTTCATCTCTCAGATGTGGCTCTGGAACAACATTAGCAAGTTGTCTTTCTTCATCGGTAGTTGACTCTGGTAAGGTCTTTTGAATTACATTCAATAGGTCATCCTCTTCAAGGGTGATCTTGACTTCCAGGAATTGAGTTGCATTACATTCAATAGGTCATCCTCTTCAAGGGTGATCTTGACTTCCAGGAATTGGAGTTGCTTGATCCATCAAGCCTATCTTCCACCAAGGTTTTGTTCCTCATGGTTTGCAGATTCTTCCACAAACCCTTAGCAACTAGGCTAGGAAACCTAACGACTAGGCTAGGCTAGCAATCTTAGGTTTCGTTGGGCTTAGGACTACCAACAATAAGCCTTGAAAGTTAGAAGAACACTGGTAAGCTTGAAAACTCCTTCAATGAGCTGCAGAAACCCCAAAACCAAAATTTTGCAGAAAAACTGTGAAACCCTAGAAACCCTAGTGCCAAAAATCCAAATTCTTGGAAATGCAATTTGAGAGTTGTTGGAGGTGCGCTGAAGGAGGCTATACATTCCTATGCAATTTTTAGTCCCATCATTTCAGTATAAAGTGTTGAAACCACCAAATAAGAGAGGGTTGTACCTTTTTCTAGAAACTCTAGGAGGGTCGTACGGTTCTGCAGAAGAGAGAGGACGACTTGCTTTGAAGCTTGTGCAATGGCTTCTTCAAGACCTATGCTCTGATTCCATGTTGAATTTTCACTATGCTAGGCTCAAGCATGATGTTTATTTCATTTTATCATTTACTTGAACCATAAACAAATGCAGCTACACCATTCACAAGTATGCAATAACCAAGATCACAAGAAGAAGTACCATACATAAGAACACAAGAAATATCATGGGAAACCCTTCTACTCAAGGGAAGAAAACCCAACAATCCTTTGCTATACTATCAAGAGAAGATCCCCCAACCATAAAACCCTAATATACACAAGAGGGTGCTCTACAACCTTGAAACTTGCGCCCAAGAGAGGTGTGCACTTCAGCCCTAAAATGTACTTGCTGAAATTTCCAAATGGCAAGTGACAAGTGTGTGAGTGTCTTTCCTCAATGGGGAAATCACCTCTATTTATACTAGAACAGACACAACAATAGGTGTGTTTGTTGGCACAACAGGGTTGACCCCAATAACTCACAAATATAATTAATTATAACAATAAACCTTAATTATATTTCACATATGGTGGGGCCGACTTGTACCCTTTACATCACAATTAGGGTTACAAACAAATCTTACACTTAGACAATATAGCAAGGGATCCACACGTCCACTAGTGCTCATCCACTAGGGACACGTCCACTTGTGCCTAGCCACATGGACATCATACTCAACATAATCATCTGGAGTACCACGTCATCTCAACTCTCACACAAAGGGGAATGATGCACCCATCACATGGGCACACCCAACCACTGGGGGACGACTCAACTCTCACACAGAGGAGAATGACGCCCCATCACATGGGCATGCCCAACAATAGACTCTCTCACAGGTCGACTCAACTCAGTCTCATAGGAGAACATATCTTGGATGATGTCTAACGACGCTGCAATCATCAACAAAAGATTGGCTAGAAGAGAAAGGACAAAACCTCACTCAAACTTGCTAAAAACAAAATAAACTACATTGACTTTCAACACAATAAATATTAAATATCTTGGATCTGGTATCAACTTAAAAGAAAAGTTGGGAAATCCTAAATAAAATGTTGAAAATGGATCATTTTGTTGGAGGGTTACTTAAACCTATATTATATAAATGTGGTCACATTATATTAAGATATTAGATAAAATAAATATATGTAGACATACATGTATAATGTAAGTGATAAATGAAATTAAACAAATGGTTAGGTAGAGTGAGGATAACCACCTCAATCATTCTCTCAATGACTAAATACTCAGGAATAATGTAGTGTACTTAACCCCAAAACTTTAGAGAAATCATATCAAATGTAGTACAAAACCCAAGACTATAAGAGAAAAAGAGAGATAAAAATAGAGGTATATTCACTTGTCTCTTAAAGGGTCAACTTCCAAGAGCAATGCTCCAAATACAATGACAATTCTTGAAAAAACAATACATAACCTTCTATTTAATATATAGCTATCCATAGAGGATCTTAACTTCCTATAGTCTCCTTCTAATGAGGGTCGACCAACTAATTTGGGCCTTATTACTAAAAATGACCCTTTATTACAAAGAATGATTGTAACTAAATATGTAATGGGTTTTATTCAAGGAAGGTGGTCTCATACAATAATAAAGTATCAAGGGGGTTAGGGTAGGACCCTAACATGCCCCCCCCCTTCGAAGCAATGTTGTTCTCAATGATGGAGGAGAGGAAATTGTTGTAGAATTGATGTTGGTTTCCATGTGGCATCTTTTGGTTGCATATCTTTCCACTAGTTCAACACTTAGTTGATCATGCGCTGGCACAATTGATGTTCTTTGACATCCAAAACTACTTCTGGCTAGAGAAAAATGGAGTCTTCTTCATCAAGTTCTGGTAGGCTGGTCTCCACTTTGCAATTTGATCCCGCAACTTTCTTCAAATAAGACATATGAAAGACTGGATGAATCTTGGAGTGGGTTGGGAGAGCCAACTTGTAGATGACCTGACTAATGCGTTGTATGGTCTAATAGGGATCATAGAACTTGGGATCCAACTTCTAGGGAACTTTATCTTTGAGTGATGTATGTTTATAAGGTTGCAGGTGAAGAAACATTTGCAGGTGAAGACACACTTGATCCTCTTCGTTAAGATAATGCTAAGATCTATGTTGATTAGCTTGTTGTTTCATTCGATTTTGCGCCATAAACGAGTTGTCCTTGAGGATACAGATAATGGCTTCTCTAGTGTCAAGTGTTCTATCTACTACATGAACCTTGGAGGTTCCTAGTACATAGGATGTCGTTGATTGGGTTTTTTGGTCATAAACAACCTCATATGGTGTCATTATGGTAGCTTCATGATAACTTGTGTTGTACCACCATTTGACAAGGGCAAGCCATTCTGCCCATTGGTGTGACTTTTCAGAAGCAAAACATTTCAAATAGGTTTCTAAGAACTTGTTGACCACCTCTATTTGACCATTAGTTTGAGGATGATATGCATTGCTCATGCTCAGTTGTGTGCCTTGAAGTTTAAATAGTTCCTGCCAAAATTTGTTGGTGAATGTGGGGTACCAATTCGAGACAATGGAAGTGGGCATACCATGTAGCTTAAAGATCTGATCCATGCAGGCTTGGACCACTGAGGATGGAGTGAAATGATAAGCTAGGGCACAAAAATGAGAAGCTTTTGAAGGACGAGCAACAACCACCATGATGAAAGCAATAAAATCCATTGATATGTTTATCCAAATTTGTGTTGGGATTGGTAATGGTTCTAATGCCCCTGGTATTTTCATTGTTTCTCCCTTGTTTATTTGGAAAGTGTCACAATATGCTACAAAGTCTTGGATATATGATTTCATGGCATCCTAGAAGAATGAATGCTTATTTTTTTCATAGGTTTTATGAAATCTAGAGTGACCCGCTATCGGTGTTGAATGTATCTCCTCTAAGACTCATTGTTTTTGGGTTGAATCCTTTTCTAGAGCAATGCACCCTTTGCTGTCGCAGAAATGTATCCCCAGCTATGTATAACCTTTGAATCTTTTTCTAGAACAATGCACCCTTTATATCGCAATGTATCTTGTAGCTATGTATAACCTTTAGGTGGGTTGGCATCTACTTGAAATTGTTGGATGAGTTTCTTGAAAGTATCATTTTCTATCCATTCCTTGCGTGCCTCCTGGAGCCATCCTAGACTCGGTAATGCTAAGGAAAAGAGTGACCCACCCTCCTTGAATTGTCTGGACAAAATGATGCAATTCACAGACCTGAAGCAATTCTAACGCCTACAAGACTATGCTCTGCCTTCATAATGCACAACGAAACTCATATTCAAACACTCAACAAACAATTCATTTACTGTTGTTAAGACTGAAATAGAAGAAAATTAATTACAACCACAAGAACACAAATAGACTATGAATCCTTGCTTTTATTATTGATTTCATAATGCTTCTTATTACAATGTAATCGAGGAATACATATTTTCTCATCGGTCTAGAGCTGATTTATTGTGTTGTTCTTCTACAGATTGGACTGTCTCTTCTTGATCTTGTTCTTGGTGGTTGTCTCAGTCACTTCAAATTGACTTGAGGGAACCTTTTTTTTTTTCTAGCTCGAATCAAAGCTCGACAACTTCTTCCCCCTTTTTTTTATGTTGTTTTTGTTAGTTGATTTGTTTCCCCTTCCGTTGGGAAGATGAATAGTCATGATTGTTCACTGCCTAGATGTTTTCCAATTTAGTTTCGTTTCCTTTTCCCTCACCAATGATTTCCACTTGGCGCTTAATCTTCATGAACTACGTGGATTGAATTTGGAATCAATATGTTGAGTTGAACCATAAAATTTCCAACGCAAATCCTATAGCATGGAGTTGCAACGAGTTGCAAGACCAATCATGTAGCATGGAGTCGTAACATAGGAGTTGCAACGCCAATCTTGTAGCATTGAGTTGTAGCATAGGAGTTGCAACGAGTTGCAACACTGCCAATTTTTAACGAATAACAACAAACGATGTCAAGTAGAGTTGCATCCATTGTTATTCATCCTAAATTAACTTGTACAAAATTGAAATGTTTTTGGGTGATGCGGATTGCCCAAAACCAAAGATTCTCCTGCATCAGACACCCTTGGTAAGAAAAACATGAGCTCTCAGCTCATGTGGTCATTGTTCCAGAGGATGAAGAGTTTCGTAGGTGCCTTGGTTCTTCTTCGGAAACCCACAATGCATCCTCAAATCCTTTGTTTTTCCATTTGACCAAATATTCTAGATATTCCTTGTTGTGAGTTTTTCTAGCAATCCTCGTGGCCAAAATTTCTTCCACTTCCTCAACTCGCTTGACTGGTATTTTTTCCCATCCGTCCAAATTACTTTCATCATCACCGTGTTCTCTTTCATAGAATTCATAAAGATCAACAACATTGAATATTGGAGATATATCGAACTTTTCCGGAAGTCCCAACCGATAAGCATTATAAAAAAAATTCTTCAAGATTCTGCACAGTCTTATTTTTTTTATACTTAAGTTTGTTATAAGTACCTATGGGAAATCGTTCCTTTCTCAAGTGATCCATGACTAACTCACCTTATTTAAATATTTTCTATCTTTGCTGCAGGTTTGTCCTCTGTTTATACTTGTTATCGCTTTCCTGTATTTTATGCTTCACCTACTCATGCAATTCCTACATAATGTCTGCAAAATCACTGGCATCAACACTCCTTTTACCTCCTAAATCTGGTAAATCAACCAAATCTACCGCCCCTTTAGGTGACCTTCCATAAACAATTTTGAATGGGTTCTTCCCTGTAGATCTATTCACTGAATCGTTTTAAGCGAATTCAACTTGTGCCAAAATTGAATCCCACTATCTAGGATTTCCGCGACTCAAACTTCTCAATAAGTTTCCTAAACTTTGGTTCACCACCTCGGTCTTCCCATCTGTTTGGGGATGATAGGACGAACTGTATAGAAACTTAGAACCCAACCTTTTCGGAAGTGTCCTCCAAAAGTGACCAAGAAATCACGTGTTTCTGTCTGAAGTAATACTCTTCGGTATGCCAAGTAACTGTACCACTTCTCTGAAAAATAAGGCAACCACTTAACTCACATCACTTGTCTTCTTACATGCTAAAAAATGTGCCATTTTTGAAAACTGATGTACTACCACCATCACAAAATCATACTTCCTCTGTGTCATAGGTAGTCCCAAAACAAAATCCATGCTTACATCTTCCCATGGTCTTTCAGGTATCAACAATGGAGTGTAAAGTCCTATATTTTGACTTCTACCCTTAGCTAATTGACAAACTCTACAACACTCAAAAAATTTCCTGACATCTTTGTTGATGTTGGGCCAAAAGTATCATTCTTTCACCAATGATGTGGTTTTGTCTATGCCACAATGTCCTCCTAAACCGCCACTGCGAAACTCTCTAATGAAGCTCAACTGTATTGAACTATGTGGAGCACATAACTGTTGGTTCTTAAATAAGAATCCTTCTTGAATGTGGTATTCTAAAAATGGTGTTCGATCCATACTCCATGGTTCGCTGCATGCCTTCCAAGCCTCTGCAAAATTTGGATCCTCTTTATACAACCCTTTCACACATTCCAAACTTATCACTACAACTGACACAATGTTTAGCAATATTTTCTTCCGACTCAATGCATCAAGAACCTTGTTTGAATTTCCTAACCTGTGTTTCAAAACAAATGTATAAATTTGTAAAAATTCTACCCATTTAGAATGTTTCTGATTCAATTTACCTTGGTTGTTAATGCACTGCAACGTCTTGTGGTCAGTAAACAAAACAAAATCCTTTGGATGCAAGTAATGTTGCCACTTTTTCAGGGCTTGGATGATAGCATAATTTTTTTTATCATAAACAAACTATTTATTCCTCGTTTCATTCAACTTTTCACTGAAAAATGCTATCGGTCTACCTTCTTGGCTCAGAATTGCTCCAATTGGTGTTCCACTTGCATCACAGTCTACTTGAAATACCTTATTGAAATATGGAAGTGCCAATACTAGTTGTTCTGACACCTTCTTTTTAAAATCTTCAAATGACTTTGTTGTTGTTGTTGCCCACTGAAATGTGCCTTTCTTCATGCATTCAACAAGAGGCGCACAAATCAGATTGAAATTTTGAATGAACTTCCTATAGAAACTTGTTAGTCCATGGAAACTTCGGACGTCAAAAGTGCATTTAGGTGTCTTCCAATCCAATATTGATTTTATCTTCTTGGTATCCATCTTTAAACCTTCTTTGGAAACCACAATATCCAAGTATACAAGCTGATTTTGTAAAAATGTACACTTCTTCAGATTTATCAGCAATGTCTTCTCTTTCAATCGTTGTAACACCTTTTTCACGTGCTCCATACGTTCCTCTTTGCTCTTGCTGAAAATCAAAATGTTATCTAAATAACAACAACTTTTGCCAAAAACGGTTTCAGAACTTCGTTCACCAGCCTCATGAACGTGTTAGGTGCATTAGTTAAATTAAACGGCATAACTAATCACTTGAACAACCCATCTTTTTTCTTGAACGTTGTCTTCCCTTCATCACCTTCCCTTATCCGTATTTGATGATAACCACTCTTCAAATCAATTTTCGTTAAGTAATCAACACCACTCAAACAGTCCATGAGATCATCCATTCTCAGTAAAGGAAACTTGTACTTAATGGTGATTCTATTAATAGCCCACGAATATGTACACATCTGCCACTCACTATTCATTTTGGTGTCAAAACTGATGGTACTACACAAGGAATCAAACTTTCTCAAATTAACCCTTTGTCAAGTAAGTCCTGTACTTGTCTATTTACCTCTTCACTCTCTGTTGTTGCCATGCATATTCTTGTTGTTAATGTCGTTCATAACTTCGTTGTTACTGTTGTCCATCCCCTTGATGTTGTTACTGTTCATATTCTTTTCTGACATTGGTACCAACTTATAACATTGACCATCCTTGGTAAGTTCATATGAATTCTCTTTTTCATCATGTAGTACCTTTCTGTCAAACATTCACGGTCTCCCAAGCAATACGTGACATGCATCAATCTCTATCACGTCGCATAAAATGTGTTTGTTGAAACTTCTAATATGGAAACTCAATAAACATTGTTCAATCACAGTCACCTACTGTCCCTTTTGCAACCCTGAAAATTGGTATGGATTGGGATGTGGATTTCTTTTCAACTTATATTTCCCCATTAATTTAGTGGATACCAAGTTTTCTGTACTTTCAACATCTATGACCAGATGACAACACTTATCTTGAATTTTACATTTAGTCTTGAACACTCTCTTCCTATGTCCAGGTTTTGCTGCTTCCTTTTTCTCGAGCTTGAGTAATATTCTTCTCAACATAAGGTTTTCTCCTTGTTCTTGCTAGAGTACTTCCACATTCCCACCAATAGTTGTTGCCTCATCTTCTTGGGTGACTTGTGTCCTAGCTTCATTTATTCTTGTTGCGTTCTTCCTCTCTAGACATTTCGATGCTTTGTGACCCTCTACTCCACAATTATAACATGTAATTACATACTCACCGTGGCCAAAACCTCTGCCTCTGCTAGCGCTTATTCCTCCTCTTTCATGGTTACTATTGGTTGCCTTATCCTCCTTCTCATTGTCTTTAGTAGCACTTGCTTTGCCTCTGCCTCTAGTTCCTTTTCCCCAGAACTTTTGTCGTATCCTTATGTCAATCTTTTCTTCTACCTTTAAAGAAACTTGGTATGATTCATCTACATTTTGAAAGTAATGTGTAGTCATCTCATCTTGAATATGGTACTTCAGTCCATTTACATATCTTTCCACTCTCTGATACTCCATTTCTTTCGTCCCTAACATGAGTGACAACTTGAATAATTCTTTTGTATATTCATGTACGAATGTCTCTTTCTGCCTGAGATTTTGTACTTGTTTACACAAGTTCTACTGGTAGTCAACGGGTAACAATTTCTCTTTGATCTTATTAACCATATTCTTCCAAGTTTTAATCTTTTCTAGTCTGTGATCTACTGTGTCTTTCTGCAACATATCCCACCAAAGTGCAACATGTCCTTTCAACTTCGTAATGGAAAAATGAACACAATTTGGATCTTGAACATTCTCATACTCGAAGTATCTTTCGAGCTCGCCTATCCAATCTATAAGAGTTTCAAACTTCAAACTACCATCATAGAACGAAACTTCAACCCTCACACTACCTCTGTTACTCAAGAAGGATATCAAACGTGTTGTTGGGTATCCTTCCTCAACATTTTGTTCAACTTCAATCTCTTCTTCATATTTAGAATCTAACTCAACTTCTCCATTTATTCTATTATCCAACTATTCTATTCTTCTTCTTAATTCTTCGAGTTCTTTATTTCTTGCACCTCCTCATGTTGCTCCTGCTATTTGCAGTGGCATCCTTACATGTTGTCCTACAGTCCTCACCTGGACCAACATTCACAGGCCTTAACTCTGAGAACTATACTCTCACAACTCAGGAACCTGAACCTTCTCTGATAGCACTTGATGAAAATCATAGACCTGAAGAAATTCTAACACCTACATGACTATTCTCTGCCTTCAAAATGCACAACAGAACTCATATTCAAACACTCAACAAATAATTCATTTACTGTTGTTAAGACTGAAATAGAAGAAATTTAATTACAACCACAAGAACACAAATAGGATGTGAATCCTTGCTTTTATTATTGATTTCATAATTCCTTTTATTACAATGTAATCGAGCAATACATATTTTCTTACCAGTCTAGAACTAATTTATTGTGTTGTTCTTTTGCAGATTAGACCATCTCTTCTTGATCCCGTTCTTGGTGGTTGTCTCAATCACTTCAAATCGACCTGAGGGAACCTTCTTTTTTTCTAGCTCCAATCAAACCCCGACATATTCTTTCCCCCTTCTTTTTGTGTCCTTTATGACAGTTTATTTGTTTCCCCTTCAATTGGGAAGATGAATAGTCATGACTGTTCGCTACCCAGGCGTTTTCCAATTCAGTTTCGTTTTCTCTTCCCTCACCATAGATGATTTTAGAGGCTAAATTTTGCAAATGGGCTAATTTTCCATGGTTTTTCCCAAAACAATATTCGTCAATTTCCATTTTTTTTAAAAACTATTCTCCCAAATTCCATAGAATAAAATTATTTCACCTAAAAAATCGCAAAAACTTTATAAAAACTATATAAAATCCTTAGATTTTTTTATATTTTTACCAAACTATCACCAAACATTTTACATTTTGCATATTAAGAACTACTAAGATTAGCCTAGGTTTCTACATTGCAATATAAATTTCCATCCTTAAAATCACCCCTGTCCCTCACCAATGATTTCCACTTGGAACTTAATCTTCCTGAGCTACATGGACTAAATTTGGAATCATCACGTTGAGTTGCAACATAAAATTTCCAGCGCAAATCTTGTAGCGTGGAGTTGCAACATATGATTTGCAATGAGTTGCAACACCAATCCTATAGCGTGGAGTTGCAACATAGGAGTTGCAACAAGTTGCAGAACCAATCCTATAGCATGGATTTGCAACACCAATCATGTAGCATGGAGTTGTAGCATAGGAGTTGCAACACCAATCATGTAGCGTGGAGTTGCAACACCAATCATGTAGCGTGGAGTTGCAACACAGGAGTTCAAGTGAGTTGTAACACTGTCAATTTTTAACAAGTAACAACACGAGTTGTCGAGTAGAGTTGTAACCATCCTTATTCATCCTAAATTAACTTGTACATAATTAAAATGTTTTTGGGTGATGCGGATTTCCCATAACCAAAGATGTCCATGCATCATAAAACATCATCCACACCAATTTCTTTACTCTTCTTATATATTATCTCATAATCATAGCCCAACATCTTGGTGACCCATTTACATTGCTTTGGTGAAGAAAACCTTTGTTCAAGAAAGAAATTCAGAATATGATGATTGATCTTGACACCTCCCTATGAGATATGGGCACCAAGTCTCCACTACATGAATGATAACCATCATTTCCTTCTCATATGTGGGTTTTCCCAAATTGCGGTCACACAATTGTTTGTTGGTGAATGCCAAGGGGTGTATTTGCATTAATACTACTGTGAGACCTCTCCCTGAAGCATCACATTCCAAGAAAAAGGTATTATTAAAGTTAGGTACTACTAATATTGGAGTAGTGCATATGACATCCTTTAAAGACATTATTTTAATGAGTGAAGTTAGGGGAGCTGCAAATTTTCCACATTTTTTCACAAATTTCCCATAGTAGCTTGTAAGTCCTAAGAATTCCCTCAATCTCTTCAATGTTTTGGGATGGGGCCAATCTTGTATAGATGCGACTTTCTTGGGATTGTTACCCCCTCTCACTTAGGGGTATCTATAGGATATCATCCTTGATGATTCACATTGCAAACAATGATCCTAGAGATGGTGATCAACATTCTCTACAAACAAC
This sequence comes from Picea sitchensis, assembly GCA_010110895.2. Classification (NCBI taxonomy): domain Eukaryota; kingdom Viridiplantae; phylum Streptophyta; class Pinopsida; order Pinales; family Pinaceae; genus Picea; species Picea sitchensis. The sequence continues at coordinate 54,919 of SNQJ01S0006902.1, read as the reverse complement.
AACCCTTTGGATGCCTCCCCCCTCATCATTTCTCAACTCATTCACTTGATCAACATGGTTCATCCGATGAAGGTGTCTCACCACACATGAGGTACATTAGTCATTGTTTCATATAAAGTGTTACATTTAATACAATAGGCATTTGGGTGAGGATCATGGGTTGAATTCAGATAATGGATCATAATGATTGGAAGTTATGTTTTGTGCCTTGTTTCACCTTGGTGGTCATCATATGTGTCCTAGTACATGTTGTTACTCATGGGGAAAATGGCTACTACTGGGAGGCCTTGATAGAGGTAACACACCATTCACTTCTATACTTGACACATTCCATCCATATTCCTTCCATTTTCCTATCTTTTGGAAATCATTGTTACATGTACACCAAAAAGGTCCATGCCTTCATCCTCCTATGAGAAGAAGGGGCTAGAATACCCAAGGTTGATCCAGTTGGTAAAAGAATGGAAAATGAAATGGAATAAAAAATGATAAAATCAAAAGCCAAAGAATTAGCTTGAGCTCTACCCCCAGACTATAAGGCCATTGTTCCAAGTCCTAATGCACTGAATGCAAATCAAATTAAAAGGATTTAATGAAATCCAAGTAAAAATAAATGCGTAAACTTAAAAAGGGTATTGCAAATAAATAAATAAATAATCAAAAGTAAAGAATAGGGGTTTGGAATACACAGTTCATAGGAAAGGGTAACTCAAGCACCAAACACTCCTTCTACAAAGATGCTCATGGAAATAAACCCACACGTGGCCTTGCATCTCAATGACACCATGAACACAAAGTAAACCCCATGCTATGCCATTCTCTTATACTTACGCTTTCAAGGGTTTCTCAGGAACTACTCCTCTACTTGGGCACCGACACACCTAATAGGATCTTGTGATGGTCTTCTCATACCTAAACTTGGTAAATTGCATAAAGTCTTAAGCTAGTGTGAAGTTTGAAGAAGATACCTAATGTGAATTACTAATTACGTGGTTTTTGTATTAAACTGTGGCTTACTTTGTATGATTCTAATGACTCTTGTATCCATTATATTTGGTTTCAATGGACTTCTCTAAGCCTTGCTTGATGATATGCACCCATGGATATGGTATTTTGGAGGACTTTCCATGATGACATCATGCATTGTATGGATGCCATTGCACCTTTTATGATGACGGCTGGGTCAGATGATGACTTGACATGCTCCTTGATACCCTTTGGCACCTCTTGGACCTAGGACATTGAACATTTCAGTTAGAACATTATGAGTGTACCCTGATGTTCCACTGAGAGGGTAGGAATCCCACACACTTGGACATTGCACCCTTTGAGGACGTTAGGGTTTGGATTGACTCCATTTCCCTAGGTGATGATGATGCACCTCTTTGGAGAGGTTATGGATCCCTTATCCACCACGATGTCACCCTAGGAGCTTGGGATGTTGTACACATGAGGATGACATCATGTTGGAGTGAGATATGATTTTTTCTTTAGCCTACCTAGCACATCGGTGATGAGTTGACACTTTGATGATGATAATATGTGACCTCATTGATGAGGGGATGTGACTTTTGACGATTCTTTGCACCTTTTGGAGATGGAAATGAATTTTGGATCTCTAATACCCCTTAAGGAGATGATTCCACCCTCCTTTTGTCCTTGATCCAGATTATTTTCGGCATGAAATGAGGGCGGAGATATAATAAAGAAATGCACAGAGATATCACATATATTCAATAATGTAGCATAAATGTGTCAGAGATGCAATCAGAAATACAGATATACAGTAATACATGATTTCTATTAATGAAAGAAATGTACAGAGACTGTAAAAATACAGAGTGAAAGGCTCGCTAGAATGGTGGCATCTTATCTCTGAGAAGAGATGTGACAGCTACTCGCATTCACAAGAAGATGATTACAATGAGGCTCTGAAGGCCTTTTTACAATAAACATGAATGCCCAAAACCAAAGACATCCAAAAACCTAACCCTAGGAGATGAAGCGCCAAAATTCATGTGGGCCCCGTTTGGGTAAGTTAGTACATCAACTTCTCGGGGTCATAACTTTTGCATACGATCTTCGTTTAAGGTTTCTAAAAATCATAGGAAGACCTCTTAAGATTTGTAATGGACTACCTTAAGTTGTTTTCCTAAAGAATCCATATCTAGGGTTTGTAGTGGAATACCTTAGGATTTGATTCATGAGTCTTTTCCTTGTCTTTACTCTCAGAACTTGCATCATGCGTAATGAAGCTAGACGACACTAGTTTATTCTTCCTTGACATGTTATGGTAGATTTAGGTTTTATTGCATTTATCCTTCATCTCTTAACTACTTGTAGCCTAACATCTAGGGTTTTGTTGCATTCTTATTTTAGAGCATCTTATACATCATTTTTTGCATAATTATTGTAGTTTTCAACCAACTAAGGCTTGATGTCTTGCAGATTTGAAGTTGTTTCATGCCATTTTATGTTTTAGCAAGTAGTGGTTATTTAATGTGTTAGTCTTAGTTTGCATTTCATCTCTCTTTCATCACATTTTAATGGTTTAAGGATTGTTATATCATTGTTTTCATAACTTGTCACATTGTTGAAGTAGTCATCTTTATTTACAAGTTTTATGACAACCATAGTTTTTCTTTTGATTTTTAGTGTTTCGAGGCATTTATTTGACTTGTTAGACTTGGTAATTGTTATTCATTTTCTTGAAACACTTCACACACAAATATGGAATTGCTTTACTTAACCACCTTGTTTACCTTGAACCTTGATTTAAGTGGTGGTATAATTGAGTAACCAAGATAGGAGGCCATAGACTTGATTTGATTTTTCTATAGGATTCCTTGAGGTTGCTAGGGAAGTCTCATGTCGGATCTCAATCCTTCACTAAAATGAGGGAAGCAATTGCTGAGGTGATAGTGGAAAATACTTCCCTATGTTACAATTGTAAAGCATCTTGTGAAGGCTTTGCACAAGTGCTATATTTTGTGATAACATGTTGGCACCGTTTCTAGGGAGAATTGAGTCATTCTTATTGATATTTGAAGTCTATGCTTCAACATCATTTTGATGAGTATATACCAAATCCTAACCTAGTGTACTCATCTAGCGACTCCATTGAAGGAAGAAGCCCTCTTCTTTGTGCAAATTTTGATGAGCCTTGTCTAGTGAGCTCATCTGACAACTCCAATCATATGTTTTGTAAGAAGGTCTCATCCAATTTTAAGATTTTGTATAAAGTTGTGTATTCTCAAATGAAGGAATTATGGCACCATGGGAGCTTCATGAAATGTTTCCTTCTCTTGATATTAATAATTCTCATGGACACCTAAATCATTTTTTTCTGGATTGGGGGATGATTGTCCAAAATTTGATGGTGATCCATCTTCCCATTACTCATGTTGTGAAATTATTGAAACACTTCAGAGATAAATGTAATACATGAAGATGTGTTAATAAGTTTGTTTTTACTATCTCCGGAAGCAATACAAAAGAACCGGGTTAAGCATTCACGCAGTCCAAAGAGTTTATCCTCTCTTGCAGTTTTCATTGAATAATTTCTTAAGCGACGGGGCTCGAGATTTCAAAGGTATGAAGAAACATTTTAGGATCTTACAAAAACCATTCAAGAAGAGGGATTATTTTCTAACCCTATTGAATATGATTAATATTTGATTGAAGAATGAGAACTTGAAGAAGAGATTCATGAAGAAATCTACCAACCCTTTGAAGAAGAGCAAGAGCCACTACATGAATTCATTGAAGAAGAAGATGACTTGGATGAAGCACATTATTTTGAAGATCAATGCCATGATGATGACCCAGTTGGAAAGAACATCCTTCCTCATGAAGACAAAGGTATGATAAGTAGTAGTCCTTTCCAAGTTTTTGACTTATGTGATGCATCCTTTGATGATTTGGAAAGTGAAGAGTTTTTAGAGAAACCATTGGATTTGGTGATTTTTTCATTTGATAAAGAACACGATTATCATGAATTTGAAAATATGTTTTTATGTATTGGAAGGTATAAATGAGATCTGAGTAGTTTCCACTTTGATGGGGATCCCATTTATGATGTTGTTGATGACTTTAAGGTCAAAACTATGAAATTGTTTCCTTTGGAACATACATCTATGTGCATTAATGATTCATATTTTTAGCAACATGAAGATGACACACTCAAAGAGTTGTTTCATCCACTTAGGAATGATTCATTACAAGATTTGCATGATGAATTCCAGCCATATCCTAGGAGGTATGATACATATTCTTTTGAGCACTTGGAGTTATGTTGTGAGGAAAATTCTCATCCATCCTTATGCTCAAATTTTGGTGAACATTCATCTGAGCACTCTTATGAGGCTGTGATTTGCCCAAGAAAGTAAGATTTTCATATCACAAACTTCTATTTGTATTTTTCTTTATCTTCTTCCAAATATTTCATTAAAGATGAGGCTGCAAATTATGTCTTTGATAATTAGCTATTTCGAAAAGGTGTTTTCAGCCTATGGTTTGTTGCAAGGATTTCCAATTGCATATAGGGGGGAAGCAAGCCCTAAGTTGGAACATTTTTTTTTAAGATTTGAATTTGTGTCCCATTTTTCATTCAATTCCTTCTTGGGTGACCATAAGGTGTTATTCAAATTTCTTAAGATTTTGTCTCAAGCCTTGGGGACTGATATTTCACACAATGGTTAATTTTTGAAGTGTATGGGTCAATCTTACAAGGTGAAAGGGTTTCATTATGAAGGTATTTCTTGGAGAAAGAATAAGCCATCATCAATTTATTGTATTACTATTCAAGGATGGATGGAGAAAGTTTGTGTATGCGCATATTGGCACGATTCTATTTCTCTTGCTCACCCTCATGAGTTGGATTCTATTTTTGGTTGTGACATAACATTTTTCCTAGCTCATGATCACTTTGTGCTTGACATATCCTTGTTTTGGTTTCTAACAAAGCCTAAAGGTATATCTTTTGACCTTGACGAGATGCTAGGATGCCTTCGTTGGTTGTATGATTATACCTAGCATTTACTTTCCCTATAGCATTAGGGAGGATAGTTGTAGGTCATGATTCATTTTATGCATTTTGATTGTATTTTATTTTTGTTGATGTTACTTATTGATTGATGTTATGCATTTATGTTAGCCTAGATTATACATGTTATAAAAAAATGATATATTGTTGAAAATGAAAAGATCTATTTTTTGCATTTTTTTTACCTTTCCATATACCAGGGTGGATAACATTCCCATGCCATTTTGTATTGATGCCTTTGTATTATAATGTAGTAGGAAATTTTAGAGTGATGCAAGTTGCAGGTCTTGGAGTACCAAATATGTCGAGGTTCTCATGCCCTCAATGGTGAGCACATGTCCCCATGTTGGAGCCAAATGTTACCCCCACTCACCTAGAGGTAACTAGAGGAGATCATCCTTGATAATCCACATTGTAGACAATGAACTCAGAGATGATGATCAACATTATCCATAGACAACAACCCCTCGGAAGCCTCCCCCCTCATCATTTCTCAACTCATTTTCTTGATCAACATGGTTCATTCGATGATGGTGTCCTTGCACACATGAGGTACATTAGTCATTGTTTCATATAAAGTGTTACATTTAATACATTAGGAATTTGGGTGAGGATCATGGGTTGAATTCAGATAATGGATCATAATGTTTGGAAGTTATTCTTTTTTCCTTGTTTCACCTTGGTCACCATCATATGTGTCCTAGTCCAGTGTTGTCACTCCTAGGGAAAAGGAGTACTACCAGGAGGCCTTGATAGGCATAACGTACCATTACCTTCCATACTTAGTACATTCCATCCATATTCCTTATGTTGTCCTATATTTTGGAAATGGTTGTTACATGTATACCAAAAAGGTCCATGCCTTCATCCTCCTATGAGAAGAAGGGGATATAATTCCCAAGGTTGATGCAATTGGTAAAAGAATTCAAAATGTATTGGGATGACAAATGATAAAATAAAAATCCACAAAATTAACTTTATCTCTATCCCCTCGGTATGAGGCCATCCCACAAGTCCTAATGCACTGAATGCATATCAAATTAAAAGGACTTAATAAAATCCCAGTAAACATAAATGCATAAACCTAAAAAGGGTCATGCAAAGAAATGAATGAATAATCAAAAGGAAAGAATAGGGGTTTAGAATACACATAGTGTCGAGGAAAGGGTAACTCAAGCACCAAACACTCCCTCTACAAAGGGGCTCATGGAAATGAACCCACATGTGGCCTTGCATGCCAATGACACCATGATTATGAAGTAAACCCCATGTCATGTCATTCACTTATACTTATGATTTGAAGGGTTTCTCGGGAACTACTTCTCTACTTGGGTATTGGAACACCTAATAGGGTCTTGTGAAGGTCCTCCCATACCTAAAGTTGGAAATTTTCATAAAGTCTTATTCAAGTGTGAAGTTTGAAGAAGATACCTAATGTGAATTGTTTATGTGGATTTTGTATTAGAGTGTGGCTTACTTTGTATGATTCTAATGACTCTCATGTCCATTACGATTGGTTTCACTTGACTTATCAAAGCCTTGTATGATGATATGCATTCCTGGATATGGTCCTTTGGAGGACGTTCCATGATGTCATCATGAAATTTATGGAGGATGGTGCACCTTTGATGATGAGCACTGGGTTGGGTGATGAATTGACATGCTCCTTGATACCTTCCAACACCTCTTGGACTTGGGACATTGCACATTTGAGCTAGGGAATTGTGTATGTAGCCTAATGTGCCACTCAGAGGGCAGGAAGCCCACACACTTGGGAATTGCACTCTTTGAGGAAGTTAACTTTTGGATTGACCCCATTTCCCTTGTTGATGATGATGCACCTCTTTGGAGAGCTTATGGAGCCCTTACCCACCAAGATGTCACACTAGGAGCTTGGGACATTGCACACATGAGGATGATATAATGCTAGAGTGAGACATGACTTTTGCTTGAGCCAACCTAGCACATGGGTGATGAGTTGACACTTTAACGATGATGATATGTGATTTCATTGATGAGGGGATGTGACTTTTGATGATGCTTTTCACCTTTTGGGGATGGAAATTACTTTTGGAACTCTCATAACCCTTCAGGAGATGATGTCACCCTCCTTTTGTCCTTCGCTCTCACATGTGTGGACTTTTGAGATGATGTTTTGATGTATTATCATTTTATCTTTATTTTGGAGGCTATTTTGGGGGTTGGCCTAAGACCTATCCACCTTGTATCATGGATTATTATGTTTTTAGGGGATTTTAGAGAGATGAGGCACTAGGATTGTCTCATATATATATATATATATATATATATATATAGATAATTAGGATTTATGTCTCATATATATATATATATATATATATATAGAGAGAGAGAGAGAGAGAGAGAGAGAGAGAGAGAGAGGATGGTTTCCTCATTTGTAAATCATAACTCATCTTGTGGAGAATCGCTTCTACCACTTGTTTACCCTTTTATTGATCATGGAGAACTTATGCGCACTATATTGGAGATGATCTAGTGGATTCTTTGCAAATTTGTCATGGATAATTTCATGTTTAGGGTTTCTTTCATGCCCGATGATTTGAATAGTAAGTGTTATTTTCAAGTCTTTGGTGGTTTATTTTTGATGTATTAAGTAAATGTTTTATCAAAGTGGTGATAATTTTCATGTTATCTTGTTTCTCTTGGATAAAATTTGTCTAGAAACCCTAGGAAGGTTTATAGTGGACTACCTTCCCTTGTAATCATTTATTGTAAGCTTGTTGAAGGGCATGTGGGTATTTCTAGGGTTTGTAGTGGACTACCTTAGTATATTCTTATAGTTTAATTCTCTAGGGTTTGTAGTGGACTACTCTAGGGTTTTAATCAATATCCATTTAGATCTCTTGTTTAATGTTTCTAAAAGACGGAGGACAACCTATTAGGGTTTGTAGTGGACTACCTTAGGGTTTGATTCTTGAGTCTTTTCCTTGCCTTTACTCTCCATAGAACTTGCATATTTCATTCAATATGCCCAAGGAAGCTAGACACCACTAGTATATTCTCTTGCAAAGTGACATTAGAACCCTAATTCCTTTTCCTCCTTGACTTCTTATGGTAGATTTATGTTTTATTGAATTGATCCCTCATTTCTTAAATACTTGTAGCCTAATTTATAGGGTTTTATTGCATTCTTACTTTAGAGAATATTTAACATCATTTATTGCATCATTGTTGTAGTTTTCATCCAACTAAGGCTTGATGTCTTGAACATTTTAAGTTTTTTCATGCCATTTTATGTATTTATCAAGCATTGGTTATTTAATTTGTTAGCCTTAATTGAATTTCATCTCTCTTTCATTGCATTTTATTGGTTTTACAACTGTTATAGTATTGTTGTCATAAACTTGTCGCAATGATGAAGTAGTCATCTTTATTTACAAGTTTTATGACAACCATAGTTTTTCTTTTGATTTGTAGTGTTTCAAGGCATTTATTTGACTTGTCATATTTGGTAATTATTACTCATTGTATTGACACATCTTACACACAAATATAGAATTGTTTTACTTAACCAACTTGTTTACCTTGAACCTTGATCTAAGTGGTGGTATAATTGAGTAACCAAGATAGGAGTTTGCATACTTGATTTGATCTTGCTATATGATTCCTTGAGATTTCTAAGGAAGCCTCCCTTGTGTTGGATTTCAATCCACTCAAACTAGCTACAAGTTTGGGTGGATTTCTAGTGTTGGGTTGTCCATAACTTGTATGGCATTAAATTGGGAAATAATACCAGAGTGTCCCTTCTTTAATAACTTCTCCATATGATGAGATCTGACTATTTCAGGAGAGCTTACCTGAATACCTTGAAGGGTGTGTACATGACCCTCTTGAGTGAAACTCATATAGAGTTCCTTTAAATCCACGATGATTGGGCCCAACATGTGTAGCCATTCTACCCCCAATACTATATCACACCCACCCATATTGATAGAAATTAGATGGGTTTTGTGCTGATAGTTTCCCATCCGGAGTCTAACATTTTCACATTTTCCCCCACATTTCATCATACCTCCATTGGTGATTGTGATTTGAAATTTGTGCACTATGTATACAAAAATATGGGTTTATTCTGCCACTCTTGTGAATGAAATTATGAGTACTACCACTTCTAACTAGGAATATGACTTTCGATGCTTGATGTAACCCATGAATTTCAAGGTTTGTGGAGTTGAAATTCCTGATAATGCATGCAGGGAGATAAGTGGTTCTTCATGAGAGAATGGAGGTTCAATATCTGCATGAGGTTGAGTGTTGGTGTTTTCAACTTGTAACTCTGGTGTCTCTTTGATACTTATGTCTTTAGTCAAGGCCTAAGTGGCCATCTCATTTTGAAAAAAATTATGTTCTTTACAATAATGACCTCAAACACATTTTTCATCACAATTATAACAAAGTACTCATCTTTGGTGATCTTCCATTTTCGTTGGAGACAATCGTTGTACTTTCAAGGCATGAGTATGATTTGTGCTTGGGGAAGTAATCTGGGGAGGAAAAGTACATGGAATGAAGTTTGGTTATTTTTTTTGTGCATTGATTATCGATGGATCATCATCTATGGTTCTAGGCCCTTTGCGTTGATTCCAACCTTGTAGTAGTGTTTCTAGGGAATCTAGGGATTTTTTTCGATGGGATTCAGTGGATGGTTTTGAAGGTTTGTTGGAGGCGATAATATGGGAGGAATCCCTACTCAATAGTGAATCATATATTTCCAAAAGTTTTAATAAAAAAAGGATCTGCCCGTGTTTTTTTTCTCGAGAAATAAATATTTTTAATATTTTTTGAAGTTTAAGAGGGTGGGGAAATTCTCCATTAATATATACCCGAGAGTTGTGAAATGGTTCATTCATCAAACTTGTGTTGAAATTTTTGTTGTTTATTCCAGTGGAGAAAGTCTCAAATGCTAAGTTCGACATAGAGTTGAAGATTCATTTTAATTGATGTAAATGAGAATACGGTTGTAAGACCTAGTTAGGAATGCATACCCTAGTTTTTAAATATCATCAGTAAAGTCTAGATGACCTAGGTAATAGGTGGGAGCATGCGGTATTTCGGAATACCCTGTCTTTGAGGGAATTTTGGCTGGTTTTGGTCATGGGGGGAGAGAGTCATGGTTTTCGGGCACATGTTTTTGATAGCTTGTGGTTTTAGAACCCATGTATTGCATGTAATGAAGCATTGAAATTAGCTTGGAGTGAGAGGTTAAGGCTCACTTGGATGGCTTGGTTGCATTCAGTCAAAGAAGTTCATATTTGTTGGTTATGGTGATGGAGTTAAGGGATGCATATTGTCGGATCCTACTACCCACAGATAATCATTAGAAAATATGTGTACATGGAACAATCAAGAGTTGTTCAAGATCACAAAGGGAGTTTTGTTTGCAAACTCAATAAGTCATTGTATGGCCTGAAGCTCGAGCATGCAATCGTACAAGATGTTTGATTCCTTCATGCTGAGCCAAATTTTACAAGAAGTGAGTATAACCATTGTGTTTATGGTATATTCATTATATTGGAGATATATGTTATGCTTGTAGCAAGCACAAGCATGGTTGATATTAGTAGGTTGGCTTAGTTGGATAGGACATTTGATATGAAGGATCTAGGAGAAACTAAAATAAATCTTGGGCACATTAGGAAAGATGGTAAGCTTTGGTTATACAACAGATGTATGTGGAGAAGATACTCAGGAAATTCGGTATGAATAACGTGAAATCAGTAAATATCCCTATGGATTTCCATTGTAAGCTTTTTTCGGGTTTATTTCTTAAGTGATGAAGAAGAAAAGGGTTATGTGTATTGTGTATTGTATTCCAATAGGAGGTTTGATGTATGTGCTGAAATGGTCAGATATTTCATATGTAGTTGGTGTTGTCAGTGGACACATGACAAAACCAAGTAAAGATCATGGAAATGGTTGCTTTGGTATCTGAGAAACATGAGTATCACCTACAATGGTTGCAATGATTTATTTTGTGTTATGTTGATTCAATGGAGGTGAAGTGGTCCATACTAGAGAAAATTGTGTAGACATGTTCGTGCAACTAGTATTGTAAGAGAATATACAGTGGTGTTTGGATTCTCTTGGCTTGCAGAAGGGGATGTTTGATTTGTTGGGAAAGGTATCAGGAAATTGTTTCCAAGGTAGAGATTGTTGGGTTGTGACAACACATACCCTTGCAGTTACCTTCAAACATTCTCAATCATTTGGATTTCTATATGATTGGAAACGCTTGAGATCTCTCCTGGTTAAATGTAGAATCTCTTGAGGAGCTTCTTGAGATTTGTATTCATTTCTGCATAGAGAAATAAAGGATATCATTTACCCCCATCTCTCTGCTATTGTATGTGTGTGATGTGATTATTATTCTCTAGTTGATTAACTTCTATATTGCAGGCTGCCATGATCCCAACAAGTAGGATGTTGCATTCTAACTTGTGCTCGAATCTCCTAATGAAAAATTATTTATAGAAATAATCTGTTAAGTTCTCTGTATAGATCATTAATTGCTCAAAGGATGTCATAAATTCTGTCACTGAGCTTGTTTGACATAACTTGGTAAGTCGCCCCAAATTATGAGTACCTTTCTCTAAATGCACGTAGACAAATTTAACAAACTGAATCCAAGCGATAAAGCACACATACACTTTTTTATGACATTCCCACCATTGCCATCGTTTCAAATCTAGATACAAGACTCCCACCCTAGGTTTCATCGTGTCATCAGTGATTCCCTCGAGGGAGAAGTAATGTTCCAATCGGGTGACCCATCCTGATGGATCATAATTTAATGTTCCTGACTTGGCTAGTCTAGGAAACGCTGCTAATGTGTGTGTAGGATCAAAGGTTTACAACATATAAATGATCATACAAATAATAAACGCGACAAAGGAATGCAAAGTTTGTATTATGATATCTCTATGGATTACAAAATGGCTGAATGCAGCTGAATAACTGACAATACTCGACTAGATCAACATACAAAGGATCTTAGCCGGAATATAAATAAACGATTGTGGCTGAATAAAATAACAACACTCGGCTAGATCAAAATACAAAAGGATATTAGCCGGAATGAAAATAAGCAACTAAAAGATAATACCCGGAATATGGGAGCACTGCAGAATCAATGAAGAATGATGAAAGACCTGGATGATCTTCCTGGTGACTAGGGTGTGTCTTTCAACACCGGAATCAACCAACTGGTGTCTTCCTCCTGGAATACACTAAACTATCTCTCCTGAGATGTGCCTCTTCTCCTCAATGACAAGTCATAATCTGCATAATGATGAATTAGGT
>SNQJ01S0006901.1:173174-200789 GCA_010110895.2 Picea sitchensis | reverse complement strand
GTGCTAAATATTCAAAAATATTGTTCTTTAACTACAATTATTTTATATGTATTGAAGTAAAGGTAAACAACGTGTTAAAAATGACACTTTCCACTATATTTTAAAAATATGGAACCATAAATTAAGTAAGGAGACACAATTATATGCAAAATCTTAATTTAAAAAAAGAAAATGGTAAACAACATTTTTAACATTGAAAGAAGCATGGAAAAATGATTAAAAACATTGTTGAAATTTTTTTTAGAAAAAATATGAAAAAATAAGCATTTAAAAAACTAATGTGGATACATTATGGATCTGGAGATTTATAATATAAAAAAACCACCTAAAAGAGAGGGGGGGTGTTACCGAAAACGCCACTTTTAAAAACAAGGTAGAAAATGTGACCCGAAAAAAAACAAGAACTCTGTAGAGTTTTTCGTTAAGTTGGTAACTATGTTTGTTCCCTTACTGGTAACACATGATGATCCAATAAATCAATTTATAGAATCACTAATTTCCTCATCTCCACCATCATGTGCTTGGTATGGCGTGCACTGCAAGGGTGTGTTAGGGGCCCTAGAAGATTCAGTTGTCTTAGTCACAAGGATGCCAGCCACAGACAGAGAGCCAAAGAGCCTCGCGGGTATGTGCTCATGGGAGGACATTGTAGTGTTTGTACAAGTTTGTAAAATATGCATTGACGACCTACTGATTTATTCTCGGATGAAAGAAGAGAACGACGAACACTTGATATTGGTTTTACAGTGTCTAAGAGAAAACAAGTTGTACGGGAAGTTGTCGAAGTGTTCTTTTTACCAAAAAAATATTCATTATTTGGGACATATCATATTTGGAGAAGGAACTGTTGTGGATCCATCGAAAGTAGAGGCTATTATGGAATGGCTAGCATTGATGAATGTACAAGAAGTACGTAGATTTATGGGTTTAGCAGGTTATTATCTATGCTTCGTTGAAGGTTTTTCGAAGATAGCAAATCCAATTACGGAATTGCAGAAGAAAAACAAAAAATTCCTATGGTTAGAGAAATGCATGGAAGCATTTCAAAAGCTTAAGGAGTTATTAATGACAACATCGATACTAAAGGTTCCAAACATGGACAAGGAATTGTTAGTCTGCACAAATGCATCCAAGGAAGGTCTAGGTGGAGTATTGATGCAAGACAGTCAAGTGATTGCTTACATTTCATGGAAATTAAGAAGGCATGAAGAGAATTACACAATGTATGATTTGAAGTTATTAGCGATTGTATATGCCTTACGAGTTTGTATACATTATCTGATTGGTAAAAATTCGAGTTAAACACTGATCACTCTGGATTGCAACACATTTTTACTGAGAGTGACTTGAATGCACAACAAAGGAATTGGTCAAAACTACTAATTGAATACGACTTTAAGATTACCTACATTAAAGAAACAATGAACAGAGTAGCAGATGCATTGAGTTGGAGACCATGCATATTCTTAGTAATACCTCTTAAGACAAATATTCGAGAAAAGATTCTAGCTTTGCAGATTGATGACGATTGGTACAAGGAAGTTAAGGATAATATTGGACAAGATACCATGATGCTACTAAGGTTCGAAGATTATTCATTGGACAACGATGGATTATTGAGGTATAATGGAAGAATTTATTACCACCTAATAACGAATTGAGAAGGTTAATTTTGAACGAAGCTCATCAAGTAATGTACATGGCTCATATTGGAGTCATGAAGATGAAGGCAGACCTTAAGCCTTTATTCTTCTGGAAATGAATGAAAGAAGATACATTTAATTATGTGGTGAGATGTTTAGAATGTCAGCAAGTGAAGGCTGAGCATAGACATCCATCGGGATTGTTACAACCACATGTGTTTCCTGGATCGAAATGGGAAGTCATTTCAATGTATTTTATTGTTTGATTTCCATTGATGGCAAGGAGACACAATTCTATTTTTGTTATCGTTGAGACTCTGACGAAGAGTGCACACTTTATTCTAGTGTGTACGATGTATCAGGCTTTGGACATAGCTAGATTTTTTGTTAGTGAAATTGTGAGATTACACGGTGTACCAAGAAAGATCATATTCGATCGATGATTGATGTTTACTAGATGATTTTGGACTAGTTTCCAATAGGCTTTGGGAACATAACTGAATTTTAGTACAACATATCACCCCGAAACAGATGGAAAAACTAAAAGAACGAACCAAATTTTATAGGATATGCTATGAATGTATGTAACGGATAAAAAAAGTGATGGGAAGAATTCTTACCATTGGTAGAATCTGCATACAACAACAATTATTAGAGTTTAATTAAGATGGCACCGTTTGAGTTTATTTATGGATAACCGTGTCGAACACCTCTGAGTTGGGATCGACTAGTGGATATGGTCCTAGTGGGAATGGAAGTGATCCAAGAAATGGAAGAATATATGTGAATGATAAGACAAAGGATTAAAGAAGTGCAAGATTAACATAAGAACTATGCTACTGTGCATTGCATTGCCCGTAGTTATGAGGTTGGCGATAAAGTTTTATTGCAAGTGAAACCACATAAGAGTTCGATCAAGTTTGGAAAGGGTGATAAAATGTCTCCTAGGTTTGTGGGACCTTTCGAAGTTGTATAAAAGAAAGGACCCATGGCTTACTGACTAGCCTTGCTAGATTCTTTAATGCATATGCACGATGTTTTTCATGTATCTGTATTGCGACATTATGTTTCATATCCATCACATGTTATTGACTTGAGTTCTTTACAGGTGTCAGATGAGGGTGTTCTCATGGCAGAGCCAATCCGCATACTAGACCATTGCACTCGATAGCTATGGCATCGAATAGTTGATCGGATCAAGGTCCAATGGGACAATTATAGTCCACACTCGGCTACATGGGAGGACACATATGAGATGTGTCAACATTTTCCTTATTTGTTTGATAGATTGGACATTTAGATTTGTGTCAGATACCTTATTTATTTCATTATTAGATTGTACAAACTTCAGGACGAATTTTAAAACAAGAGGGGGTGTATGTAACATCCAGCTCCATCGAGCACATTTTATATTGACTTATTCTTTGAGGACACTTGCAAGCAAGTGATCCAGTTATGATACATTATGATTATGCTTTGATTATGAGTTATAATGTGATGTCATTTTTAGTATATGTTAGTTTCTATATGTGTGTGTGTGTATATATATTGACAGGTATTATTGATGATTTCTCCTAAGTGTGCAGGATACATGATAGGTTGAGGATGTTGACGACATCAATGGACTTTCTTGGACTCCTGATTGAGTTAGGGAGTGGATTGTGTTTGATTTGTTTATTTATTTACATGCATGAGTTACATGATGATTTCAATATGGATGTTATGTATATGGATTATTGACAGTGTTCTTGTCAGTGGATGTAGGCTTGGTGACACTTTCTAATTTGAATCACATAAGGAGTAAAGGGGTCATGCACATAAATTGGACATATGAGGGAGAGGTGTGGCAGTGTCCTTGTTACAACCTACTAGCACTCCTACCGTGACTTGAACTGTAGGTTAACTATTACCTAGTTCGAGAGGTCCATGATGCCGTGAGGGCGGACTGAGACAATCAATCACAAATGATTCTAAGGGGCACACAATAAGGCAAAATAATTATTCCTTAGACAACCCTTAGCCTCTCACAAGGTCAACCAAGTGGAGTGTTGACTCCAAGTGTTGGATAAACTTCCAAACTATTCAAAGGCGAGTGGCACCCTTGGAGCACTAAAGTGCATCTTGAAGGGCACATCATGCAAACAAAATGTGAGTCAATAAAAATCTAAATGGCCTAGAAAATATAATAAAAATGTTTAGACCTTGTTAGAACAGAGTATTTAACTAGTTATTAATTTATAACTAAGAAATCTAACAAGAGTCTAAGTCTAAGATGTTTGACTAAATTAAAACATAAAAATGGAATAAAAGGATTAGACTAGTGAAGTAAATAAATAAATAAGAATAAAGTGGGTAGATGCACATGTGTGCATGAAAATAATAAAAAAAGATTTTTAAATAAAAAGAAATTAAAACGTGAGAGAATAGGTGGTCCACTTAAAGTAGCATCTTGAGTCAAACTACCACTAATCCTAACTAAAAGAAGACTCTTAATCCAACTCAAACTAAAATCTAGTTAAGGGACACAAAATAAACGAGGGATTGGGGAACTAAGGGACAACTATGAGCAAAAATAGGAGCACATTGGGGAATGTGAGGGAAATTGTTTAATTAATTAAAATAAAAAGGGGAATTACTTGTGAAAATTGGGGAAAGTGTGACAAGTGGTGTGGGTGAATAATCATTAATAAAATTATAAAAAATTGTTTATTATGCATGAGAGGATGTGTAATTGAGAATTTTTCTATAAAATAAATGGAGAGGAAAGGAGAGTGGGACTTTGGAAAGTATTGTTTTGTTGTCAAAATTTTTCTGAACTAGTTTACTTGTTGAGAGTTGGGTTTCAAAACTTGTGAAAAGAGTGGAAGCTCTTCCTTGCAAGGGAAAGTTTTGGTGCTATTGATTTCTATTTTTGTGTGTGGAACCTTTGCGCCTAGGAGAGCCTAAGAGGAGAAGAAGAGTACCCCTAATGTTAACTAGGATATACTGGTGAAGTCTCAGGATTGACATGAAAGGAAGTATCAGATCACAGTGCAATATTCTGAGCATAGGAACGAAATCCTCATCATCAACCAACGATACCTTTGTGTTGTGATTTTGTTTTGTGTAAAATGAAATTGTATGTTAATATTGTTACGATACCATTACATAATAGTATGTGTATTTTAATATTGTTACGATTTTACTATTGTTGAATAATACCTCGACTCAATTATTCTGAAATTCTTACATATAATTTAACATTGCTAAAATGGATGCTGTATTCTATTCTCACTAAATTTCCTGGTTAAATTACTGCCAAGTATCTTTTGTTTAACCTGTCATTCAACAAAATTGTATTTCGAAAAGAGTATTGATATATGCGAAAGTATATAGTTACCTCACTCGATAGTTTAGTTCGAATAATTGAAGTGTCATATACGATGTAAAAGTTGGATCCGATAATGTTGACACTGTTAATCTATGGTTTTTAGTCATTGTTGCTATAAATTTTGTATTATTACGAACTGTCGCATTTGTCTCTTATTAAATTCTGTTAAAAATAAATAATAATAAAAATATTCTTAACCCCAATATTGTTGAATTAATTCGGTCAGAAACAATTGATTAAATAAATATTAAGAGGCTACTATGTGATGACCTAACTCCAATTTTTTTGACATCCTGTCCATGGGTTCCGCAAATGGATAGATCGTGTGTAACCTTTAAACATTTCTTCCTTATAGTCTCCCATTAAATGTAATTATTCTACCAGTCTAGGAATATTTCGGATAAACTATGTATTATTAAAGGATAAACTATGTACACATATGGAAGGATAAACTATGGAAGTATTATTAAAGGATAAACCATGTACACATAGTTAGATGCTAAGTGTGGACTATTTCAGTTTTCATAACTGTTACAATCAGTGTAACTGATTAATTATCAACATGATTATATTGTATTAAAGAAAAACAAATACATTTGTGTATATATGCATTTAGACAATTGATTGCACACATATTTAATCGATACCTTAATAATTGAATGCTACACTTAGAGAATTCTTGATTTTAAACTATTCTTACAATATACAAAGTACATATTTTTTGCATACCTTTACTGGTAATTTATTTAATGATCGTAGGTTGTATAAAATTTGGTTAAGTTCCTCCTGTTAGCTCTGAATTACAATGGAGGGAATAATCCCACTCCACTTCTTCATATTTTTAAAAATAATCCATATAAAAATCTCTTATAGTATTGACATACCAACTCGACAATTCAAGTGGCCATTTAAGAAGTTCTCTGGAACAAAAGTCAGAGACTTTCTTAGAGTACTTACGTTTCGAGCTTAGACTGGAGGTATAATCCTAATTTACACTTACTACTTTAAAATCCATGGATATAAGGAGAAATTGACATGTATTTTTTTTTTTTTTCCTTACTATGGATTTGCCTTGTGAAAATCCTTTATGCACTTTTGTCCTTAGGTATAAACGTTTTCCTCATTTGTTTCTTGAAAATGTATGTATTATATTTTTTGAATCTCAGTTATGTCCCAACATTCACTTATGATGTCTAGACAATCTTGGGTCTTAATAGGATTATATTGATGATTTAATAATGTCTCTTTTTAAGAAATTGTTTTTAGATAACTATATTAATGAAATTATTAAGGATTATTAACGATTTTAATTATATATAAAAAAAATTCAATACTACTATATTTAGAGTTGACAATATTTTAGAAATAACTATCTTAGCTTATATGATGAATTAAAATGATATTAATAATGATAGTATTTTAAGGTATAGTTGTCGGACTTTTTGCTCTTATTGGAAATGCCCATGCACCTTGTGTTTCAATGAATATAAGAATACTCAAGTTGTGCAAAGTTTTAAGGAATGTTTTTGAAATTTTAGTTTTTAGAAGGATGTATCTTTTTATTTTAATTGCTCAACTAGATGGATTCATTAGAGTTAGTGTAACATGTTAAATATTGTTGACTTAAAATTATATATTCATAGAATTGTATTTTTTTTTTTTTTTTTTTTAAATCCGTAAATTTCGCTTACTTAAATATAATAAACATTTTTTTATAATTTTATTAATGATTATTCACCCACACCACTTGTCACACTTTCCCCAAGTTGCACAAGTAATTTTTCTTTTTATTTTAATTAATTAAACAATTTCCCTCAAATTACCCAATGTGCTCCTATTTTTGCTCTTAGTTGTCCTTTAGTTCCCCGATCCCTCATTTATTTTCTGTCCCTTAACTAGATTTTAGTTTGAGTTAGATTAGGAGTCTTCTTTTAGTTAGGATTAGTGGTAGATTGACTGAAGAAGCTACTCTATGTGGACCACCTATTCTCTCATGTTTTAATTTATTTTTATTTAAAAATATCTTTTATTATTTTCATGCACACATGTGCATCTACCCACTTTATTTTTATTTCTTTATTTACTTAACTCACTAGTCTAATCTGTAGATTTTAACCTATTTTCAATAAAAGAATAGAAAAGATACAATGGCAAATACACACATTACATGGATATTTTTCCTGTGGAAACCCAAATCGGGAAAACAACATATTCTATATTCATTCATAGTGATACATTATTTACAATACAATATATATATGAGCCAACAACATCCAAAACCCTAACCCAATGGCCTGGATTAGTCAACAACCCTAATTCCTTAACCGGAAATAGAAAACCATCGGCAAAAACCATGTGCCAAAAAATCATCCAACAATGGACATGAAATTGAAGCAACACGAAAAACAAGGAAAAAATGGACACCTTTCCCGAGGCAAAAAAAAACAATTCTCGGGAGCGCTGCCCCCAAACCCTCGAAGGGGGGGTGACCCCCCGCGTGACCAATGCAATGTAGCAGGCATTATGACTAGCCGTGCAAAGAATATAACACATACCCAACACTCTCCCACCTGTTGTTTTATGTGCATACAGGGGGTTACAGGGTTACATAGTCAACAATCCAGGGCAACAATTCCCATGGATCCTCTACACCAAGAGAACTTCTTAGTGCTCACAATGAATCTACAATATTATTCAAAGGGTTCACCTTCATCAACAACACATTTTTTTTCTTTAACCATGTCTCTCACAAAGTGATATTGAATATCAATATGCTTTGTCTTTGAATGATAAGTCGGGTTATTCGCCAAAAAAATTGCACTCTGACTGTCACAATATATCCTTACAGCTTGCTATACCAACCCAATACCCGAACACAATATTTGTAACCATACTGCTTCCTTACTTGCATGAGTGGTTGCCATGTATTCAATTTCTGTAGTTGAAAGTGCCACTACAACCTGTCTTTTTCTAATCCAACTCATTTCTCCTCCAAACAGGTTAAACACATACCCGCGTGTAGATATCCTACGATCTAGATCTCTAGCCCAGTTTGCATCCACAAAGCCATGTATGTCCAACACTCTGTCCAATCCTGGTCTTCCTTGGTAGCACAATCCATAGCTAGCAGTGCCACACAAATACCTGAAAGCCCTTTTTACTGTTGTCCAATGCTCCTTCCCTAGTTTTGACATATACCTCCTTAAAACTCCCACTGCATGTGCAATGTATGTTCTAGTACAGACCATTGCATACATAAAACTGCTAACTAGACTCGCATATGGAACACAAGATATGTCCTCCTCCTCTTCATGTGTCTTGGGACACTGATCCACACGTAACTTTACACCAACAAGAACAGGGACCTTGACCAGTTTACATTCCTGCATATTAAACCTCTGCAATATTGTCTCGACATATTTTCTTTGATTTAACGAGATTTTCCTCTTTTTCTGATCTCTTTTAATTTCCATTCCCAAAATGAAATTTGAAGCAAAAATATCCTTCATGTCAAATTTAGAGGACAATTGAGTTTTCACATCCTGGATAATCTCCTTTTTGTTTCCTATCAGCAACATGTCATCCACATACAAAACCAAATAAAGAAAATCATCACCAATTAATTTAAAATACACACAATGATCCTTTGTTCTTCTTGTGAAGCCAAGTCTCGGCATATAAGTATCAAATTTTTGATACCACATCCTTGGTGATTGTTTTAAACCATACATAGACTTTTTCAACTTCATACCATCTCCTTCTTTCCCTTCACAACAAAGCCTTCTGGTTGTTTCATATATATTTCTTCTTCCAGATCCCCATGTAGGAATGTTGTCTTCACATCCATCTGTTCTACTTCAAAATCAAATGAATTAGCAACAAACAACATAAACCTTATAGAAGTTAACTTGGCAACAAGAGAAAAAATCTTACCAAAATCAATTCCCTCAACCTGGGAATAACCCTTTTCTACTAACCGAGCTTTTCATTTCTCTACTTTTCCTTCTGCATTTAACTTCTTTTTAAATACCCATTTGATGCTAATGGGATTTATTCCAGTCAACAACTCCACTAGATACCAATCCTCATTATTATCCAAGGCTATCATTTCTTCATCCATGGCCTTTTCCCAAAGATTTCCATCATATGAATCCACTGCCTCCCTGACAGTTCTAGGATCATCATCAGTAATAGACAAAGAAAAAATCTAACGAAAATCATATGGAGTATACATTTCTGGTAGCCTTCTTTCTCAAACCAATCTCCTCAATACTGGAGTATGAGGATCTTCTTCTTTTGATTCTTGTTCTTCTGTAGAATTTGATTCATCATCCTTTAAATCAAACTCTATTTTCTCTGGTTCTTCCTTACTTGGCAGGACTTCATGTTTAACAATATCCTTCATTTCTCTAAATAGCACATCTAAGCTATACACAACCTTCTTAGTTTTTGGGTTCCAAAGATTATAACCTTTGAGACCATATTTATACCCAATAAAAATACACTTTTCAACCTTCTTATCTAGCTTACTCTTGTTTTCCTTTGGAACATGAACATAGGCCTCATAGCCAAATACCTTGATATGTGTGAGAGAAGGTTTCTTACCAGTCCATACCTATTGTGGAGCCTTGTCATCCAAAACTGATGAGGATTATCTATTGACCAGATAACATGCAGTACCCAGTGCTTCTGCCCAAAATTATTGCCCTAATCTGGCACCACTGAGCATGCACCTTACTTTTTCCATCAACGCCTTGTTCATCCTTTATGAAAATCCATTCTACTGAGGTGTATATGGATTATTCTTCTTCCTTTCTATATTTCACTTCTAACAAAATTATTCAAATTCATTCTCGTAGAACTCTCCACCATTATCTACCCTGAACACCTTAATTTTGTTCTTTGTTTGATTCTCAACAAGAGCCTTAAACTCTTTAAACCTGTCAAAGACTTCAGATTTCTTCCTGAGGAAATATATCCAAGTATTCCTCGAGAAGTCATCTATAAATGAGACATAATACATATATTTTCCCCATGATGGAACTGACACAGGTCCAAACACATTACTGTGAACTAGTTTTAAAATTCCTTCTTCCCTCATTGCACCAGATGAGAATCTTACTCGAATTTTCTTACCATATACACAATGTTCACAGAACGAAAAATCCAGAGAGTAGTTAGACATACCCTCAACCATACCTTTATTGTGTAGTAGTCAAAGACCCTTCTCTCCGATATGCCCCAGTCTTTGATGCCACAACATAACCTTTTCTTCAGAGACTGTAGGAGTTCTTTCTTCTTCAACTCCAAAATCAAGAATAATGGAACTATTAAACCCATCATTAATAGTGCTTCCTTACAACTTATATAGAGTTCCAAACCAAACTCCCTTTAGCAACACCATTGCTCCTCGAACCATCCTGCAGGTTTCCTTTTCAAATATTGTTTTTACCCCTGCATCATCCATTTTTCTTACAGAAATCAAATTTCTGGCCAATCCTGGGATGTGTAGAACACTAGTTAGTGTTCTAATCCTTCCATATATGACCCTGAACATGACTTTTCCTCGACCTATGATTCTGGTTGTTGATTCATCACCTACGAAAACATTACCTCCATCATACCTTTCATATTCACAGAACCACCCCCTGTGGGGAGTCATATGAAAGGATGAACCTTAGTCAACCAACCATGCCTCATGATCTGCATGTGTGCTTGAAGAAGCCAAGTACACATCCCCTCCTTCTTCCTTGGAGGTCTTTTCTTCTGTAGAAGGAGATTCTTCAGATCCCTTCTTTTTCTCAACTTTGGATCTAGACTACTTCTTGTAGTCCCTGTCTTTTCCACATCTCCAACATACCTTTACAAACTTTTTAGGAGACATATATCTTCCCTTAGATTTATATCTCCCACTTGAGGAATTAGATCTATTTCTTTCCTGGGAGCTTCCTCTTGCAAATAATGCATTTGTTCTCTTTCCTTCCTTGTTCTTCCATATCATCTCCTCCGAAAACAAGGATGAGACCACTTCATCAAACTTAAAGGCAGTTGTATTACTACCTATGGCCACAACCAGACTATCCCACGATTATGGTAAAGATAATAGTAAACTGATACACTTATCTTCATCTAAAATTTTAATCTCAACAAATATTAACTTACTTACCACAGTATTGAAGGCATTCAAATTCTCTGCCATCGAGTCTTCATCTCTCATCCTCAGATTATACAACTTCTTCCTCAAGAATAGTTTATTTACTAGGGACTTAGCCTGATACAACTTCCCCAACTTATCCATAAATCTTTGGCTCTAGCTTCCTCTAAAACATTCAGTAAAACATTCGCCTTTCGATCCAAATTTTTCCAGTCATCTGTTGAATTTCCTATAGGTGTAGTACCTAGATCCACTGTGATCCACTGATCTCTGTCCACCAACAAATCTTCCATATTGAGCTTCCACAACTCAAAAATTTTCCCATTAAACTTCTCGATCTCCATTTTCGAACTGCTCGCCATTTCTTTTCACCTGAAAAATCAATACCATTGATCTCCCACTGTAACGAAGCTTATCACAGTCCCAAGCCAAACTATTGACCACAAAGGTGTCCCCTTGAAGCCAACAAAGCTCTGATAGCAAATGTAGATTTCAACCTTGTACAATATTTCACTGCAAACACATTTTCAATAAAAGAACATAAAACATAAATGGAAAATAAACACATTACACAGATATTTTTCACCTGGAAACCCAAACCGGGAAAACCAACATATTCTATATTCATTCATAGTGATACATTGTTTACAATACAATATACATATAGGATCCAGTGGCATCCAAAACCCTAACCCAATGACCTGGATTAATCAACAACCCTAATTCCTTAACCAAAAATATAAAACCATTGGCAAAATTCATGTGTCGAAAAACCGCCCAACAATGGACATGAAAATCGAGGCGACATGAAAAAAAAGGCGAAAATGTGACACGTTTCTTGAGGCAAAAAAAAAATTCTTGGGGACACTGCCCCTGAACACCCTAAGGCAGGGGCTAGAGGTTCCCCTATATTCTTTTAACATAATATTATGCATAGATCTGATGTCATCGTGGATAAATTTTTTTATGTTGTACATTCCTGTATATTGTAAATAGTATTATCTTCAATTTGTATAATGGGCATAAAAATGAAATCGGCTTACCTTGTTAAAATTTTGTTATCATACCCATTTTAAGAGATGTATTATTTTTTAATTTTTTTTTTGAAATGCTTATTTCTAGTTTGCACATAGTGGTAGAAACTAAAAAAATAAAATATGTACAGAATATTCACTCTATTAAAGGGAATCTATGATTATAAATTTGTACAAATTATCATTTCCTTTAAAATCATTTTTGATATAATATTTGTTGGCAAATAGATTTGAAGCTTGTACAAATATCGTTCTGAATGTTTTTTCTCTATATATAATATCTTTATTTAATGTTATCATTCTTTTAAATGGTGATTTCTGTTTAATTTGAGTGCACATCAATCACAGTCGAGCACTTATATACATATTGTTACCACATTAGGATCGCTTGTAACCAAATGTCTTCTCCCATTGATTAGAGGACCATCTCAGTCGGGACCCTGCCTTGCAATGCACTCTTTCAGTAGATCCAAAGAGCCATTATTCAATCGATTCAAGTGAAGAAAAAGAATATAAAAAAAATCATTCGAAACTCCATCGTTGGTTTGCATCTTTGTTATGACTCGATGGACTCAACCCCAAGCCAGAAATAATTCACCTACCGATTTATTTTCCTCCATAAGTTTTAAATTAATATTTTTTTCACTATAGGCTCACCTCTGTAATAGAAATCTCGGAATATTGTAATCCTTGCATACATATCATCCATCAAGAGGTGTTATGACTGTCGACTCAGAGAGTTAAAGTTTTTCATATCTCATTATGAACTCTAGTCTTTTTATATATGGCGATTGGCGAGACGAAATATGGACTTGAATTGATTGTTGTGATCTTTTTTTAGCTCATCAAATCTTTCATATTTTACCCACACTCTTATTCTCCCTTCTGCCCATCTATCATCTCAGTTGTTCTACAACCCTTGTTTTCCACCTCTCATGGAGTTGTACACGCGTCTAAGTCTTACACACTCAATCTTTCACCGCTCGAGGAGATTGTGTCTTTGGGCTGCAATTATATGCTCTGACGTATTGTCGTAGATTCTCCCGATGAATATAAGGCCACCAAGCAGGATTTGGTTGACTTGTTATCCAAACCCTCAATAATATTGGGAAGGAGGAAGCAGAGAAATTCCTTTTACAATGTATTTATTTGGAGGCCAAATCGACAAGGAAACCTCCTTTAAGCATGTGCACTCGTACATATTGGAAAAATTGTGACGTTCCATTTGCGATGTTATGGACAAAATTGGCCATACTATCAAAAAATAGAGGAAATTTTGATTTTTTTTCTCCATACTTCCTAATAACATCACTCATGCGACGTACTACTAAAAATGTCTCTCTTGCAATGAAGTTCATAAGACGTCTCTCTTGCAATGACGCCAAATTTTAGTCTCACTTGCGATGTTGGTCAAATATTCGTCGCACTTGCGACGTTGTGGAAACTAGGTTTTCCCCACTCCAACGTTCACGTAGTCTTTGCCCAAGTCAACTTTGAATTGGTCAACTATCATTGGAATTGTGAAGTTATAAAATATATCAATATGTTGCATTTTACAGATTTTGTGACAAGTTTTCTGTAATAACGACAGTTCAAAAAGGGTATAAATCGGTCTTCTTGGAGAACAAAAAACAATTATTTTTTTTCAGTATATGTCTGTGGGGAAGAATGTCAGAAAACATTAGAGGTGGGAAAAAAATTAAAGAGGGTGAAAAGGGTGACGATAAATGTTATTGACCTTGCAAAAATTGTTGTACTAGACGTCCCGAAAGAGTTTTAATAGAAACAACTAAAACACATTATAGAAAATATGGGCACATGGACGGAGGATCAAATGAATATCGTCCCATGGTAATTATCTATATAAATATATTCATTATCTATTTTAATATTTATTGTATTCTCAAAATTTTATAATGTTTTATACATGCACTAATTTTTCATGATTGTTTGTAATTATAAAGTTAGATTTTCCCCCTAACTTTCTGCAAAAAGCACCAAGTAGTAGCAGAAATGATGTTGTACAAGATGAAGAACTTGAAGCAGATAATGAAGATCATGTTAATGATCCCATGGAAGTAGATGACAATAATAACATAGTTCAATATTATGGGACAAATCAAATGATCCAAGACTTATTCAATCATCCAGTTGAGGATCATGGGGATAATAGTGATGGTATTTATGATGAACCTCTGATTGAAAAGGCAAACAAATGACTTTATAAAGGGTCAAGAGCAAATATTCTCTCCACTACATTGTTACTGGTGAACTTAAAGGTTACGAATCATTTTTCGAACACTTGTATAACACAGATCCTAAGGTATGTAATATGTTTCATCACATCTACATAAAGGTTGACTTTTCCCCATTTTTTTTAGTGTTAATTAATGTGTAAAATAAAAATGCAATATTTACAATTACTATTCTTTACATTAACTATTTATTTTTTATGTTTTAGATTGTTACGTGAATTTCTGTTACCCTCATCAAATATTTTACCTTGCACATATCGATATTTACATGCCATTATGAAAGACATTGGAATGGAGTATCAAAGTATAGATGCATATCCTAATGATCATATTATATATTATGGACAACATGCATCGAAAAAAAAATTCCCGGTATGTGGTATCAGTAAATATCGAACCGATCAAGTAACAAAAATGGTCCCTCAAAAGGTTCTCTGGTATACTCTCATAATTCTCACAATTCCACACTTGCAGCGACTGTTCAAGTGCCAAATCATATCACAGTTTATGGATTACCATGCATGAAAGAGAATTGAAGATGGCATTATTCGAATGCCTGCAGATGGTTATGCATTTAAGGAAATTGTTGCAAAATTGCCAAAATTTACAGATGAACCTAGTAATGTTAGGATTTCATTGGAAACTGATGGTGTTAATCCATTTGGAGAGTTTTGATATGTTTACTTAGTGTGGCCTATTTTTTTTATCAACAATAACATTCCTCCTTGGATGTCAATAAAGAGGGAGCACATAATGTTGACAATGATTATTCCAGGTATTTGTGTACATTATTTTTTCGAATGTAAATTTTTCATTTTTCTCTTTTTTTGCATAACATATTTTATTTATTTATGTACGTATATATGCATACCATGGTAGTAATTTCGTGTAATTTCAAACAATTATGTAAGTACCAAGTTAAATATATGAATGTGTATATTGAGCCTCTTATCAATGAGATACTAAAGTTATGGGAGGACATCACTATGTATGACATCTGTAAACCAATTGGGCAGAAGACATTTCAATGTCATGGAATACTTTTATGGAAAATTCATGATGCCCCAGGACTAACACAATTTTGTGGTATGTAACATTCCATATTACATGTTTGAATAGTATATAATTAATTGAATATATCATGCATGTTGTTTAAATAATTATTTCGTATATTAATAATTCACTTTAATCCATCTGTTGCAGGTATTCAAACAAAGGGTAAATTTGCATGTCCAGTTTGTGGTCCTAAGATGAAATCTCGTCGGTCAAAAAGTTTAGGAAATCAGGTGTTTAATGAGTATAGACACTTCCTCTCTAAGACCCATAAGTATCGTACTATTGAAAAAGATCTTTGCAATGAGAAACAAGAGACTGGACTAAAACCACAAAGAATGACACCTCGCCTATGGAAGTTGGAATATGATAGAATTAATCCTCGAGGTATGCATTTTGTTTATGTATCGTAAATGGAATCATGTTTGGAAATTTTATTTTAATTATTCAATTTATTTTACCGCATTTGATAAATAGTGTTTTGATTTTTTTAATGCTTCATCAATTTTGTCGTTGTGAAGGTAGTAGTAATGGGTTTCCACAAGGAATGAAATTTTATACCACTCAATTCATGAGGTTTCCTTACTATGAGGACCTAGAAATAGTTCATTTATTTGATACAATTCATATTGGGAAGAATGTGACATAAACATTATGGAGAATCATAGATGGCAGGAGGGATAAAGAAAATTTTTGTCAAAACTTGTAATGACATTCAAGAACCCAATCATGCAATGCAAAGTGTGATCTGATCAAATAGCAATGGAGACCAAAATAACCTTCCATGGTTATTAACATAGTAGCAAAGAAATGGTGTAAAAGAGGTCATTCAAAAAATTAAATTTCCCACAGGTTTTTGTTCAAACATAAAGAATATCTTAACGAAGAAAGGTGAATTTAGTGGGGTAAAACACATGATTGACATACCTTCATTAAGGTAATTAATCATTTTAGTATTCATATTTATATATTGGTTGTATACATTTTTTGAGATTTTTATTTTTTTTGTATAGTTTTGAACAAGTAATGATTCGTTTTTATTGTTATAGTATGTTCTACCTCTAATCCAGATTATTTTCGGCACGAAATGAGAGCGGGGATATAATAGAGATATATCAGATATCCAATAATATAAAATAAATGTATCAGAGATGAAACCATAAACGCAGAGATACAACAATACACAATTTTCTATTAATGTGCGAAAATGTACAAAGACGATAAAAATATAGAGTGAAAGACTCGCTAGAATGGTGGCAACTTATCTCTGAGAAGAGATATGTACGCTACTCGCATTTGCATGAATATGATTTTACAATGACACTCCAAAGGCCTTTTTATCATAAATAAAAACCAAAACCCTAACCCTGGAAGATGAAAAGTCAACAGTTTTGTGGACCCCATTTTGGGTAGTTTGGTGTATCAACTTCCTGGGGTCGTAAATTTCGAATACGATATTCGTTTGGGGCGCACGATAGCTCGTTCGGAAGGTATCGTCGAGGAGATTCATTTTTGAGTCTCAATCATAGCCTTTGTCTATCAGTTAGAATATCTATCCCTAAAAACCTTCATTTAGGCCCCCAAAATGGCCTTGGAAGTTAAAAACTGCTAAAAATAGTAAATTACCAAAATTTTCAGAAAATTGTTTTGAGATAGTTGGAAAAGGTGGGTGGCCACCGATATCCACCTGGATAAATCCTCCCTCCTTAAGAATAAATGGTATCCATTGTGTTGAGTTCCCAGTGGAGAGGGAAAAGTGTTTGTTGAATCTGCATCTTGATGGGTTGCTTGCCTTGTTGGAGAAGTTGTGTTGCTTAGCTTGTTGAAGGTTGTCACGAACCTGTGGCTGGAAGGGTTGGACCTTTTTAACCAGTCTGTCTACATGAGATGCCTGTGTGTAGAACAAATATTTACACTTTTTTGCAATTTGGTCGATCTTCTTCTATTGGATAGAAGGTGCTTGGACTGAGGCTGCAGTGGTGTTCTTTTGTTCATGATTTGAACTGACTATAAAGAAGTTGAATTTTGTGGTATGAGATACTACCTTGAGGCACTGTTTAGGTGGGACAATAGTCAGACTTACCTCTGGTATCCTGTAGAGATGACCCCCTAGAGTAACAATGACACTACGGGGTCGAGACTCATAAATAGCATTGTGCTTTCACATATATGGTTGGCCCAAGAGAACATAAAAAACATATAGGGGGGAAAACATCACATAATACCTCGTCCTTGAAGTGTTGGATGCTATATGACAATCAGAACTACTGGCTGACACGAAGATCTCATCCCTGACGAAGCCACCCGATGTTGTATGGCTGTTGGTGTGGTGTTGTTGACAATCCCAGTGGTTTGACGACCTCTACTAAGATGAGGCTCTTCTGGATTCCTCTATCAACAATAAAATGCAGCGGTGTCCCCTTCACCCACATTTGTGAATGAAAAAGGAACTCCCCCTCTTCATAATCTATTGGTTCTTCTGGTTGAATTGTTGTGGTTGTGACAATAGTTGTGGGGTCTGCATCGATGATCTGTCTTCTATCATTATTTTTAGAATCAAATTTTGAATTAGGGTTCAACTCCTTATCTTTTATTTCAGCCACCAATGACTATTTTGAGCGACATTCATCGGTGTTGTGCCAAGGGATTTTGTGTAAATCACACCATTTTCCAGTGTCCTTCTTCGTCTTCCCGTGACCCTTCTTTTCCTATGGCTTGGACTCGTTTTCAGGATGTTGTTTGTTAGGTCCGTCTTTATCATACTTTGGTTGTTGCAGATTTTCATATCCAAACTCCCATTTGTTCTGGTGCTTAAACTTCTACTCAATTTTAACAACATATCAATAAGCAGAACCGAGTGATGAGATGTCCAGAAAATCCATTTCAGTTTGGATGTATCTGTGTAGAGCCCCATGGTATTTCAGAACCAAATGTCGTTCTGAGTCTTTGATACCTAGTTTGGTTTGAAAGGTATGGAAGGTATTGGTGAACTCTGGAACTTCTTATCCCCTTTATTGATGTAATGTGGTCCATCTCATGTACTGGTCCTCATAGTTTCCAACAAGGTAATATTGTTCCTTTACCCCATCCACAAAAAAATACCAAGTGGGCTCGACCCCATATATTCCAGACTCCTATGTGGAACTTTTCTCCCAATAAGTTTCCCACTAGTGTTTTACATGGGGGGGAGCCTTAAGGAGTGTGAAGGTGATATTTTCCCTGTCGGAGAAATTATGAACACAGAAATAACCTTCTAGCAGATTTAACCATTTTTCGAGGGCATCTGCATCTATCTGTCCTTCAAATATGGGAATATTGAAATTAAATTGTACCTTGAAAGGTGAGGTTCCTCCAAAGTGGCCTCTTTATGAAGAATGTCCTGTTTTTATCATCAAGCGTTGAAGGATGTGGGAAAAATTCTCCATCATTTCATCCCTTTGTCATGTGAGAGCTTGCTCAAGCAATAGATTAATATAATTGTCTTCTAGGTAGTTTTTATTTTCTTCCGCCATGGATGGTTTCTTGCGCATGTGAGAGATATTTTCCTCAAGAGAGACAAGCTCTAGATCCAAATTTCTATACTCGGACCTCGTCGAGGACATGCATTGAAAAACGATAAAGAGAAGCCTGCTCTAATATCAATAATCTAGATTATTTTCGGCAGGAAATGAGAGCAGAGATATAATAGATATATCCCAGATATCCAATAATACAACAAAAATGTATCAGAGATGAAGCCATAAACACAGAGATACAGTACTACATAATTTTCTATTAATGAGCGAAAATGTACAAAGACTGTAAAAATAGAGAGTGAAAGACTTGCAAGAATGGTGGCATCTTATCTCTGAGAAGAGATTTGTCCGCTACTCGCATTCGCAAGAAGCTGATTTTACAATGAGGCTCAAAAGGCCTTTTAATCATAAATAAAATCCAAAACCCGAACCCCCAGAAGATGAAAGCCAACAGTTTTGTGGACCCCGTTTTGGGTAGTTTGGTGTATCAACTTCCCCGAGGCGTAACTTTGGGATACTATCTCTGTTTGGGGCGCACAATAGCTCATTGAAAAGGTATCATCAAGGAGATTCATTTTTTGGGCTCAATCAAATCCCTTGGCCATAATTTAGAATCTCAATCCTAGAAAACCTTCATTTAGGCCCTCAAAATGGCCCCAGAAGTTAAAAATTGCTAAAAATAGTAAATTACCAAAATTGCCAGAAAACTGTTTTGAGCCGGTTGGAAAAGGTGGGTGTCCACCGATATACACCTGGATCAACCTCTATCTCTCCCAAATAACTTTGAAAACAACGTCATACAAGTTATATATGATCTTGGAAAATACATGAGGTAAGTAGCTGCAATATATATGCAAAAACAAATTCAATTTTTTGTTGTACTTAATGACATGTGTTTTACTTGTAATGTAATATGTATTATGTATTATTGAAACATATTATTTTATTGTGTCATGATCTATAGATGGTTGTCATTGAAAGGAATCCATGAAGATGATATAAAGTATTGGAAGAGACAAATTCCTCAGCTAATGTGTGAAATGCAGAAATATCTACCTCCAACATTTTTCAATACAAAAGAACACTACCCCATACACCAAGTTGAGGAGATTGAAATGTGTGGACCTGTACACACAAGGTCAATGTGGATGGTGGAGAGGCACTTGAAATCATTGAAGGATTTGGTTAGAGAAAGAGCACTTTATGAGGGTTCTATGGTGGAGGGATATATGGTATATGAATCCATGGTGTATATTAGTCAGTATCTTCTTAAATTAGTAGTGCAAGCTATGCATGCAGTGGATTGCAGTTGGGATGTGAACTCCATCAAAAAAATTGAAAGGGAGCAGTTGTTGGGGAAAGGTACAATGAATAAAGTGAGAGGTAATTAAATTGTGGATATTTTTAATAAATATAAATTTTGGTTTTTGTGTATATGATCATACTCATTTAATATTTATTATTTCATCATTTATTAATATTTACCATGGTTATAAATAATATTTAATATTGGTGAATTGTGATTTTTTAATCGGTCAGTTGCTCAAGATTGGGATGCATTACATTTATACATTGTAAACAATCTTGACTGGATAAAGGTATGGATTGATAGATGTAAACAATGTCATGGCGGTAGGTTATCATGGAAAGAACTGTCTGAATTGGTTAGAGAAGCTCATCGTAATGGAGATTCTGATGTTATGCAGAGGGAAATAGATTTAGCATATTGTTTGAAAGATGGAAAGGTAAACAAATTCACCCATTTTATTTAGTTATTTTATATTATATTAATGTGATTGTAGGTGTGTTTTCTTCATATTATACTTTCCAAATTATATAAATTTGTTTTTTATTAATTGACAATGCATCTTTTACATGTCTCGCATATTATAGTTGAAACACCACAAGGCTATGTGGTGCAATGGTCATAAATTTCGCATCAAACGGTTGGATGAAACCAAATTTTTTTTTGATAGTGGGATAATTGCAGTATTCCAGGTCACTAATGTTTCCTCTAGGAGTGACAGACGTCCTCGATAATCTGAAAATAGATACTATGGGTTTTTTAATGATATAATTGAGTGTGACTTTAATTACTTCAAATTAGTTTTGTTCGATGTCAAATGGTATAGGTTACAAATGCATGAACATGATGAGGAAAGAATTGTTATTCAACATGCCAACAAATTTTTGATGATTAAAACACCGGTTTTTGAAAAAACAAATGACCGCTATGTTTTTCCAAGTCAATGTGAACAAGTCTTTTACTCAAAGGTTCCATGTAAGAGGGATTGGTCATTTGTTGTTAAATATGAACCAAGAGGAAGGCCGATAAAGTATATTGTAGATGAAGAAGATGATATTGAAGAAGAATATGATGTAGAGCTAGAGCAGGAATAATATGGGTCGACAGATGAAGAAGACAAAGAAGATGAACCAGGCGTAGGAGACAATGCGTCAGTTCTTGATGATTATATCGATGAAGATATGATCAAAAATGACATTGATGACAATGATGATATTATCAATCCTTTCAACATTGTTTCTGAGCCAGATGCTAATACAGATGTCGAGTTGGATGATCAAGAAGAATATACAGAAGAAGGATGATACAAATGTTGTGTTGGTCGATGAGGTACACAACTATATATTTTAATTTGTATGAATTATTCTCTTTAAATAATTTGTTATGTGGGTTAATTACATGTTTTTAAGTTTTATTTCATTTTTGTTTTGGTAGTTTCTATGCATGATTGCTATGTTGCTTTCTTTTATTTTATATTTTATAGATTGGATATTGGGGAATTGAGAGCGATGTGAGGGGGGGGAGGGGCCATATGAGCTTCTAGCTTCATGTGACTGGCCTGGTTTAGCAAAGAATAAATTATTCTCGAAAGAAAGAGAATTTCATTCATTCATATTTATACTCAAAGATCACTCACAGAACCACTCTATATATCGACACATCTCGTCCTCATTTTGTTTTAATTTTCTCGGTCGAATTTTAAAGGAAACAACTATTAAAATGCATTGTACTAGGGCTAGAGTACATGATGGGAAACAGTGACCTGTGAATGGGGACAACATTGAAATTTTTTCAAAATGTTTCTGTATGCACCGAAATTTGACATGGATAGTCTGTTCACATGCCTTGATGATATGGGAGGGTTTCTAGACTCAAATATCACTCACACACCCACTCTTTATATTCATCATATTTTTCATTCAAAACCAACATCATGCCTATTAGCACTAGGAATCACCCTCAGACTGTAATGAGGATAAGCCCAATACCCATCATTTTGTACAGTAAATGTAAATGAGTTTTAAGGGGTTCAAACGGATAAGACTCGATATAATAACATTCCAACTCAAAAAATCTAAGCTGGCATGCACAAGCAATTGAGCTCTTGTATGAACTTCAGTCAGTAAGTTGGAGTAAAGGTGAATAGGAGGAAGACTTTGGTGATAAAGTGTAGAGGTATGCTATGGACATCAGGTCTTCCAACAACCTAAGGAGGAAAAAACACAAACACAAGATTCTCTTGAATTCAAATTTTCAAGGAAATTGAAAGACATTATAACAACACTGTAATCAAACATTCATGATAATACAATTACAATAATCCATGTGAATCGGTCAATCATGAACTCTCTTGGTATCAAAGGAAAATAAAATGGAAGAAGAAAGTTGACTTAGATTAATCAAGAAGTCTCAAATAAAGTTACATAACCAGAGAACCAGTGTTCTTCATCAAAAAATTACAATAAGGGAACCTAGCTAAACCATCGACGATTACAAAATATCAAAACTTCCTATATATAAGCAGAACCGCTGCAACCATCAGGAGTGTGATCAGATTGTTGCATTCAAATTTTCTGGTCAGCGTCTACTCTATCAGACTATGCAGACAATCTTCTGTTGTCAGACGCGAGCTCTAAATCTGCCAGTATTTCTGGCTTTCCATTTATGTGTCAAGATGAGGTTTCAACCACCTCCCTCAGTTTCAATAACTACCTTCATCAGGATCAGAACGAGGCCTGACATCCATGAATACTGCAGGCGACACCAACGACTGTCTTCGGGTCAATCCTGATGCCTCGAGGCCATGCAAATATTCTTCTGTGGCCAATACGAGCACAACAGGTGGCTCGACGTAATTCGATTTGAGGGTGGTTTAACTGTGAAAACCGAAACATTTTCGTTTCCCTTTGGAAATCATGGGCATAATGCCACATGATTTACAATAAGATGCTCCTGAGGTCAAATATGAATCACTGTCTGATTCCAATGAGATATGCTGCAAATTCTTGTGATAACAATACCAATTAGGCCCATGATTTTGGTCGTGGCAAGAAGAAGGAGATAGATGAGATTTCGTATTTAAATAATGACTTCGTGCTAATATTATTTATGGAGAAAAAGAGTAATTAGATGAGAGCAAAAAACAAAGACATAAAATAACTTGAATCTTGTGTGATTAATCAAGTACTTCTTTATCAACGTTATTGCATTCCCTTGCAGTACTAATAGACGAGGGGACGTGCATCTCGGTCCTATTTTAAAGGAAACAACTAAAATACATTGTACCAGGGCTAGATCAATACATGATGGGAAACAATAACCTGTGAATGGGGCCAGCGTTGAAATTCTTTCAAAATGTTTTTGTATGCACTGGAATTTCACATGGATAGATTGTTCGCATTTACTTGACGATATGGAAGGGTTTCCAGACTCAAACATCACTCACAAACCCACTCTATATATCGACGCATCTCGTCCTCATTTTGTTTTAATTTTCTTAGTTGAATTATAAAGGAAACAACTATTAAAAGACATTGTACTAGGGATAGAGTACATGATGGGCAACAGTGACCTATGAATGGGGCCAACATTGAAATGTTTTCAAAATGTTTCTGTATGCACCAAAATTTGACACGGATAGTTTGTTCACATGCCTTAACGATATGGGAGGGTTTCTAGACTCAAAGATCACTCACACACCCAATATTTATATTCATCATCTGTGTCGTTCAAAACCAACATCATGCCAATTAGGCCCATGAGTTTAGTCATGGCAAGAAGAAGGAGATAGATGATATCTCATATTTAAATAATTATTTTGTACTAATATTCTTTATGGAGAAAAAGAGTACTTAGATGAGAGAAAAAATCAAAGACATAAAATAACTTGAAGCTTGTGCAATTAATCAAGTACTTCTTTATCAATGTTATTGCATGCCCTTCCAGTACTAGTAGATGAGGGGATGTGCATCTCGGTCGTATTTTAAAGGAAACAACTAAAAGACAATGTACTAGGGCTAGATCAGTACATGATGGGAAACAATAACTTGTGAATGGGGCCAATGTTGAAATTCTTTCAAAATGTTTCTGTATGCATTGAAATTTGACATGGATAGAATGTTCGCATTGCCTTGATGATATGGAAGGGTTTCCAGACTCAAAGATCACTCACAAACCCACTCTATATATGGACACATCTCCTCCTCATTTCGTTTTAATTTTCTCGATTGAATTTTAAAGGAAACAACTATTAAAAGAC
This sequence comes from Picea sitchensis, assembly GCA_010110895.2. NCBI lineage: Eukaryota > Viridiplantae > Streptophyta > Pinopsida > Pinales > Pinaceae > Picea > Picea sitchensis. The sequence continues at coordinate 176,201 of SNQJ01S0006901.1, read as the reverse complement.
ATTATACTAGAGCTAGAGTACATGATGGGCAACAATGACCTGTGAATGGGGCCAATGTTGAAATTTTTTCAAAACATTTCTATATGCACCGAAATTTGACATGGATAGTCTCTTCACATGCCTTGACGATATGGGAGGTTTTCTAGAATCAAAGATAACTCACACACCCACTCTTTATATTCATCATCTGTGTCGTTCAAAACCAACATCATGCCAATTAGGCCCATGATTTTGGTCGTGGTGAGAAGAAGGAGATAAATGAGATTTTGTATTTAAATAATGATTTCATACTAATATTCTTTATGCAGCAAAAGAGTACTAATTAGATGAGAGAAAAAAACAAAGACATAAAATAACTTGAAGCTTGTGTGATTAATCAAGTACTTCTTTATCAATGTTATTGCATGCCCTTGCAGTACTAGTAGATGAGGGGACGTGCATCTTGGTCGTATTTTAAAGGAAACAACTAAAAGACATTGTACTAGGGCTAGATCAATACATGATGGGAAACACTAACCTGTGAATGGGGCTAGCACTAAAATTATTTCAAAATGTCTTTGTATGCATTGAAACTTGACATGGATAGATTGTTCGCATTGCCTTGATGATATGGAAGGGTTTCCAGAATCAAATATCACTCACAGACCCACTTTATATATTGTCTCATCTCATCCTCGTTTCGTTTTAATTTTCTCGGTCAAATTTTAAAGGAAACAACTATTAAAAGACATTGTACTAGGGATAGAGTACATGATGGGCAATAGTGACCTGTGAATGGGGCCAACATTGAAATTTTTTAAAAATGTTTTTGTATGCACCAAAATTTGATATGAATAGTATGTTCACATGCCTTGACTATGGACCTTGTTGGAGGCCTCAATGAAAAAGGTGTAAAAACACTATAGATGTTGGGTGATCTGGATTATTTTTGGCACGAAATGAGAGCGGAGATATAATAAAGAAATGTACAAAGATATCTCAGATATCCAATAATATAAAAAAAATGTATCATATATGCAACCATAAACATAGAGATACAGTAATACACAATTTTCTATTAATGGGTAAAAATGTACAAAGACTGTAAAAATACAAAGTGAAAGACTCGCTAGAATGGTGGAAGCTTATCTAAGAGAAGAGATATGTTTGCTACTCGCATTCACAAGAAGATTATTTTACAATCAGGCTCCAAAGACATTTTTATCATAAAGAAAATACAAAACCCTAACCCCAGAAGATGAAAAACCAATAGTTTTGTGGACCCCGTTTTGGGTAGTTTGGTGTATCAACTTCTCGGGGGTGTAACTTTGGCATACGATCTCCGTTTTGGGCGCACAATAGCTCGTTGGAAAGGTATCGTTGATGAGATTCATTTTTGGGGCTCAATCATAGCATTTTTCTATCATTGAAAAGTTATATCCTGAAAAACCTTCATTTAGGCCCTCAAAATGGCCTTGGAAGTTAAAAACTGCGAAAAATAGTAAATTACCAAAAATGCTAGAAAAATATTTTGAGCGTGTTGGAGAAGATGGGTGGCCATCGATATCCACCTGGATCAATCCTCCCTCCTTAGGAAGAAATGGTCTCCATTGCATTGAGTACCCGAGGGAGAGGGAAAACTGTTTGTTGAATCTGCATCTTGATGAGTTGCTTGCCTTGTTGGAGAAGTTGCATTGCTTAGCTTGTTGAAGGTTGTCATGAACCTATGGCTAGAAGGGTTGGACCTTTTTAACCAGTCTGACTACATGAGATGCATATTTGCAGAAGGAATCATTACACTTTGTTGCAATCTTGTCAACCTACTTTTGTTGGATAGAAGGTGCTTGGACTGAGGCTGCAGTGGTGTTCTTATGTTCACTCTTTGAACATACTGTGACTAAGATAAATTTTGTAGTATGAGATACTACCTTGCAGAACTGTTTAGGTGGAACAATAGTGATAATTACCTCTTGTATCCTGTAGAGATGACCCCCAAAGTAATAATGACACTACGGGGTCGAGACTCATAAATAGCATGGCACTTCCACATATATGGTTGGCCCAAGAGAACATCACAGAAATCCAGGGGGGAAACATCGCATAATACTTCGTCCTTGAAGGGTTGGATGTCGTATGACAGTCGACATTGCTGGCTGACACAAAGATGTCGTCCCTGGCAAAGCCATCTGATGTTGTATGGTTGTGGGTGTGGTGTTGTTGACAATCCCAACTGTTTGACAACCTCTCCTGAGATGAGGGTCTTCTAGCTTCTTCTATCAACAATAAAATGTAGCAGGGTCCCCTTCACCCACATCTGTGAATGAAAAAGGAGCTCCCCCTCTTCAAAATATGTTGGTTCTTCTCGTTGAATTGCTACGGTCACGAAAATAGCAGTGGGGTCTACGTCAATGATCTGTCTTCTATCAGTATTTTTATAATCAAATTCTGAATCAAGGTTCGACTCCTTGTCTTTATCTTGGCCACCAATGACTGTTTTGAGTGAAATTCATCGGTGTTGTGCCAGGGGATTTTGTGGAAATCACACCATTTTTTAGTGTCCTTCGTCTTTCCGTGACGCTTCTTTTCCTGTGGCTTGGACTGGTTTTCAGGATGTTGTTTGTTAGGGTTGTATTTATCATACTTTGGTTGTTGTGGATTTGCAGATCTGAAATCTCATTTTTTCTAGTGCTTAAACTTCTGCTTGATTTTAACAAGATATCAATAAGTAGAATCGAGTGATGAGATGTCCAGAAAATCCATTTCAGTTTGGACGTATCTGTGTAGAGTCCCACGGTATTTCAGAACCAAATTTCGTTCTGAGTTTTTGATACCCATCTTGGTGTGCAAGGCATGGAAGGTATTGGTCAACTCTTGAACTGCTTAGCCCCTTTATTGCCATAGTGTGGTCCATCTCATGTACTGGTCCTCATAGTTTCCAACAGGGTAATATCGTTCCTTTACCTCATCAACAAACAAATCCCAAGTGGGCTCGGCCCCATATATTCCAGACTCCTCTGTGGAACTTTGCTCCTAGTAAGTTTCCCACCA
>SNQJ01S0006901.1:149885-163614 GCA_010110895.2 Picea sitchensis | reverse complement strand
AATTTTTATTATTAATATTGTAACTTCTTGTAATTATTAATGTTTATTATTGTAAATGATAATTATTACATTAACACCAATGTTTTGATTTTTTATCTTCACATACACATATTTGTTTCATGTTATCTCTTCTAAGTATTAATATTATAATCATTATAACTTTATTTGTTTTATGTTATTTCTCCTAAATATTAATATTATAATTATTATAACCTTTTGTAATTATTAATATTTAATATTGTAAATATGTAGATTTCAATCACCAATGTGTCATATGCAATCTAAAATCAAGATTAATACATAGTTTCCTAAACCATCAAACCTTGGTTCCATGCTATCCGCTATTCGTCATGTCTTTTGTACTAAGTTCTATATGTTTGAAGCGACAAAAATGTTCAAGGTGATTACCATATCTTTGAAGTGATAAATACGATATGGGTAATCCACCGTAAATTTCAATGCATTACTGTGTGATAGTACATATCACTAAGTGCATTAATCTCTCAATTATGTCACCCATATCTTTGATTGGAGCTCATTGATTGGAGCTCATAATGGAAGTATTGTAACATGTCTCCCAAATCAAGGGAGCATAGCTATCGAAGGAACTTATTTTATTGGTGACTCTAGAAGTATTACTTTAGTCCATTTAGTACAATAATGCAAGGGTTGTACATGAGGTTTTGAAATGCATATACTTTTCAAAACTATGTTATAGAACTTCCACTTGATCTCTTACAAATCAAGAAACCTCAAGTGTAATGTACTTAACCCCAAAACTTTAGAGCAGACACATAAAATGTAGAGAAAAACCAAAGAACATAAGACAAAATAGATAAACCCTCAAAAATATCTTTTGATAATAAAAATAGAGATCTATGTTCATGTGCTTGTTCAAGGGGGAAACCTCCTAGAGAAAATCTCTAATTACAATAACAATTCTTAGCAAGACATTACATAACCTTCTACTCAATATATAACTACTATCCAAACAAAATATTAACTACCTACGGGCCCACTTATAATGAGGGTCTACTAACTAATTTGGTCCTTATTAATAAAGATAACTACTTTTACAATGAATGACTATTAAATAACTATTTAATGAGCCTTATTAAGGAAGGCGACCTCATACATTAATAAAGTATCTAATTAAGGGGGTTAGGGTACGACCCTAACATTCCCTCCCCTTTCAAAAGTAGCATTGTACTCAAGGATAAAGGTTCTAAAATTATTGTAGAATAATTGTTGGTCCCATGTGGCATCTTCTAGCTACGTATCTTTCCACTTGATTAATACTTTCATGATCATGCATTGATACAACTGACTCTCTCTAGTATCTGACACTACTTCTGGCTAGAGCCAAATGGAAGCTTCTTCATCAAGTTCTGGTAGGTTGGTCTGCACTTTACAATTTGATCCTACAACTTTCTTCAAACAGGGAACATGAAACATGTTAGAATTGAAAGATATGTGCTCGTTTTACCGTAGACAATATCTCAATATTGTCACCCAACCATAGGCACAAAGACAACCCCCAAGCACCTTAACCTTGATGGATAGAATAATTCTGGAAGAAAACCCTAGAACCAATAGTCAACCAAGGTAGCATATCTCTCTCCAAAGCTAACATGCCAAGCAGAAGGTCCAAACCATAACCAAAGAGAAAGTCACTACTGCAACAATTGAATCTCTCCTCCAGTCATGCGCACCACTTATCCTTATGCAATCGTGAGAGTGCGTGGGTACAAATGTGTTCTAGCGCCCTCTATTTATACTGCTCCAACTCACATAACTGGGTCAGATTCTCTTCTTAGAGTATAATAAATCAATATTAATTATTCTCTTGAGTCGAATTGTCTTCTAGGGTTATTATCCAACATTTTAGGGTTTCTCTTGCTTCTTGAAATATTCTAGGATCGTCAAAGGTTACACGTAGAGGTTAATACCTCCTGCAACTACCATAATATCAACAAAACATTGGATTAATCATGGAGTGTGATGGTAGAGCCATCTTGTAGGCAACTAGGCCAATGTGTTGTATGCTATAATAGGGATCGTAGATCTTAGGAGGTAGCTTCTAGGGAAATTTGTATTTGAGTGATTTCTATTTATAAGGTTGCAAGTGAAGAAACACGTCATCCCTTCATCAAAATAATGTTCAGATCTATGGCGATCAATATGTTGTTTTATTCAATTTTGTGCCATAAACCAATTGCCCTCGAGGATATGAATAATGGTTTTTATGGTGTGAAGTTTTCTATCTATTGCATGAACCTTGGAGGTTCTTGATACATAGGATGCCACTGAAAGGGGTTTTGGGACATAAATAACTTCATATGGTTTCATTTTGATAGCTCCATGATAAGTGGTATTGTACCACCATTCGACAAAGGGAAGCCATTGTGCCCATTAGAATGATTTTTCGGAAGAAAATCATCTCAAATAGGTTTCTAAGCACTTATTGACCACTTTTGTTTGACTACCAGTTTGAGGATGATTTGTGGTGATAATATTCAACTACGTACCTTGAAGTTTAAACAACTCTTTCCGAAAATAGTAGGTGAATGCGAGGTACCGATCCGAGACAGTGGAAGTGGGCATATGATGTATATTGAAGATACAATCCATGAAATCCTGGGAAAATGAGGAAGGAGTGAAAATATGAGCCAGGAAAGAAAACGAGAATATTTTGAAAGACGACCAACAACTATAATGATCACTGATTTATTGCTCTCTTTTGGTAGTCTCGTGATCAAATCCATTGAAATATATCTCCAAATATTTGGTGGGTTTGGAAGTGGTTACAATGCCCCTGGTATCTTCACCATATCTCCCTTGTTTAATTGGAAAGTGTCATAGGATGCTACAATATCCTAGATATTTATTTTCATGTCTTCCTAGAAGAATGAATGCTTAGTTCATTCATAGGTTTTAGGAAAGTTAGACTCAGAGTAACCTATTATCGATGATGAATGTAGCTCATCTAAGACTCATTTGTTTAGGGTCGAATATTTTTCCAGAATAATGTACCTTTTTTACTGCAACGTATATTATTTTCATGTATAACTTTTAGGTGGATTATTGTCATGTAACTCTTCTTGAGGAATCACATTCCAAGAAAAAAATTGTATTCAAGTCAGACATTGCTAATACTAGAGTAGCGCACTTGACATACTTTAAAACAATGAAGACCTATGCTACTACATCATTCCATAAAAAGACATTCTTATTTAGGAGTGAAGTTAGAGGAGATGCAATGTTTCCATAATTTTTCACAAATTTCCTATAGTATCATGTAACTCCTAATAATCCCCTCAAGCTCTTCAATGTTTTGGGATGGTGCCAATCTTGCATAGCCTCCACTTTCTTGGGATCAAATTGTACACCCTCTTGACTTACCATGTGACCCAAATATTCAACCTCAAGAGCCCCAAAAGCACATTTGGATCACTTCACGAATAATTGGTTACCTTTCAATAGTTTCAAGGACTTATCAACATGTTTTTTGTGTGATTCCTATGATTTACTATAGATCAAGATATCATCGAAGAAGACCAACACAAAATTGTGTAGGAAGGGTTTAAAAATCTTGTTTGTGAGGCTCTAGAAAGTGGATGGAGAATTAAAAAGACCGAAAGGCATCACTATAAAATCATAATGATATTCATGTGTTCTAAAGGATATATTAGGGATATATTCCTCTTTCACTCTGATTTAGTGGTATCCTGAATGAAGATTAAGCTTAGTGTAAAAAAAATTCTCCATGAAGTTCATCTAGTAGATCATTAATAACTAAGATTGGAAAATTTTCTTTGATTTTCAACTTATTGAGAGCTCTAAAATTAGGACACATACACTAAGTTCCTTCCTTCTTTAACACCATGACTATTGTTGATGAGTAAGAGCTTGTACTGGGATACCCACCTCCAACATCTCATGAATGGTATTTTCTATTTCATTCTTTTGTGCAAAAGGGTGTTGATAAGGATATACATTTGGTGGTTGAGTTCCTAGAATCAAACAAATTCCATGGTCATGCTCTCCTCGAGAAGGGGTTAAACCATTTGACATCTCAAAGACTTGATGATGTTTGTCGAGGACTAGTTTCAAGTTTGAGTGGATTTATTGTGTCATATTATCCATAACATGTATGGAATTAAATTGATAAATAATGTAAGAGTGGCCTTTCTTTAATAAATACTCCATATGATGATAGATGACTATTTCAGGAGAGCCTACCTAAGTCCCTCAAAAGGTGTGTACATGAACCTATTTAGTGAAACTTATATAGAGTTCTTTGAAATCCATGGTGATTGGTCCCAACGTGTGTAGCTATTCCCCCCCAATACTATATCACAACCACTCATATCGATGTAAAATATATGGGTTTTGAGCTAATAGTCTCCCATATGGAGTTTGACATTTTCACATCTTTCCCCACATTTCATCATATCTCCATTGGAGATCATGATTTGAAAGTTATGCACTGGATGTACAAAAAAATGGGTTTCTTCTGCCACTCTCTTGTGAATGAAATTGTGAGTAATGTCACTACCAACTAAGACTACAAATTTTCTATGCTTGATCTAGCTCATGAGTTTCAAGGTTTGTGGAGTTGAAATGCCTTATAATGCATGCAAAGTGTAACATATGTATTTTCATAGACCACATTTTCATAACAATGATTATTCTTTTAGGACACTTGCGTGCAAGTGATCCGGCTAAACATGGTACATTATGATCATCTGATTTGGCTTATGCGTTTATGCTATGATTGAGTATTGAAATTTTGATATGTTATTTATATTGATGTATAACATTGACTGGTATTATGATGAGGTTTCCTGAGTGTGAAAGAAATATGATGCTATGAGGATGTGTATGGCATCGACAAAACACCTTGGACTCCTGATTGATTCAAGGAGTGGACTATTGAATTTGATTATGAGTACTTGATTTTATCACGCATGTGTTATGATAATGATTTCAGTTTTGGATTTCATGTATGAGAATTATTAATAGTATTGTTGTCAATGGATGCAAGCATGGTGACGCTTGTTAATCCGACTCACATATGGATTAAATGGGTCATACATAGATATCATATGGATGAGGGAGATGTGTGGAAATGTCCTTGTCACAACCTGCTAGCACTCCCATCGTGACCTGAATTGAAGGTTAATGACTACCTTATTCCAGATAGGTTCATGATGTCACGAGGGCAGACTGAAACAGTCACTCACGAGGATTTCTGAGGGGTGTGCAATAAGGTGGATTGCTTATTCCTCAGTAAGCCCTTAGTCTCACACAAAGTCGACGAGTGGAGTATTGACTCCAAGCGTCAGAAAACTTCCAAATTAATTCAATTAGTGAGTGGAACCCTTGGAGCATGGAGGTGTGTCTTGAAGGGCACATCACATGAATACATTTATGATTTAATAGAAATCTAGAAGACCTTAGAGAATAAAATAATTACTTAGAACTTATAGAAAAGATAATATGAATTTATATAATTTTATATTAATTTATGAAAGAGAACATGATAAAAAACAAAGTCTAAATGTTTATGCATAAACAAGTTATAGAAATGAGTTAAGGGAAATTTAGAATAACAAAAACTAGTAAAGGGAGAATAAGAATAAAAATTAAAATACATGTGCATTATTTGTTCATGAAATTAATAAAAGGATTTTTAATTAAATGAATTATTTCATGAGAGAATGGGTTGTCAACATAGAGTTAGAATCCTAAGTCAATCTAGAATCCAAAGCCTAACTAAGAGAAGAGTCATAATCAAACACCAAATTTAAATTAGTTAGGAGACACAATAAAGAAGAAATTGGGGAACTAAGGGACAACTAGGAGGAAATCTAGGAACTAATTGAGGATGTGAGAGAAATTGCATATATTTTTTAAATTAAAAATGAATAAACATGTGCAATTTGAGGGAAATGTGACATGTTTTGTGGGTGAATGATCTCCAATTTAATTATTAAAAATTATTTAATTATGCATGAGCTCACAAGTGTCAAAGCAAAATTTCTTATAAAAAGAATGGAGAAGTAGGAGGAAGGGGCCCTATTATTGGATGATTGAAATGTTGTTAAAATTTTTATTGATTGGTTTACTTCTGTGAGTTGTGCTACAAGATTTGTACAGGAGGTGGAAGCATCTCCTTGCGAGGAAAAGCTTGAGCTAGATTTGATCTGAAAATTTTGTGTATCACCTCTTTGTGGCTTAGGGGATTAAGGGGGAAGAAGAGTACCCTAGCGTTGGATGGGAGGTACCGGTGAAGTCGTTTTGTTAGAAATAAAGAAAGTACAAGAAACATAGTGCAAGATTTCAAGTTGAGGACCAATCTCCAACAACAAGTTACGGTATTTGGATATTGTATTTTATTATGAATTAAATGTTAGATTATGTTTTACTGAATATGGAGAGGGATGAATTATATATATTATTTATGATTAAGTGAATATGGAGAGGAATGGTGTATGTAAGAACACTTGATTTGAATGACATGTAAGACTAATTTCTTGAATTAGTTTTTGACCCATATGAACAGACGGAACGTGTTGGCAGCCAGATGTGTTGGCAGCCGTTACAGTTCTACGAAACCCTTGGTAACAGTTTTTGAAACGGTGTCGAATCTCCTACTTTGATGGATAGGTGGAATATAAGGGTCTTGGGGAAACTGGTCCTCTCTCTGCCCATAAAAAGAACCTTCAGAATACCCATCTGTATGATCTGAAAGTGTGTGCGGCAGCAGGGTAAGAGAGGGAAACTCGATTTCCGGTCAGTGCAGAGGGTTTCTGTGCGAGAGGGATCGTTATCTCGCTACTAGTTTCAAAGGAGGGTTTCTGTTCAACAGGGCTCGCTGTAAGAGGAGCAGAGGACTCCGAAATAGCAAATGGATCCAGGTATAATTCATTTAAATTCCGCTTCTATATGATGCAGAATCAATAACAGAAAGTTCTAGGTCCTGCAGATAAAAGACAGACATTCAGTTTAGTTTGTATTTTTATAAACGTCTAACATTGGTATCAGAGCNTGTCAACGAAGCGATGGAATAAATAGGTCCGTCATTAAGAATGATTTTGAGCGTCTTAACATGATCGATCAATTTTTGTGTGCATGTGTGTAGGCCTCCATTTATACTTGTGCACCATACAATTTTTTTTCCAGATGTGTTAACAAATAAAACGTTATGCTAGAAATAAAAGACCTATGTATTATAGAATTATGATACATGTACAAATAAAAATCAATAAAAAATAGAAAGTAATATGTTTTTCTTAAAATAACTTATATTTAAGACCTCATAAAAATCTGTACAAGTGTGTACAATTTCAACAACAATGATTTTGTACTCATATTTAAAAGTGTGGTTGAAAATGGAGATAAGAATAGTGATAAGAGAAAATAGATGTATTTTTGTTTATGCAAATTGGATCACAATTTTTTTCATTTGGAAGATAAAAACAAAGCAACCAAGTCATCCAACACATAGAAGAAAAGAGACAAACCCACGATTTTTTTAATTACAACAATATGAATGTGTCAATAAATTACATGTGTTACTATCACATGTATTCATAACTTTTCAAGATCACCACCACCTTTATCATTAGGACCTATAAGGAAATTTTGACATTAGAACCTAGTTTCCTCTCTTATGCATAGTCCTATTAGGCTGATCCTCTTTGTGCAAAGTTGCCTAGTGGTGGTTGGAATACCACTTGGGGGTCAAATAACGCATAGAGATTCTTTGTTTTGTGGTTGGAGGCCTTTTTCATTGTTCTTGAAGCATAGAAAGTTGTTTTCCTATGTAAGGCCATTGTTTTCCTTTTCAACCATGGCCTATTACCCCAAACCAGTTGCTAATGCATAAAACCAGTTAATGAAATATGTATCCCATATCCCACTTAGAGGACTCATGAGTTGGTATAGGGACTCATTTAAGGCTCTTGAATGAGATAATATTCAACAATATCCCAAAGAACTTGCCTTCCTTCATTGACTATGCTCAAGGCCCTACAACCCACCCTTGATGTGAAAAGTCTCCTAATGGAATCCATATCTAACCTTGATCCCATATACCCCCTAGAAAGGGTTTGTATTGTGGGTTTTTATGTGTTGTTCATTGAATTTGAACATAAGAATTGGTGTATAGTTCCTAAGTTCCAAGTATTTTCCTCCCCTAACCATAGCGCTAGAATTGTAAAATATATTCTTTGAGGGCTGAAGCCCCTTATCCCCCTACCATGTTTAGACCTCAAAGACCATTTCTAGCGCACACGACATACTCATGGATTCTATATCCACTTAGATACTAATGAACCCCATCCATGGCCAAGAGAATGAGGTTTGGAATCAGTATAGATTATAATTTAAGGCATGTATTGTGGTTTAAAGATGGAACACATATCCTTTGGGTAAGCCATAGATTTCATACAAGTGTCTCATGTGGTTGTTGAAGGATATTCTCAACACTATATTCACTCAAGATGGAACACACCTGACCCTTTTATCCTTCTTAGGATGGTTGGGAGTACCAAATTTGTCATCTTAGCCATCACTCAAACTCTGATTTCGAGCTCATGAGAAAATTATCCTCGTTGATAGCTTTCCAACAACAATAATTATTCTTAAAACCAAGCTTTGGGAAAGAAGTTATGCCCATTTAAAGTTTATTGGGAATTTTCCTTGTGATAACATCATCACTTCCACCTGGCGTCCATGTGGATCCATCCTATACTTGCTAGTTGGCGTGGACCTATCACTAACCCATTAGATACAGACCATTAAGCTTATTAAACCTGAAATACTATCAGAACATAACCATCAGAAAATCCACTTTCTATTCTTCACAAGTTTATCCGAGATTCGAAGCATAATACAGTATCGAAATATCACCATTGGGTTCTTTCATCGGATTGTTGTTTCAATGTGCACCAATGTTTTCTCCAAAAACTCACAGCCTAAATACTATCAGATTATCCCTTTTTCACTATGCACCAATCCTCCCAAACTCTAATACCCCAACATTGCCAGGATCGCTTGTTGAAGCATTCCCCATTAGAATAGATAACTTGCCACTCACATGGTTCTTTCCAAAGTAAAAAATATGATACACTGTCCACAATTTATTATCGGACTTTTTTATTTGGAGTCAAACTAACACATTTACACATCTTCTGAAATTTGAAGTCTTGCACACCATCAGACTCCTTCGCATTTGGAAACCCCTCATCAGAAATCAATAACTCGCCACTTACACTTTTCTTCCGAAAGAACTCTTCTGAACAATTGGATTTTCCAAATCCATGGTGATCAATGGTTATTATCCTTTTCTAGATTCAAAGTGCAAGACGAACGACAACTACCCTATTTTCCCAAATGAAAAATAGTGGACACTTTTCCTCTTCCACGTGACAATCTCTAATTTGCCTACCTTTCCTAATATGTACCTAACAACAGGTCTCCACCTATCACTCAATTGATGTGGCACTCATGTCAGCTTTTGTTGACGTGGCATTCTATTATCCACAGTTGGCCCTTCCGGGACAACATGCTCGTTCAATGGATCAGACAACTCACAATCCTGTCGATCAACTTCCTAGATCAAATTGGGTCCCCGACCTGCACGACCTTTAAAAACATCACTGGTTCTCCAAGATATGTAACGGTTGGGATTAACTCAATCTGAAGACCCACACTCTTTCCAGGCTAAAAAATGCAGGACCTTCAGCTCGGTCAAACTAACTCTTTATCAAACTTAAACGTCACTTATGGACTTTCTGAAAGGATCCTCTTGAAATAACCTTCCCAAATGATCCCACGGTGAAGGAATTCTCGATACAATGGTACAAATTCACTTCAGGCCTAAATCCGCCTGATATTTAAATGCACCAAAGAGACCGAACAACTTTCCCGAATCTGCTGCAAATCATGGGCCAACTCTTGCCTCTCAATTATAGGTTGTTAGGATCTTCTTTGGAGCCTTGAGGAATCGCAATTATTCCAATTTAATCGTTTACGAAAGGATTTTCTTGATCATCGATCTCTTATGGACGATTGAAATCGACTCTCATTGTCCGATGCATGGCGCAAATTCATCCTTAGGACCTGGACTTATAAATTTTGTCACCATCATGGTTCTGCCACGAGTAATATTCCACCATGGTAGTCCACGTACTAATGTAACATCATGGACACATGGCTTAGAATAATCATGACATCATTGCTTCATGGTTCCTGTGGGTAAAAACTCTATATCCAATGCCATGTTATGCAAAAATTGTCTAATTGTTTGACACTCCATGGTCCATATATAGGGTTTCCTATTCAGCGTTCCAAGCATACTCTCTTGGCTTACTTCTCCAATGGAATGTTTCCTTAGTTGAGATTCATCCCTGGTCACAGTTCTATCGATGAGGTTCCACTTCAGCTTTCCACATTGAAGTTCCACATTTGAGAATTCCTTTAAGGAAACTTCGGGTCTCTGTGATCCTGATCACTCAGATTATTGACAATTCATTGCATTAAACCTTAGTCTGTGATCTGTAATTCCTTCCCCTCAAGGTCGGGTATATGACCTATAAATTCCATTTCTACAAGTAGATAGTTGATGCCCATTTACATGGTTTATACCATTTATTTCAAATTACTTTTTCACATGAGCAAGAGATACTCACTATAGTCATTTAAGTAATATAAGAAGGAGATCTCAAAGTATGTATTCATTCATTATGCTTATAAATCCATACAATTCAGGAAGGAAATAAAAGAACAATTCAATCATATATTCAATACACACAACATAATAAGACACTTATATTTTCATAAAGTATAAGCCATACCAATTGATTAAGGGTGAGTGCTTTTCCACTCAACTATAGGCTCAATTGTAATAGTTCATTCTTTAATTGGCCACCCCCGTGCAAGGCTAGGAAATATCCAGTTTCTCAGATCAACTTTTCATAATGTGAAGGCCACTCTCCTTCATAGAAATCCATTGACAATCATCCCCCCATAAAACCACCATGCCAATGGCCTTCATGAGGTTTCTTTGATGCTTTTCCACCCAAAATTTTATCACAACACACGGGAGTCATCTCCATTAATATGCACCCATAAAGCTTGCAAGCCTCTTAGATCCATTTAGGTTTCAGTTATCCGTCATCAACACAAACTCTTTCTCTTCTCTCTATATTCTATGCTCATGTATTCTTCTCACCTACAGTCTCCCAAATATATTCTCCAACATTCACCTATGCATTTCTTCCCCTATTCCCCATTGAAGGCTCTTTATCTATTCTCGATATTCCTTCCATCAAAAGGGTTTAAGTCAATCAAGGAACATGATATGGTACTCCTCACTAAACATCTTCATCTATCCAACTAACCCTCCATAATTTTATTCATTGTGGGTCATTAGGTGTTCAACTACCAATTCACTCTCATTAACTAATTTCCTTTGAAATTAGGAAATCGATGTTCATGAAATCATTCACAAACGTCTTCCTATCTAGGATTTTTCTTTCAAGACATCAAATGTATTGTAATTATCATCACAATAATTCTATAGGTATGTGGTTTCCAAAGAGAGTATACATAGGAAATAGAAGAGGCCAAAAGGGGTGAGAGACTTTTGGAGGGTTGTTTGTATTTTTTAATATCTGTTGTAGTTCTTGTTGAGGGTTCCTTTTTCTTCTAGTTTGCACATTTAATCTCCATTGTGCATTCTATTAAAACCTAATTCTTTACATGTATTAGTTTCCATTTATTTCCTCACATCTTGGTGTCATGTTATTTTCTATCCCATAGTGAGGCCCATTAATTTATGAAGGCAACTTAGGGATTCATCTATGTTTCTAGATTGTAGGTTTTCTTATTAAATGTTTTTTTCTCCAATTATCTTTATGGATCGTTTTATATACCAATGCATGGTGGTTTTGTATTTTTGTTAAGGTCATTTTTCCTTGTCTTAACTAGCTCAATTTCAATGTCAAATATGCCCCAATAGTAATTGTATATTTATGCTTCCTATTATTCTCCTATTAGAACATTCTTATGTGGCTTCCCAACAAGAAAAATGGAATTTAAGGGGTATTTGTTAAAAGAATACACTGGTAATAATTTATGAACAAGAATAATTTAGTAGAACCATGTAAGGATTGAAAAAATTATGTTCGATTGAAAAATAATAAAAAATAACACCAAATGTATCTCCCATCTCTCAATTCCCTTCAATTTAATATTTGTGTTTTTTGTAAGACTAATTTCTTGAATTAGTTTTTGACCCATATGAACAGACGGAACGTGTTGGCAGCCGGATGTGTTGGCAGCCGTTACAGTTCTACGAAACCCTTGGTAACAGTTTTTGAAACGGTGTCGAATCTCCTACTTTGATGGACAGGTGGAGTATAATGGTCTTGGGGAAACCGGTCCCCTCTCTGCCCATAAAAAGAACCTTCAGAATACCCATCAAAATGATCTGAAAGTGTGTGCGACAGCATGGTAAGAGAGGGAAACTCGATTTTCGGTCAGTGCTGAGGGTTTCTGTGCGAGAGGGCTCGTTATCTCGCTGCTAGTTGCAAAGGAGTGTTTCTGTTCAACAGGGCTCGCTGCAAGAGGAATAGAGGATTCCGAAAAAGAAAATGGATTCAGGTATTTTAATTCATTTAAATTCCTCTTTAATATGATGCAGAATCAATAACACAAAGTTCTAGGTCATGCAGATAAAAGACAGACATTCAGTTTGTATTTTTATAAACGTATAACATTGGTATCAGAGCCTGCATAGAGAACTTTCTGAATGCATATATATTTCTGTCACCATGTTTGCACCAATATTATTTCCGCAATCGTATTTGATAGACCAGTTTGATAGACCAGTCTAGCACTGTAACTCGTGGTGCAGTTCCGTGGTCACTCTTCGTTTAAACACCTCTGAACTTACATGATTTATTTTAAAATAATTTCATATGAGAATTGGAACCCTAAATTCTGCGCATCGTGTGATAATATTGATTTTCACAGCATCAATGATGTGCCTCGGTTCCTTGGATAGGGTAAAATCGAAAATGATTTTATTTATAATCGAAAATGATTTTATTATTTATAATCGAAAATGATTTTATTTATAATCGAAAATGATTTTATTGAAAATGATTTTATTTATAATCGAAAATGATTTTATTGAAAATGATTTTATTTATAGGTCGTTGAAAGATAAAGCTACACATTACTGTTGAATCAACATGCAGAGTCGTTACATTGATTTAAGGTCTATATTAAGAGACAGTTTGGTAGCCACCAAAGTGGTCCAACCGGAAAGACTCGTAGATATTAAGTCAAATTACTGAAATTTAGTACTTGTTTCCCCTGGTATTAAAATGATAACTCTGCAAATCGCAATTATTTAGTCACAAGAATATTAGGTTGGCCCAAAGGTGCACCAAATTCTTGAAAGATTATTTAATTGGAGTAGGATGATTGATAGGTATTCACAATTGAGACCAGTATGGATACTCAAAGGTAACATACTTACTTAGTTGTGAATGTTTTATCAATCAATCCTATTAGGTGAAAGGAAATCACCATAATTGTTAAATAGTTTGCCATAAGATTATCCCAAAGGTAGGTCACGGTAATACTATTCACTATTGTTTAAACCATGTTTTTCAAATTGCTTATAACTCTTAGCATTAATGTCACATAG
>SNQJ01S0006901.1:127061-149875 GCA_010110895.2 Picea sitchensis | reverse complement strand
AAGAAGTTCAGAAACAACGAGTGTCAATTGAACACATAAGCACACTGCTTATGGTTGCAGATCCATTGACGAAAGGATTTCCACCAAAGACATTTAAGGAACATGCTAACAGAATGGGAATTGAACATAGCACATAACAATTGCTACTTTTATGATATGGATCACACAATGATGTTTGTCTTATTTGACACTTTGAGATCTTAATAAAGGTGTTTTCGTTTGATAAATCCTATTTTAAATGTGTACGTACATGTATGAGAATAAATACATAATAACAAGAATAGTCTCTGACAAGGGACATAATTGTTGGACCTTATGAAATCTCTCCTTGTTTACAGACTAATTTAAACAAGTTACTAATGTTGTGGTGCATGAAAGGGACTATGTCGTCTTATTGACATGGAACCGTCACGACTCGTATTACTAGGTTGTTTAATTATAGTATTATGATGACCAAACTGAAAACCAAGATGAATATGACTTATGGCGCACCTAATGTCTACTCTGTTAAACTCTAACATTAAGTTATCATATGTGCCAAGTGGGAGAATGTAAGACTAATTTCTTGAATTAGTTTTTGACCCATATGAACAGACGGAACGTGTTGGCAGCCGGATGTGTTGGCAGTCGTTACAGTTCTACGAAACCCTTGGTAACAGTTTTTGAAACGGTGTCGAATCTCCTACTTTGATGGACAGGTGGAGTATAACGGTCTTGGGGAAGCCGGTCCCCTCTCTTCCCATAAAAAGAACCTTCAGAATACCCATCAAAATGATCTGAAAGTGTGTGCGGTAGCAGGGTAAGAGAGGGAAACTCGATTTTCGGTCAGTGCTGAGGGTTTCTGTGCGAGAGGGCTCGTTATCTCGCTGCTGGTTGCAAAGGAGGGTTTCTGTTCAACAGGGCTCGCTGCAAGAGGAACAGAGGATTCCGAAAAAGCAAATGGATTCAGGTATTTTAATTCATTTAAATTCCGCTTTAATATGATGCAGAATCAATAACACAAAGTTCTAGGTCCTGCAGATAAGAGACAGACATTCAGTTTGTATTTTTATAAACGTATAACATTTTTTCCATGTCCATCTACAACCCAACATTGAGAAAATCGTTTCTCAATTCATGAATATAGTTTGTAAGTGGAGTGAGAGAAATCAAACTAGTAAGTGGAGTGGGAGAAGGGCTTGAATGTGCAGAGGAAGAAGGGTTTGTAGGTGAAGTGAGAGAAACCAAATTCACAAGTGGGGTAGAGGCAGTGTTTTTCTTTCAAAATAGTTCAAATAAGTCTTACACACTTTTCTTTATATAGAACAAAAATCCTAATTGAGAGTTTAACTTTTAACTAAAAGATAGTTTCACTCTCTCAACTAAAATATTTTTATCATATTATCAAATTATCACTTTAAAGTATATCTCATTTATTTATTCAAAGTATATCTCTCAAGTGAGAGTCTATCTTCATCCTTGATTGAGAGCATGTTGCATGCCTTGTATGAACATGCTTTGTCATCAATTATAACACATCTTCATGGTTTCACTTATATGCACATAGATAAATGTCCAATATTAATGGTTTTAATCATTTTCTCATATCTGATATCAATTAGACTTATAGATAAAAGATTATTAAATATGAAAATAAATAAGATAAATAGTTTTCTTAATAATATTTTTATTTTATTTTAATAATATTTCTAAATTTTATAATATTATACAATTTATTTTCTTACAAATTTTGACGAAATGACCACCCATTTCAACCATCACAAAGGCAATAATTTTTTTTTTAAATCAAATTTTTAATATTTATATAAATAACACAACATATCAACTATTCCAAAGGGATGATTATTTTGTTTAAATAAAAGGATAGGTATTCACTTATTGAAATCTCTAGATTAAAAGGAAACAACTACTATTTCCTACGATCAAGCTTGTAATGGTATGATGGATTAATCAAAGCCATCATTATGCGACTCCATAATTAAAAAAAATAAAATTAAAATAATAAGATGTATTCACAATTTTTAGTGGTACGCTGACCATTTTTAATCATAGGTACATCAAATATACAACACAAGACTTATTTTCTTTTAGATAAGGTAAGGTAAGGTATCAAATGTATTATAATAAGAAAAAAAAAACTAATGTAATAAATATCAACATAACAACAAAGTATAGAGAATAACAACATCAACATTGATACTTTTATTGATAGAAATTCATGTTCATTTGTCTCTTTGAGGAGGGAAAATCTAGCACAACAGAGCTCTATTACAATGATTTTCAAGAAAAAAAAATCTCACACCTTCTACTTATATTTATACTAATTCTATCTTCTAAAGAACATTTTGTAGGAAGATATGTCTAGAAGTAGAAGATTTTATTAAGTCTTTTTTAATTAGACTTGTTCACATTATTGTTTAGGCCTTATTTACTAATTTCGTCATTTGTTACATAGAAAATATATTGTTCTATTTATGTGAAGGGTTAGGGAGGTTAGGTCTCTTACATTCGTTCCCCCTTGAAAAAATACTTGTCCTAAAAGCTTGAGATGGGAAATTGCTACAGAATGGTAGCCAACTCTCAAGTGGCATATTCAAGTGGTGTATCCTTCAAATAAACTAAAAATTCTTCGATGAGGCACTGATGGAGACAACAATCACGCTGGTCCAAGACGGATTGTGGGTACAACCAAATGGATCAATCTTCATCCAACTCAGGGAGATTGGTTTGAGTCTAAAATTTAGTTCCAATCACTTTCTTTAAACATGATACATGGAAAACAAGACGGACCTTAGCATGATTAGGAAGAGCTAACTAGTAGGCCACATGCTCCACTCACTTTAGAATTGAATAAGGACCATAGAACTTGTGGTGAGTTTATGAGAGTGTTTATATTTGAGTGAAGTTTTCTTATAAGTTTGCATATAAAGAAATGCCTAGTCCCCTTCAACAAATTGATGTTCTGAATGAATTTGATCTACTTGTTGCTTTATGTGATTCTGATCCATGACCAAATTTTCCTTAAGGGTACAAAGAATGGTCACATGGAATGTAAGAGAGTTCTCAACCTCCTAAACTTTGGAGACACTAGTCATGTATTAGACAACTATCAGTGGATTTTTCCTATAGAATTCTTCAAAGGGACTCATAAGAGTGGAAGTATGGTAAGAGGTGTTATACCACCATTCAACCAAGGGTAACCACTGATCCCACTAAGTTTGTTGGTTAGAGACAAAACACCTCAAAAATGTTTCCAAAAACTTGTTGAGAAATTTAGTTTGGCCATCGTTTTGGGGATGATAGAAGGTGTTGAGATGCAATTGGATTCCTTGTAGCCTGAAAAGTTCTTACAAAAAATTGCTAGTGAAATTTGAATCATGTTTGGATACAATAGAATGAGTCATTCCATGTATTTTGAAGACATTGTCTATGAAAATTTGAGCCACTTTGGATTTTGTGAATAGGTGTTGAAGATCACAAACATGAGCATACTTGGAAAGACAATCTATTACAACCATGATAACAGATTTATTTCTCGATTTAGGTGAGCCCACAATGAATTTCATAGAAATATCCATCCAAACAATAAGTGGAATTGGGAGAAATTGGAGTGTGCATGGAGATTTGACAGTTTTTCCCTTATTGCATTGACGTGTATCACGTTTATCCATAAAGGTGTGCATGTACTATTTCATATCTTCCCATAAAAAAGAATGTTTGACCCATTCATATGTTTTGGAAAAACTTGAATTCCCAACTGTGGGAGAAGAGTGAATATCAAAGAGCACCATGGATTTAAGGATCGAATTCTTGCTGAAATACAAGTGACCTTTATAACGAATTTTGTCATTATGCTAAGAGTAGAAAGGATAATATTGAGGATCATTTTGCAATTGTTGAATTGAGCTATAAAGTTTGGGATCTGGAAATCATTCCTAGATAGTTGCTTGAATTCAATTGGATATAATGAAAGAGACAGAAAAGAGCGACCCTTCATCTTCATATTTCTTAGAAAGAGCATTAGAAACAACATTTTATTTTCCCTTATTGTAAATGATATCATAATCATACCCAAACAACTTGGTAACTCATTTTTGTTTCTCTGTGAGGAGATTCTTTGTTCTAGAATATACATGAGGCTATGATGATTAATTTTAATATTGAAGTGTTTTCCCAATACATAAGGATTCCATAGATCCACTCTAATAATAATAGCCATAATTTCATTTTCATAGAATAATAGGCCCAAATGTCACTCTAAAATTTGTTTTCTAGGGAAATCCAAGGGACTTCTCTGTTGCATGAGGACTACCCCAATTCCTTTTTCAGATGCATCACATTCCAAGAAAAAAGTCTTGGTGAATTTGGGTAGTGAAAGGATGGGAGTTGTGCACATAGCATATTTCAAGGTCTGGAAGGAGTGATAAAATTTGGGCATCCAAATGAATTCATTCTTTTTATGGAGAGAAGTGAGAGGAGCGAAATGTTTTCCATAATGATAAACAAACTTATGATGATATCCCGTTAAACCAAAAAAACCATGAAATATTTTAATAATTTTAGGCTGAATCCAATCCTTCATATCTTCAATTTTCTTAGGATCCACCCATACACCATCATTGCTGACAATATGACCAAGGTGCTCAACTTTAAAGGATCCAAAAACACATTTAGACCATTTGAGAAAAAGTTGGTGTTGAGATAGTAGATGGAGAAATTGACCCATATAGGAGAGATGAGATTACCAAGTTTTACTATAGATGAGAATATCATCAACGAGAAATAAGAAAAAATTATAGAGGAAGGAATGAAACACATGATTCATGAGACTCTGAAATGTGGATGGAGCATTACACATCCAAAGGGCATGATCAAGAACTCATAGTGACCTGCATGAGTTCAAAATGAAGTATTGGAAATGTCTTGTTTCTTTGTACATATCTGGTGGTAGCCAAAACAAAGATCAAGTTTGGTAAAGTACTGAGAAACACTCAATTCATCCAAAAGGTCATCAATGATATGGACGGGAAATTTGTTCTTGATTGCAATTTTATTAAGGGACTGAAAATTGGGACACATGCATCGAGTTGCTTCTTTATTGAGTACCATCACTAATAGAAAATAATATTGATTGGTGCCTGGATGGATAACACCCACTTGTATAAATTCTTGAACACTTTTCTTCATTTCATTTTTTAGACAAAGGGATGACAGTTAGGGTGAACATTGGGAGAAGAGTACTTGGGACTAGAGGAATGGAATGATCATGGATGTTGTTGGAACAAGGAATCCCATGGGGTGTGCTAAAAATATCTTATTGTCGGGAGAGTATAGATTAGAGTTCAGGATACATAGAGGTTGTCTCAACAACTTGAATAGAATGGAGTACGGAAAGAATGAAATAATGACCGTTTTTTAGTAGTTTTTCCATTCGGTGGGAGCTTATGATATCAGGTGAGCCTGTTGTGATTCCTTGGAACTTATAATATTGTAACTCTTGTTGAAATTGTAATGTGAGATATTTAAATCCATGGTAATGGAATAAAAAATGAATAAAAGTTAAACATCGATCACTATGTCACAACTGACCATTTCTATCGTAAACATATGAGATTTCAGGTGGTTCTAACCAATTTGTAGGTGCACATTTTAACAATGAACCCCGCATTTCATGGAAACACCATTGAAAATAGTGACCTAACAATTCTTGACTATAGGGATATAACAATTGAGTTATTCGGAAATGAGGTGATGAATAAAATTATCGATGTTTCCACTACCAATAGGATGATGACTTTCTGATGTCTAGTGTAGCCAATCAACTTGAGGTTTTGGGGAGTAGAGAAATCATTAAGGGAGTTCAATGAAATTAACATTTCAACTTCAGGATGGTCAAGGGGTAGAGTAGGATCATATGCCTGGGTAATTTCTTCAACACGGGAAACATCAACATCCTCATCAGAAACATCCTCAGAAATAGCCATGAAAATATTATGTTCTTTGCACTTGTGCCCTGAAAAATATTTATCATCACAATTAGAGAAAAATTCCCTTGAGTTGGTGTTTATTCATTTCTTCCCTAATTAATTTATATATCTTGAGAAGAGTAGTGGGAGGGGAAAGTTTGGTAGGTATAGGGCGAGGAATAGAGGAGGGTTTTCTATTTTGGGAGGAGACACTTTGTTCTTCTTCTTTGGTTCATTTAGGAGCTTCCAACCAAGTATGGGGGTGAGCTATGACGACTTGGACATAAATTTATTATTTTAGGCCACTAATAAAGAATTCCTTGAAGAAGGCATCATATATTCCCTCCGTTATGAAATACAGGTGCTCAAAGTCTATCATAAAGTCTTCCATTGTTTCAAACTCTTTCAACTTGGTCAAACGACCTAAATGGTGGGTGTTTGTGTCAAATCATTCATAAATATCTACAACAAACTGTCTCCAAGAAACATACCCTTAGCGTACATTTTTACGTCACATCCATCATTTCCATCGTTCAAGATCTAGATAGAAAACACCTTAATGAAATTTGGCTAACTCATTAGTAATTTCATGCAATGAAAATAATGCTCCATTTGTGTGACCTAGCCCATGGGGATATAATATATAGAATTTATGGACCATAACTATGGGAATATGGGGCGCATGAAGAAAGGAGTTGGAATCAAAGGTCGTAGTATGAGAGGATTCAACACCATATAAGTGTGAAGGTTTGACAGAGAAGGGAGGGAATTAGGATCAACTCAAAAATTGGTTGAGAGTGGATTTGATGGAGAAAAAATCACCCATGAATTTGTTATCAATGGATTCAAATTCGTTCTGGACTTGGTCCTAGAATATTTAAATTTGGAATTGATGGAAGCAATGTCAGAACCTAGTTTATGTATTTTCTCATTGTTCTATTTGGTTTCATCTTGTAGGTTTTGGTGGGGAGTGGTGGCCATTTGGGAAGTAGGGGGTGTGGGTCCACTGCAAAAGGGATGATAAGTGATATATGTTGGATTTTCCTTATTTATAGAGAATTAATGTTACTAGTGTTCTTTTAATTCATTACCATTAACATATATATCATCTACTAAGAAGTACCAACATAAACAAGAAACAAAAAAAAACAAAAGAGATTCATCCTAAGAAAACCCCAAATGGGGTAAAAACCGAACAACCTTCCTTAGACAAATTTTGTTCAAAAAGCAAGTCCAATCAGATAGAACCTAGAATAAGTACTAGATTAACCATAAATACCACCTCATCTACAATAGAAGCACCCTACAAAGGTAGCACACCTCCTCAAGGAGTAGTGCACAGGAGAGAGATACCAAAAGACTGAGAAATAATAAACTGTGTAGTTGTAACTACTACATCACCTCCTCCAAACTTGCACCTTACTTCTGTGTAGCTGGGAGAGTGTGAGTGAGTGAACAAATGAGCCAAGACGTTCTTTATTTATAGTCTCCCTGACCATTAGACTGGGCCGACTTATTCTCTGGGCAGGTGTCTTTTCATTTTTACTTTATTCTACTGGGTTGACTTCTCTTCTAGAGTATTTCCATATCTGTTCAATGGATCTCTTGCTTACCGAATATTCTTTTCATATAAGAAAGGTCATATAGGAGGGAAATATCCTCTCGCAACTACCAAAACATCAACACTCCCTCTTAGCTAGGGAGGAATCTTTCACGATGTCTTCATCTGGTATTCCACTAACTAATCTACAATCTTCTAGCATGCACGTGTCTACTACAATACCTTCGGTAGCGTGAATCATTAGGAAAATTATCTTTGATCAAGCACCATCACACACATCTAAATCCAAACGATCTGATAATCTCCATGAAAATCATCTAGTAGCACAAAGCTACTACAATGTCATCCAATAGATCACAATTTATTCCAAGTAGTAAAAAACTATTGTCCAGTCATACACAGTCACTACCAGTGGAACACATCCACTATAGTAGCACACAACTACTATCTAGAGACAAATAGTCTCTGCTTGTGGTACTCGACCACAAAAGTAGCACACAACTATTGTCCAAAGTCAAATAACCTTCGTCTATGGAACACATCCACCGAAGTAGCACACAATTACTATCCAGAGTCACACAACCTTCACCAGTGGAACACATTCACTGAATTAGCACACAAATACTCCTTCGAGTCACACATCCTTCGCCAATGGAACACATCCACCGAAGTAGCACAAAATTATTTTCCAGATTCACACAACCCCTACCATAGTCTTACAACTATGTGTGTGATGTTTCTTCTCTCAGCAGGTTAGAGATTGCATTACCCCCTCAGTCACCTCACGTGACTGATCCAGGGAACACTTGGCTAAATGAGTTAGTAGGCATGAGAATAAACAACAAACCTTCATATCAACGAGGGTGGACATTCATAAACACTCCAAGCTTATCCCTGAAGTACTCATACTTCACACTTGACAAGGGCTTGGTGAGAATGTATGTTATCCTCTCATCCATTGATATGTACCAGAGCTCCACAACTCCTCTCTGCATAATGTCCCAGATGTAATGATATTTGATCTCTATATGCTTAGACCTATCATGGAATACATGGTTCTTTGTAAGCTTCACGTAACTTTGATTGTCACAATGTATCAAAGTTGGCTCCAATTCTCGATCAAATATATCGTCTAGCAAATTCCAGAGCCACATTGCTTCATGGCTTACAACTCTTTTTCCGATATACTCTACCTTTTATGTATTGAGTTCCATTGATGTCTAGTTCCTTCCCAACTATGAGATCATGCCTAATCCCAGACTAAAACAACATCCATAAATACTCTTTTGATCCACTACACTCCTTGCCCAGTCAAAATCTGTAGATCCCTAGAGATTCACATCTCCACTTGAGACACAACTCAATCCATATC
Organism: Picea sitchensis; assembly: GCA_010110895.2. Lineage (NCBI taxonomy): Eukaryota > Viridiplantae > Streptophyta > Pinopsida > Pinales > Pinaceae > Picea > Picea sitchensis. Next base: position 140,976 of record SNQJ01S0006901.1, on the reverse strand, counting down.
CAACAGTACCATGAAGGTACCTCAACATATTCTTTTCTTCCATCCAATGTTCATGTCTAGGTTAAACCACGTGTTGACTCAAGGTATTTACTGCAAAGCATGTGTCTAGCATGGTGTTAACTAGGTACATCAAGGATCCAATCAACTGTCCATACATAGTCGGATTCACTAAATATGAAGATTTTCACTCAAGAGCTTCAGATTTATTGTCATAAGTGTGGTCATGGACTTGGATTCCATCATTCCAAATTTCTTTAGGATATAAACAATACATTTTCCTTGGTTAAGGAAAATCTCATCTGATCTCTACCACACTTCCAATCCCAAGAAGTAATGCATCAAACCTAGATCCTTCATCTCAAACTCTGAAGTGAGCTTCCTCTTACACCCATCAATGATATTATCATCCTCTATTAGAAACAAGTCATCTACATATAGAACCAAGATCAATGGGAATCCATCCTCAACCTTATAGTAAAGGTTAGGATTTTCCTCTCTATTGGTAAATCCTAAGCTCATAAAATATCCATCTATCATGGCATACCACACCCTAGGTGCTTGTTTCATCTCGTACAATGCCTTCTTTAGTCTGCACACATGGGAATCCTCCCCATGGATCATGAAGCCTTGTGGATATTACATGTACACTTATTCCTCTATTACACCATCCAAGAAAGAAGTCTTTATGTCCATCTGGTGTAATTTTAATCCCATTATGGAAGCAATCACAATGATTGATCTAATGGAAGTTTATTTTTCTACAAGAGCAAAGGTTTCATCATAGTCTTCTCCATATTTATGGGAGAACCCTCTAGCCACAAACATTTCCTTGTACTTCTCTATGTTGTCATATGCAACATGCTTGATCTTGTAGATCCATTTCGAAGTCACAACTGAATTCCCTTCTGGTCTTGGAACGACCTCCCATACATCATTCTTCATGATGGATTGATACTCCTCCATCATGGCATCCTTCCATTCTGTCTTCTCAGCAACTTCTTCAAAAGTGGAAGGTTCTGAATCAATGATCTTTCTCATTAGTGGCACAAAGATGGAAAAATTATGTGGTATATTGCTCTCTCTAAGGGATCCTTTGGGAGTTGCATGTCCTTCACCTTCCTACAAGGTGTTATGAAGCCAAGTTGGTCTCTTCCTGGTAGCCAAATCTTCTTCAAGTAGATCAACAGGTCTTTTTGACTCTACCATATCATTCTGAACTTCTGGGATGGTTTATTCAAGTGTAGAATCTACCATGACTACATCTTTGGGAGGATCTTTCTCTATTTGGTCCTCATCTATGTGATATTCTCTTGATCTTTTTAAGGCTTCATCTTCGACAAATGTTACATCCCAACTGATCTCGATCTGTCTCTGCCCTGGAATGTAAATTCTATATTCCTTCAAAGTATCACTGTATCCAACGAATGTGTCCTTATTTATTGAAGCTTCCAATTTCATTCTCTTTCCTTGGGAACATGTATAAACACTAGAAAACCAAAACTCTTCAAGTGAATGACTTATGGCTTCTTTTTGGTGAACACTTCTTCAAGTGTCTTTTTCCCCAATATCTTAAGATGGCTTATGCTCTACACATACACATTTCTACTAGATGGTTCTTTCCATAAGTGCATGGGTAGGCCCTGGTCATGTATCATCTCTTTTTTTGATTTTATGATGGATCTATTCTTTATTTATACAACCCCATTATGTTGGGTGTTGTAGGGAGTTGTAAGCTTCGTCTTAATCCCTTCTTCTTGGAAAAATTATTTAAACTCCTTTGAGGTGTACTCGACTCCATTGTGAGATCTCAAAACTTTAATATTCCTCTCACATAGATTCTCAACTAAATCCTTTAACTCTTGAAACCTTTCAAGGACTTCATCTTTTTCTTTCAAGAAGTAGATCCATTTCTTCCTGGAACAGTCGTTTATGAACAACACATAATATACAAATTTTCCAAGTGATGGAACTGCCATCTATCTGAATACATCGAAGTGTATGATGTTCAAAATAACTTTGGATATGTTGTCACTTCCTGTAAATCTTCCTTTGACACTTTTTCCAAGTGCATAACCTTTTCATACTCTGTCATGGTCTACCAGGATTTCTAGTAGACATGTTCTCTGAAGTTATTTTCTCCATCCAATCTATCCTCAACTCTCATAATAGTTGACATTTTTGCGGGTAGAAATCCTAGCACTGGAAAAAACTCGATTTTTCAAACTTCAACAAACTGCACGCTGAGAGTTTCAAGGGGTGCACTAGCTTAGGGAACACTTATGTGTGAAGGAGTTATTCCCAACTTCTTTGGGATAGTTCTCAATGATCTTGACAAAGTATTGTAGCTGTAAGGTTCCATTGTACAGATCTTCCTTCCACTGGTCAAATTGTTCTTAAGGTAATCAACTATCATACAATGTTGGGTTTTCCTTATTTATAGAGAATTAGTGTTACTATTTTTCTTTTACTTTATTACCATTAACATATATATCATGTACTAAGCGATAGAAACATAAACAAGAGACAAAAAAGAACACAAGATATTTATCTTGGGAAAACGCCAAATGGGGGAAAAACCCAACAACCTTCCTTCGATAGATTATGTTCACAAAAAAATTTCAATCTGATAAACCCTAGCACAAGTTCTAGCTTAACTAGAAATACCACCCCAGCTGGAACAACAACACCATACTAAGGTATTGCACCTCCTCAAGGAGTAGCGCACAAGAGAGAGATACCAAAATACTGAGAAATAATAAACTGTGTAGTTGCAACTATTGCATGAGTGATTAAACAAATGATCCAAAGATGTTCTCTATTTATAGTCTTCCTGGTCGCTAGAGAGGGCCGACTTCTTCTCTATACATGTGTATTTTCATTATTACTTTATTCTCTTAGGTCGACTTCTCTTCTAGGGTCTTTCAATATCTATTCAATGGATCTCTTGCCTTCAAAATCTTCTCCACATATGAGAAAAGTCATCTAGGAAGGAAATATCCTCCTGCAATCTCCAAAACATAAAAAATCTATACCACTACATTCAGGTAAACAATAGGAACCCAATGGGATAGGTGGAAAATAATGTTCATGGGAAGGAGAGATGGGTCCATGGGAAAAAATAATTAAAAATGATAGGTACCATGATGATGAGGGTGAAGAGAGGAATCCAGTGAAATAGGTCTTAAATAAGGATGTTGGTGGGGCCATTACACTCATTTTTTTTAACTCCTATGAAGTTATACTCTGGCTTGAAAAATATTGTAGTGATGAAATTCCCAAATTGTTAACAAGAAAATTTTTGTAGGAATTTCAAAACAAGAATGTAGGAGGCAGGGTTGCGCGACCAGATATCCCTTTTTTTCCTTTTTTGTTATATTTTTTCCACAAGCGTTAGGGTTTTTAGGTTTCCTACAGATGATGGTTTTCGTTGTGGTATATCTCTATGATATACATGTGGAGTCGAGCAATAGTAATCGACCTAGTATCTCTGTGAACCAACTAAGGAGGCTCGACTGTACCCTTAATCATACTATTCAATTACTCAGGTACTGGAGAGTATCTTATCTATTGCTTCTCTTAGTGTCATTATAGTAGTTAGGCGACCGATCGACTGATCTAGATTTTGTTTCATGAGACCTAGGGGAAAACCTATATACCTAACGGTATGCAGGAATGAAGGTCATGTACAAATTCTATTTGATGCGATACTTTTCAAAGGGGTACCAATAGGGTTTACAAAGGTTTTCAACAAGGTGAAACATTTGTTTCAAGTAACCCCATGAAACAATCTGTATTTTTTGCATGTAGTCTTTTCTAGTCATACTTTTACTCGCTCAAGGAAATATATTGATGCTTTAAAGATGTCGACAGTACATGTCTCTAACCTGGAAAAAAAATTCCCACAATTTTTGCTGAGGAAAGTGCTCTGATATCACTTTTAAGGTACCAAATGTATTAAAATAAGTAGAAAGAGAAATAATGAAACAATTACCAACAGAACAAGAAAGTATAAAGATTAAGAAAACCAACAATGATACCTTTATTGATAGAAATCCAAGTTCACTTTCCTCTTTGATGGGGAAACCTCTAGTACAACAAATCTCTATTACAATAATTCTCAATATAAAATTTTCCCACACCTTTTGCTTCTATTTATACTAATTCTATCTTCTAAATAACATTCTAGAGGAAGATCTTTCTAGAAGCAGAATATTCTATTAAGTATTCTTACATTAGACTTGTTCTCATTATTATATAGGCCTTATTTACTAATGTCGGCTTTTTTTACATATAAAAAATATTATTCTATCTACGTGAGAGATTAGGAAACTTAGGTCCCTAAAATTTGCACAATGGGATTTTCTAGATTCTTTGAGTTTTCAACATCCAAATTTGGCAGTTTTTAAGGAAGATCTTCACGAAGGATCAACTAAGGATTTTCATATTTAAGACGATAATTATTCATGCACTAGTTCTTACTTCATTGTTGGTATAATTATTTGAAGTTATGAGTGAGGGGGGGATTGATATTTTATAACTCCCAAAACCAGCATGACGTCCTACACCACCTTTGTGTAGTTTACATTATACTATATAGTTTTTATCTTAAGTGTGTATTAGATCATATTTTTCCTCCTATCCTTATCTCTTGATAAAACTAAACATAATAATTTGCAGTTTATGAGGTTGTTTCTTTCATGTAATATTAATTTGTAGCATAGGAATAAATATTATAATGAGAATGAGACTTGCTTAAAACCTTTTCTTCCAAGTTGTTATGTGTTGCTTGTGTTCTATTTCTTAACAACGCATAGTTCTTGAGGGTCATTTCTCCATCGATCCTTAAAATTGGATCACTTAGGAAATATGATAACTTCATCTAACTTGATCATTGAAATGAAACATGGATTGATTTATTCCAACAATTGTTAAAATTGCAATATGCACTAGTGATTTCCATGTTTGTGAGGTGGTGTGTTGGAAGATTATGTATGTTAATGGAGATGGTATCTGGTCAACCTTATACATAGTGTTTGATGGTCATTTCTCAATCAATCCTTGAACTCATATCACTTAGGACATATGCTGACTTCTTCTAAATTGATCATTGAAATGAACATGGATTGATTTGTTCCAATGATCAATTGTTAAATTTTGTAATGTGGATTAATGAGTTTCATGTTTGCGAGGTGGTGTGTTAAATAACATATTAGTATAGATCAATAGCTAGTTCCATGTAATTTTTTAACATTAACGAGATACCAATAGTTTTACTCTAAATAAAACTAAACATAATAAAGTTCTTACACATTAAAATGATTAGTTAAAGTTGCATCTCAAAAAATTTCATTCTTTGTTTTATATGTACAAATTTTATGAAAATAAAAATCAATAAAAATTATATATATATATAACCTAATTATATCATACTATCTTTCAAAATAATAAGCATACATTATTAAATAATATAGTACTTAATAGAAATAATTATGTCAAGAAAGAGTGTACATGGGTTCTTTTTTAATCAACATAGCTCAATTTTAAGCTCTCATATCTATTAGGGGTGGAGAGAGCTTATATCTATTAGAGGTGGAAAGGGGTCAAATTTCTCAAGGTGCCAATTTTTCTTCAAATTTTTCACTTCAGAAAAGATTGGCTCTTCAAAAAATTTGATCCAGATCCTTCTTAAAACATAATAAATATAAAGTTAAAATAAATCTACAATTAATTTATTATATTTTAAATATAATAAATCTCATAATATTATATAATATCATTATCATAATCTCTTTTCATATCATCCTTTTTCAAATTAAAATAAAAAATAAAAAACATTACATAGGTTTTTTAACAATTTGTTTTTTTTTATCTTTTTAGAATTTTCATATCATCATTTTTCAAATTCAAACACAAAAATAAAAGACATTATAATTTGTTTTTTACCCTTTTTGCTTTAATTAAATTAAGAAATTAATAATTTTATCATTCATCATACATTTTTTTTTAATATTTATATGTTGTAACCATACATTTGTTCATAGTTAATTTATTTCTATATGAACTCTTAATCTCTTATGTCTACTAAATTATTATTAATCCATGCCACATCTTTTTAAGGTTTTTAAAAATTTATTTACGTGAAGGATAAGATAATTAAGGAATGAACATTTTATCATAGCTTTTGAAGGTTTTAAAAAATGTATTCACATGAATGACAATTGATAGCTTCAGAGCAAATGAGATGTTCCAATTGTCGAGTGAGCCATTCTATTGCTTTTGAGCAAATAAGGCATTTTATTGTGAATCATCCATTCCAACGAGTCGTGTTGTCACTTTTCAGCTAATGAGCCATTCTTTTGTGAATGAAACGTTCTGTTTCTTTCTTCTTTTGAACATGCGAATGAAGTATCAGTGTTTCTGAGATGGACAGGAGGAGGGATACCGGCAATACCTGCTGCTACACATGGTAACCAAAGAGGTCGAGGTCACATAAGCATCCCCGCGCCTTTGAAACAAACGGATTTGAAGCATGCAAAAAAATATGGAAATTTATATTTTGAAGCAGAGTTGCATGCCATAATGCAATGCCATAAAGTCAACCTGGGTTATAGAGATATATAAATACTGAAACAAACAGGTCGATTGGATTTAAGTTGAATAGCCTTCGGATTAAAAAAACATAATCAACACAAATATTACCAAAACAAAAAAGGGTGCATAGAGTTGTAAATTACACACAAGTATCCATTTCTCTATCAATCATTTGAAAATGATTGATAAAATAGGACAATCTCATAACCTTATCCTAAACATTAACTTTTATTTTCTTTAGTTTTAAGAGTTTGAATTTTTCTCCGGAATTTCTTAAGATCTATCTTAAATGTGTACAAAATCTGATCTTTATTTATATTTATATGGTATATTTTTCCTTTTTGTAACATACCCAGCCCCTAGATGGGAACGTCACTACTAAAACGACACCAAGAAAATTAATTTTGATACAAAATACAAATGCAGAAATAACAACGGCTTGACAACCCAACTCATGTAGATGTCTATACTTCTTAAAAACTTAAATATAATTACTCTTACTGTGCATAGCAACAACTGATTAACATGCAACAAAATTCGACCACATAAATAGACTTTTGGATACATCATTTTACTCACAACAAGTAACATTTAACTAAGATAACTAGAGTAATTTGCACAACGAATGTAACTAAGATAACCAAAGTAATTTGCACAACTTGATAGTTCTACAACTTAATCACTCACACAACAATCCCAACCAAGAACTCTATTTTCCTCTCAACCCACACATCGGTTGGATAGGAAATTTCAAAGTTGTGGCTCCATGAACTTTAGCTGCTAAAATGGAGTCTTCATTCACTTATGTACAAATGTATATTCAATTTTCTTCAAAATTTTAAAAAAATTGTGGGTATGCTTCCCGCATGGCTTCTTCGTGCTCCCATGCAACATATTCAGAACTGTAATAGGTCCATTGAACCTTTACCAAGATGATGGATTTGTTCCTGAGCCCTTCGAATTTGCAATCGAGGATGCACAAGGGTTCCACCCAGAAATCCCCTTCATGTTCCACCTAGATGACATGATTAGGATTGGGTACATACCTTTTTAATAAAGACACATGGAACACATTATGAATTATCATGGATGTTGGTAATAATAACATGTATGCAATTGGTCCTATCTTTTCTAATAGCTCAAAAGGACCACAATATCTCGCTGCCAAGTTTAGGCAGCTTCCCAATTTCAACGAGATTCTCTTAGCTTTAAATTTTAAAAACACATCCTCTCCCACTTGAAATTATATGTTTGTTCCCTTTCTATCAGCATATCCTTTTTTCCGATCTTGTGCAACTTTTAAATTATGCCTAATTTTTACCATATGTTCTTCCATTTCCTTTAACAAATCTATCCCAAACACGACTCTGTCTATTGGGTTATCCCAACATAATAGTGTGTTTCATTTTCTTCCATACAATGATTCAAACGAGATCATCTTCAATTATTCATGATACCCATTGTTGTATGCAATATCAACTAAAAGGATATAGTCCTCCCACTTAGAAGGCTTGTCTATTACATACATTCTCAACATGTCTTCAATTATTCGATTAATTATCTGTCTTCCCATCTAACTCTAGGTGATATATTGTACTAAAATTCAAATTTGTCCCAAATTCCTTAATAAACCCCCTCCAAAAATTGAAAGTCAACTTGGGATCTCGATCTGACACTATTGCCTTAGGAACACTATGTATCCTAGAAATTTCTCTCATGTAAATTTATACAATATTGGCTTCCTTATGAGTTACTTTTACCAAAATGAAATGTGCAACCTTTGTGAGTTTGTCCACCACTACCATGATGGAATCATGTTTCTTGGTTGTCCTAGGAAATTTAGTAATGAAATCGATAGTAACAACTTCCCATTTCCATTCAGGAAGGGGAAATGGTTGCAACAATCCCATTGGATGTTTATTCTCATCCTTTACCTTCTGACATTCCATGCATTTAGTTAAATAATCAGTGACATCTTTCTTCATACCAGGCCAAAAATATTAGCATCTTACAACTTAAATAGTTCTTTTATATCCTATATGTCTGGCGTATGGCACATTATGCATCTTATTTAGAACTAAATTTATCAATTCCTGGTTATTGGGAATGTAAACTATGTTCCAAAATAAGAGGATTCTATCATTTTCTATCTTTTAATCTTTATATTTTTGTTATGTATCATTATATTGTAATATTTCCTTAACCTGCATATAATGTTGGTTTGTTGATACAACTTCTAGAATTTTATCTTCCAAATATGTATGTACATACTAATGGATATAGCATGAATTTTATGCACCCTTTTATAGAGTGCATCAACAACCTTGTTCTCTTTTCCTCTTATGCGATTGATATCAAAGTTATATTGGCTAAGAAATCACATCCATTTAGTTTGTCTAGAATTTATATTGGTTGTTCAAACAAATAGTTTAGAGCGCTATGGTCTATCCTCAATTCTAATTTTTTTGTCCATAAGGTAATGCCTCCACATTCTTAAGACATGTACTATGACTCCTGACTCTAATTCATGTGTGACATAATTTATTTCATGTTTCTTCAATTTTTTGGACTCATAACAAATCACATGTCCATTTTGCATTAGGACTCCACCGAACCATTCCTTGCATGCATTTGTGCACCCAACAAAATCCTCATCTGGATATGCAAATTTTAAAATAGGGGAACTTGTTATCAAATCCTTTAACCACTAGAATTTTTCTTCACACTTGGCACTCTACTCAAAATTTACTCCTTTCTTTTGCAAAGATGTTATTGGTTATGCAATTTTGGAGAATCCCACAATGAATTTCTTGTAATAACTAGTTAGACACATAAATGATATAACCTAGGAAATTTTTGGTGGCACTGTCCTTCTCTATATTGCTTCAATCTTTTCTGAATCCACTATTATGACTTCTTTCGAAACAATGTGACCCAAATAATGGATCTGATTTTGATAGAAAGTGTGTTTACTTAATTTTCCATACAATCGATGTTCTCTTAACACTTGTAGCACCATCCTCAACTGTCACTCGTGTTATTCTTCTGTCTTGTAATAGATAAGAATATCATCTAAGAATATAGTAACAAACTTGTCCAGGAAATATATGAACACCCCATTCATCACATAAATGTAGTCGGTGCATTTCTCAATCCAAAAGGCACAACCACAAATTCATATTGTCTATGCATTTTCCTAAAGGTTGTTTTTCTATTGTATTCTTCTTTGATTCTCACGTGATGATAGGATGACCTCAATTCAATATTGGAGAATATATTTTATCCCTTTAACTAATCAAAGAGATCATAAATCCTTGGTAAAGGATATTTATTCTTGATTGTAACCTTGTTCAATTGTCTAAAGTCAATGCATAACCTCAATGTTCCATCATTCTTCTTGACAAAAATAACTAGGGAACCACAAGGAGAAACACTTGGGAATATGTACCCTTTCTTTAATAATTCTTCTAGTTTCATTTGCAACTCTTTTATCTCTAGTGTGCTCATTTTGTAGGGAGTCTTAGAGACTGGGGTAGCTCCAATCATTAATTCATTTGAGAAATATATATTCCTCTTTGGTAGAAATCTTGGAAACTCCTCAAACACATATTGATACTCTCTCAAGACTATATAATCTTTAATACTTGAATCCTTACCCTTTATTCGATCTTCCATATGGGATGCATATACCTAACACCCTTTTCTAAAACTTCTTTTCAACTGCAATGCTGAAATATCTTAGGAAGATATAGGCCTTGTAATAATGTGCATTATCCTTGAATTCCCTTCTTCATGAAGGCACGTGAAAACCTTCTTATAACAATCTATAATAGAATGATGATTTATATCCAATCCATAAAAATCAAGCAGTCATAATACCCAAGTTGTATAATGTTCAAATATTCCTTAGTGTTAGTTCCATTCATTTTTATAGGGCATTCTTTAACAAGATCATTAATTCTTCTCTTGCTTCCAGTAGATAACTAAACTAACCATGACTTTCCATACTTAAATGTCTTCAATTTAAATATTTTAGGTACATTTTGATCTATATAGATATGACTAGCTCCAAAATGAATTAAAAAAGATATGGGATGATTATCATTTTTACCTTCCACTTCAATCATGTGGGATTGATAGTTTGTTTGTCTATTGTCCAAGGTTTCCTACATACTTGGTATGTTTTTTCCCACGTCCTCTATTGTCTCCTCCTTTTTTATGCTATGAAATGTCTTCATTTGATCTCCCCAATGAAGAATATATATATACATGTGATCTCCTTCACATCCCTGACACTTTATGGGTTATTTTCTTGGCCTCTTTCATAAGGATTCTATTATTATTTGATCATTTTGATATGGTTTCCCTGTCTTATATGATTGAGATACATTTATGATGAATGGTGGCTTGAACCCTTTCTTCCTTTGATCCATCTTTCCTTTGTTCTTGTCATCCCAGGCCCTTTGGAAAGATGGCTTTCCTCTATTCTACTCATACAAATACTTAGCCTTTCATCTGGCTTCTTCTAAAATCTTTGAATCATCAAATTCAATTTTATCCTTGTAGAAGGATGGAAGTCCACTTAGGAACCTATAAATTTTGAACTTCACATTTCTGATGAATCTCACGTACCTAAGAGGTTCCAATATTTTTTTCTCACATCCATCCATGGTCATGTTCCCAAGTTTGAGTTCAAAGAACTCTTGCATCTTCTTGTCATAATATTTCTCTGACAAGTATTGCTACTGAAAATATTTCTTGAATTTATTCCAATAAATTATTTTCTCATCAAGGTGTTTAACCTGCTTCAATCGATCCCACCACATAGATGTCTTTCCTTGAAGGTGGTAGGATACAATTCTAGCTTATGCATTTGATGAGTAGTTATGCAACTAGAAGTATTTCCTCATTCCCATCAACCATGCTTCTGCATATTCACCTTTCTAATTTTCCTTGTCAAATGAATGTGGCTTGATTTTCCTTAGTTCCCCTTGCAAGTTGTCTAGCCCATGTCTCCTTCTGTGATTCTTGACATAATATATACTTGGGATTTTTTTCGACCTTGAACGTACATATGTTTTTTATCCGAAAATCCTTGTATTCTTATTAATATTTTAATACATAATAAACATCTACTTGATATTCAAAATAAAATGATTGCTTGAATGTATGCAAATTACATGTGAAACATTATCTAACCAAATCCACTTTAATGATAAAATAACTTGCAAAATAATTCATCTAGAAATGAACAACAAAAATAAAATCACATACACAAGTTGGAAAATGAAGTTCACCCAATTTGGGGTACCTTTCTGGGTTTGCTTGAAATAGAGACCTTCTTTTATTACTGCTAAAATGATTTCAATTTACAATGACCTTTTTACATGTTTCTCAAATGAAGAAACCGAGTGAGTTGTTGGATTTCTAGAAAACAATGTGAAAAATGAGTATAAAATTCTTGAAATTTTGTCAAGGTACATTTCAACATGTTTTATGGTGTATCCTGATAACTTAGGCACCCTCAATCATAAATTATGAAGCTAAAATCTACATTAATGTGTGTACAATATCAGTTCACACATCATTAAATAAGGTGTGCCACTTAACCAATGTCTGAATTTCATTGCATGCTTTAAATACAAATTAGTTGGTTTGTTTTAACAAACCATATATATGGTTCGTTAATTAAAATTGTGGCATATAAAGTGGTAGGTCAGGGGTTTTATTCCCTATGATCCTTGGCATATTCCATAGTTTTTTTTATGTGTGGTTATAACCATATGTGATATGGTTACAGTGAAATAATTTTGTTAGCCCCACGTGAACTATGGTGTTGGTTATGTAATATAAAATATGATTAAAAAATAGTGGTCGAGGGCTAGGCCCCCAGCCCCCTTTTAAACCCCATTCAATACAATACTCCATTTTAAATACAATTGTTTCCATGTTATATTAAGAACCAAATATATGACACATTGGTAAATCAGGGTTTGTGAAGGTTTTCGGAGGTCACAGGTTCGACCCTCGTCGACTCCCAAATTTCTAATATACACTAGCCATTATAGGCCAATGGGAGGTTTCCACATGGCATCCTTTCATTGTCTCATCCTTTCCATGTGTCAATATATGACTTCTCCACCTGGATGTATGGACTTGCCCAGTCAACTGCCAACTCATTTTCCCAAACACTGTATATTTATCCCACATGGCACCTTGGGGTGTGGCCATTCCATCTGTATGGTATTTCCATGTGTCTCCCTTTTACCCCTTTGAATTTAACTTTTACCAGTTTGACTTAAAATTTGACCGCTCATAAATTTCGCATACAAACTATGGTTGACTTGTTGTTTACGTCGTTGGAAAGCTAACGACGAGCTCTAAGCAATGACATAGTTTTGGAGAGAATTTGTGATGGTTTAATTTTGATCATTTATGAACGAGTATGGAACTCTATGGATGTTATGGATATTTCTAGACCTCTATGAGCATTCACGAATCATTCCTCTGCATTACAATCATTTTGGGCCACCAAAAGTTTTGATTACTGAGAAACTAGGTGAGGATAGAGTCCCCTCAATCTTCCAATCTCCATACATTTTTATTTTCTTGGTTTTAAACCTTCAATACGAACTCAAATATATTCCACATCACCTCATTATGAATTTATGATTCTTCTATCGAGAATGACATCTTCCTGTAACATGTCCAAATATTATGGGGAAAAAGCATCAACTAATGGAACCTGAATACTTTCATCTCCATCCATAATCATAGGAGGTTGTTGTAGGGGCTATTCGAATATATCAACTAGACCCGATGGTCGACTAATAATTAGTCAGTCAACCATCAAATTTAGAAGTAGAGGTCGGGAGAAGTATTTGTTAATGAAACGACCCAGACAGTTAAGTAGGTAGAACTTCTTGAAAAGAGTATAAATAGACAAGCACATGAAGAATCTGTTGGACAACTAAGAGGGGGGGGGTGAATTAGTTGTAACCTTGCTTAGACAATAATACTTATTTTAAACTCTTTCCAGATCACTCAATGACAATCACAATAATGCAGGGAGGTAAGCAATAGACCATTCAACATCATTCACACATATGAGATACACAGAGATAGATATTTCCTGAGGAAACCCATAAAGGGTAGAAACCTCTTCTTATTTATATGATAATTAATCTATACATTCTTTACATTATCACACATATGAGCACCAACTCATAATGAGGCTACAACCTCGATTTTGCAAGTTGCTACTTGCTGAGAGCACCAACTCTCTAGATTCTCTAGCACCAACTAGAAGGAATCACCAACTCCC
>SNQJ01S0006901.1:50899-127011 GCA_010110895.2 Picea sitchensis | reverse complement strand
CTTCTTCTTCTTTATATGATAAGTAATCTGTACATTCTTTACATTATCATACATATGAGAATCAACTCATAATGCGGCTACAACCTCTGTTATGCAAGTTGCTACTTGCTGAGAGCACCAACTCTCTGGATTCTCTAGCACCAACTAGAAGGAATCACCAACTCCCTGGTTTCTCTAGCACCCACTAGAAGGAAGCACCAACTCCCTAAGTGTTCCAGCACCAACTGGATAGAAGAACCAACTTCCAGTCACACAAGCACCAACCTGTATAACAGAGAATAACATTTCTCCCTTGCACCACCCTACCAACCTCGTTTCTCTGGATCCAACCAGATGGAAGCTACAACTCCCTTTGTTTAAGCACCCACTTGAACCTTTGAGGAAAACAGTCCTCCCTAGCACCTCCCTACCACCCTGAAATATCAATCTTTTCTATTATGACTTATTACCATGATATAGAGTTCTTCAATGGCTTACTGGTCTCATCACTGTTCTGCTACACTGCGCTACTCTGTCTGCATCAATTTCTTCTTCACACTCCTTGTGCTTTCTATTCTTTTTCCTTTTATTCTCTCTCACCATGTCCCTTCAATGCACCATTCCCCTTCAGTAAATTTCTGTTGCTGCACTTTGCCTCCTTCTTTACACCTCAATCACTCACAACAACAACAACCCTCATTTCTTCTTTGTTTAGCATTATTATAGTCTCTCTGCACTTTGTGCATGCAATCTGCTTCTTTCTCTTACATCCTCTCCACCCCTAATCTCCTCCACATCGGGGTGCTTTCTCCACTTACTCTTCCACAACTATCCCATCTCATGTGTGCCACATTGTGTCTCTCTGTTCTACATCTCCTTCCCATTGTGAGTGCTCTGTCTGATCATCATGGTAAGTCTTCAGCTTCTCTGGCGATTTCACCCACGCATCCATCATCACTGGGTGTTATATCGATATTCCTCACCTTCTCTGGCAGTTGAGACTCTTCGTCTTCTCTATCATAGACGAGCTCATCCTCTGGAAGAAACCATCATTTGTTTCTAGCAGTTACACTGTGAAGTGCAACAGTATCCCTCCGATCTTATTCAAATTCTTCTGCATCGTTGAATTGACTTCATTGAATCTTGCATTCATTTCACCATTTTGCACTTCGGCATTTCAGGATCCTCATGCTAAATATTTCGTTACTCTCCATGTCTTGATCCCCGAAACTCTGAAATGGAGCTTGTCGCTTCAATATTTTCTCTACAACTCTTCAACCATGTGACTATGAGAGGTTACCAAGCGCTTATCCATATAGTGCTTTTGCGATTTCACTTTTTGGCACTTTGGCGTTCCTGTGGTGATGAGTTCTTGATGCTCCATGTCTGGGTATTCGAAGCTCCGAAATGGAGCTTGGTTGCACTAGCTCCGATCATTTCAGCATTTTGCATTTCGGCCTTTCACGATTTTGCATGTCGTGAATTCTTGTTGTGAGTTCGAGAGGTTAGGGAACTCCATTCCTTTGACTTTGCAGTCGGTNTTCAGCGTTTCACATTTCTCCGCTTCGGGACTCTTGTGATGAAGAGTCTTGTCACTTGACTCTTCCAACTCCCAGTATCCGAGGCTCTGAAATGGAGTTGGATCAAAGATCCACACTCTAGATGATTTGATGGTCTAGATCTCTTCATGATTTCTCACATCGCGATTTCGACATTATTGATGTGAGAGTTCTTGACAACTCCACCTCCTGGTCTGCAAAAATCTGAAATGGAGTCAGCTCAACTTTTCGACTTTTCGCACTTCACAAATTTGGGATTCCTGTCATGAGAGTCCTTGACATCTCCAACTTCCGGTATCCGAACCTTCGGTATGGAGACTTTGACATTTCACGATTTCACATTTCACGACTTCAGGTTTCATGACTTTGGGACTCCTGTAGTAAGATTTCTTGACATCCCCAACTCCTAGTATCCAAAATCTCGTTATCCGAAACTGTCTCCTGCTTTCAGGATTTCGACGTTTCACATTTTGCGATTCTGGGTTTCCTGTGGTGAATTGTTTTGACACTTCAACTCCCAGTATCCGAAATCCCGGTAGCTGAAACTCCGAAATGGAGTCGGATCAACACTTTGATCTTGCCTTTCGATCGTTGTTGTTCTTCCTTGCTTGCCTTTTTGTCATCGTTGTTGTTATTCTTGCCATCAATGACAAGCATGCTCTTCTTGTAAACATGCCAACAATCTCCCCCTTTGGCATTCATGGAAACCTTGAATGGTTGCACTCATCTGTTTGGACCTCCAACTGTAGCATCTGGCCCATACCACTCCTTTTCTCCCCCTTTGACATCAATGTCAAAGAAAACACACTCCCACTGAGCTGTTGTAGTATGTTTATGAGGTATCAGATGTTCAACCAATACCAACTCCCCCTAACAGAATGGACTCTCTTAGGTGTGAGACGGGATGACACCCAACTTTTGTCGGAGATATTCAAATGGTGTCTTGGCTAGGGGTTTAGTAAAGATGTCTGTAATTTGTTTTGTGGTTGGAATGTAATGGACCTGAACAACTTTATTGATGACCTGTTCTCTCAGAAAATGGTATTTTATGGGAATATGCTTGGTCTTAGAGTGGAATACAGGATCCTTGGGCACACTGATGGCACTAGTGTTATAACAATGGATTGGGATCGGTGCAATGTATTTTACCTACAAGTCTGCAAGTGTCTGAATCATCCATAATATCTGAGTGCAACATGTAGCAGCAACAATGTACTCTACCTCTGTAGTTGATAAAGAAATGGAACCTTTCTTTTTACTAAGCCATGCTACTAATGAGTCACCTAGGAAGAATGCTCCTCCACTGGTGCTTTTTCTCTCATCAACACAGTTTGCCCAATCTGCATCTGAATAAGCAGTTAACTGAAAATTCTAATTTCTGGGATACCACATACCATAAGTCATTGTTTCTTTCAAATACCCAAATATCTTTTTGACAACTAGCAAATGACTCTGTTTAGGTGCAGATTGATATCTTCCTACCATTCCAACAACATGCATTATGTCTGGGCGAGATGCTGTGATGTACAATAGGCTACCGATTATTGATCTATATGAACTTTGATCAACATCAGGTGAGTCATCATCCTTACTTAATTTGCATCCAGTAACCATAAGTGTGTCCACAGGTTTAGAGTCTTCCATTTGAAATTTTTTCAACATTTCTCTTAGATATTTTTCTTGAGAAATGAACATCCCTTTAGACCTCTGAGTAATTTGTAGACCAAGAAAAAATGACAGTTCACCTATAATAGACATTTCAAACTCAGACTCCATGGCAGAAGCAAACCATTGTACCAATGAATCCTTATTACATACAAAGATGATGTCATCTACATAGACCAATACGATGAGCAGATCATTATCCTTTGTTTTGATATACAAATTGTTATCAATTATTCCTCTCTTGAACCCTTTGTCTTTGAGATATGTATCCAGTCTGTGATACTAGGCTCAAGGGGATTGTTTTAACCCATATAAATCTTTCTTCATCTTGCATACTAAGTTAGGATTATCAGATAGTTTGAAACCCTCTGGTTGTTTTATATAGACTTCTCCACTTAAATCTCCATTTAGAAAAGATGAATTGACATTTATTTTATAGACTTTAAACCTTTTATGACAAGCATAGGCAAGAAACATTATGATAGCTTCTAATCTTGCTATGGGCACAAATGTTTCATCAAAATCCAGTCCTTCTATCTGAGCATACCCTTTACAGACCAATCTTTCTTTGTTCCTGAAAACTTGTCCTTGCTGATTCAATTTATTCTTAAAGATCCATTTGGAGCCAATGACATTTTTACCTTCAGGTCTATGAACCATATCCCACATATTGTTTTTCTCAATCTGATCAAGTTCATCATTCATTTATTTAACCCAATGGTCATCCTTGCTAGCTTCATTAAAAATTTTGGGTTCCAACATGGATGTGAAAGCTATATGTTATTTTTTGATGTATTTTATTAGCTTTCTCCTGGTTTGTACACATTTGTCTTTTTCACCAATTATCTGACATGCAGGATGATTCTTTTGAGTGATTCTAGAGGAGGAATTTGAAGTGGTTTGTTGATTTGAGTCTGTCTGAGTATTTGTGTCTTCATCTGATTCAGAGTCTTTTTTTTTTTTTTNGGACCTATTCATCTTCATCTTTAGTTGTGTCTTTTGTAGAAGACTCATTACTGTACACCTCTCTTGCTGAGATTCCCTCATCAACTTTTACATCAATACAATCAACCATTTTATGCAGCTTCTTATTATAGCATCTGTATCCTTTGTTGTTTGTAGCATACCCTAAGAAGATACCTTCATCAGCCCTGTCATCATATTTGCCAAGGTTCTCATCATTATTCTTCATGTAACATTTACTCCCAAAGACTTTGAAGTGTTTGATTGAGGCAGGTCTCCCATACCACAGTTCATAATGTGTCTTCTCAGTTTATGGTTTGAGGTGGGATTTTTGAAGAACATGGACTGTTGTGTGTATTTATTCCACCCAGTAGGTTTGACCAATGTTCTTCTCATTCATCATTGACCTAGCCATTTCTTGCACTGTTATGTTTTTCCTCTCAACTACTCCATTTTGTTGTGGAGTTCTTGGGATGGTGTATTCTCTCTTGAGCCCATGCTTATCACAGAATTCCTTGAAGTCACTTGACATAAACTCTCCTCCTCAGTTTGATCTTACTGCCTTTAACCTCTTGCCTGTTTGAGTCTCAGTTAAAGCCTTAAATATTTTAAACTTCTCAAAAGCTTCAGCTTTTTCCTTGAGAAAGGCAACCCAAGTAAGTCTGGAGTAATCATCAATAATCAACATGAAGTAGTTTTCTTTCCCTGTGCCTTCCTGTCTTGATGGTCCACATAAATCCATATGAAATAGTTGGAGTGGTTTCTTTGTTGAGGTAAAGCTCTTGGACTTAAACTATGTCTTGGTTAGCTTTCCTACTTGGCAGGGTTTACACATTGAATCTTGGGGCTTTGATATTCTCGGAAGATCTTTTACTGCCTTGAGATTTTTGATTTTGATTAAGTGGTCAAAGTTTAGATGTCCAAGTCTCCTATTCCATAACCAACTTTCATCTTTTTTTCTTAGATGACACTCTTCTCTATTTTCTTTCAGCACATATACATTATTTTTTGTCCTTATGCCTTTGGCCACCACTTGTCCTGAGTTTATAGAATTTATCTTGTAGTCCTTGGACGTGAACACCACTTCACATCCTTTGTCACACATTTGAATTACACTGAGCAGATTATGTTTCAGCCCATCTACAAGTAGAACATCTTGGGATTTTCCTTTTCCATTACTTAAACTTGCCATCCCTTTACCCTTTATTTTAACTGGAGAATCATTTCCAAAGGTTATGTTTCCTGATTTTCTTTCACTTAGAGATAGAAACTTACCTTTGTCTCCCATCATATGTTTGGAGAATCCACTGTATATATACCAAGGATTCATTTTTATTTGAGTTGACAACACTAATCCACATTTGTCACTTTCTTTCTTTTTCCACACCTTGACATTTTCAGCAGGGGAATTCAAATCTGGTTCACAGTTCCTTAATCGATAGTCAACAAATTTGTGTCCATAGTTATGACAGATGTAGCATTCAATCTCATTGTTCAATACGCTAAAATTATTGTTGCAGTGTTGTCTACTTACTGACTGTTGATTATTTCTTGATCTCCTTAGTTGCATGTCTCTAAACTTAATTTGGCAATTTGCAATCTGTGAAGGTTTGTTACTTGGTTGTATAATTCTTTGTTGTGGAAAGTATTTATTCATTTGAAACCTTAATTGCTCATGTCTAAGTATTAAGAAACAATTTATAGCTTTGTGACCAAAGTTAGAATAGTAAAAACAATAGCCATAGTAAAATTCTTTGTACATGGAAAATGGTTGTATTCTTTGAGCAAATCGATTTATTCCATGTTGATGACGTCTTTCAACAGGGAGCGCACTATTTCTTTGTTATACAGATTCATTCCTGGCACCTTTTTCTTTACTCGTCCTGGGCGGTTGATTGTCTTCGTTTGTTTCTGCAGGTTTGTTGTTGTCATTGGTGGTAGATTTGACAAACTTGATGTGTTCTTCGTTTCTTGGCTTACCACGTTATGATCCTTCTTCATAACCCAAACCAATTTTCAGCTTTGGATTCCTTTGTTGATTCACAACGGTGGCTAATCCTTTAGAGGCTTTGACACTTGACAGATTCTAATTATACAAGGCTTGAAACTTCTCCATCTCTTTCCTAGTTTTCACTACTTCTTGTTCTAAGGATTCACATCTTGCCTTCTTTTCTGATAACTGTCTTTTGAGAATGTCTTCGATTTTATTTGGCTCTTCTAATTCCACTTTTAGTAGGAAAAGGTCTTCATTAGGTTCTTTACTGTCTTTCTCGAACTATATCAACAATTGTCTTTGCTTTCTGTTCTTAATTCCTAGTCTGTCAATCTCTTCTAGTGCACTGATTAGTTGTCCTTCCATGTCAACCACAGCTTCTTCTTCATTAGGATCACTTCCTGTGCTTTTATTATCATAATCCTCTTTGGCCATAAGTATGAAGTCATTTAGTTTATCTTCAATATAGGATTCATTGTCTTCATCATTTGAAGGATGATCATCATTGTTTACGCAAAGACTTTTCTTCTTAAAGTTCTTCTCTTGAAATAAATTTCTATGTTTTTTCTTCTCCTCATCATCACATGTCCGATCCTTTCTTTTGTGGGGACATTTATTTACAGAATGACCTATCCTACCATAGTTGAAACATTTGAAAGGAAGTTTACCTTTGTATTTGCCTAATCCCTTCTTCATTCTCTTCAGAATTTTTTCTTCAATTTCATCGTGCTCAGAATCCTCATTCTTGTCTGCCTTAAATGATGCTTCTCTAGAGATGGGTTTATCTTTAACTATTCTCATTTCATATGAAGTCAATGTTCCTAAAAGTTGATCAAACTCCAAGGTTTTTAGATCATGAAGTTCTTCTATAGCAGAGACCTTCGGATTGAACCTATCTGGGAGATATCTCAAGATTTTTTGAACTAAATAAGGTTCCTCAATTTTTCACCAAGTGTTTTCATTGCATTTACCATTTCTTCTACTCTCAGAAAGTATTTTCCAATAGTTTCATCTTCTTTCACCTTTAGCTGTTCAAACTATATTCTGTAGGTTTGAAGCTTGGCATCCTTTACCTTCTCATTACCTTCATAACTGCTAATGAGTTTGTCCCACATTTCTTTGGCAGTTCCTAGGTGCATAACTTTTATGAATTCTACTTATGCAAGCCCTCTCAAGATAGAATTCATAGCCTTAGCATTGAAGCTAAATTCTATCTTTTCATCCTTATTAGCTAGTACAACTAGCTTTACATAACTAGTATCTACCACATCCCAGGCATTTGCTCCTAAAGCCATTATGTAGGTTCTCATTCTAAATTTCCATAAGGAAAAGTTTGTTCCATTGAATAGAGTGGCCTTATTGGTTGAATTTCCTTCATGGCTTGACATGTTTAAGCTCTAGGATCTACCCTTAGATAAATTCATGTTTCAGCATTGCTTCACCCTATCTTTTCATCCTTATTAGCTAGTACAACCAGCTTTACATAACTAGTATCTAACACATCCTGCATTTAATTCTAAAGCGATTATATAGGTTCTCATTCTAAATTTCCATAAGGAAAGTTTGTTCCATTGAATAGAGGGTCTTTATTGGTTGAGTTTCCTTCATGTTTTGACATGTTTAAGCTCTAGGATCTACCCTTAGATAAAAGGGTTTGGCTATGATAGTACCTGTTGGACAACTCCTGAGGGGGAATCGCTTGTAACTCGTTTAAAAAATAATACTTATTTTAAACTCTTTCTAGATCACTCAATGACAATCACAATAATGAAGGGAAGTAAGAAATAGACCATTCAACATCATTCACAGATATGAGATACACAAAGACATATATTTCCTGAGGAAACCCATAAAGGGTAAAAACCTCTTCTTATTTATATGATAAGTAATCTGTACATTCTTTACATTATCATACATATGAGCACCAACTCATAATGAGGCTACAACCTCTGTTTTGCAAGATGCTACTGGCTGAGAGCACCAACTCTCTGGATTCTCTAGCACCAACTAGAAGGAAGCACCAACTCCCTGGTTTCTATATCACCCACTAGAAGGAAGCACCAACTCCCTAAGTGTTCCAGAACCAACTGGATGGAAGCACCAACTTCCAATCACATAGGCACCAACCTGTATAACAGAGAACAACAATTATCCCTTCCACCACCCTGCCACCCTGGTTTCTCTGGCTACAACTAGATGGAAGCTACAACTCCCTTTGTTCAAGCACCCACTTGAAGCTCTGAGGACAACAATCCTCCCTAGCACCTCCCTACCACCCTGAAATATAAATCTTTGCTATTATGACTTATTACCGTGATATAGAGCTCTTCAATGGCTTACTAGTCTCATCACTGTTCTTCTACATTGTGCTACTATGTTTGCATCAGTGTCTTCTGCACACTCCTTGCACTTTCTATTCTTTTTCATTTTATGCTCTCTCGCCATTTCCCTTCAATGCACCATTCCCGTTCTATACATTTATGTTGTTGTGCTCTACCTCCTTCTTCACACCTCAATCACTCCTAACAACAACAACCTCATTTCTTCTTTATTCAACATTCTTATAGTCTCTATGCACCTTTTGCATACAATCTCCTTCTTTCTCTTGCATCCACTCCACCCCTAATCTCCTCCACATAGGGGTGTTTTCTCCACTTAATCTTCCACAACTATCCCATCTTCTGTGTGCCATGTTGTGTCTCTCTGTTCTTCATGTCCTTCCCATTCTGAGTGCTCTATCTGATCATCATGGTAACGCTTTAGCTTCTCTATCAGTTTCACCCACGCATCCATCATCATTGGGTGTTATATCAAGATTCCTCAGCTTCTTTGGTAGTTGAGACTCTTTGTATTCTCTATCATAGACGAACTCATCCTCTAGCAGAAACCATCATTTGTTTCTAGCAGTTACACTGTGAAGTGCAACAGTAGCCCTCCGATCTTATTCAAATTCTTTTGCACCGTTGAATTGACTTCATTGAATCTTGCATTCATTTCCCCATTTCCCACTTTGGCATTTTGGGATGCCTATGGTAAAGATTTTGTTACTCTCCATGTCCTAATCCTCGAAACTCAGAAATGGAGCTTTCTACTTCAACCTTTTCTCTACATCTCTTCGACCATGCGAGTACGAGAGGTGACCGAGCGCTTATCCATATAGTGCTTTCACGATTTTTATTTTTGGCACTTCGGCATTCCTGTGGCGTTGAGTTCTTGATATCCATGTCCCAGTATACAAAGCTCCGAAATGGAGCTTGGTTGCACTAGCTACGATCATTTCTGCATTTCGCATTTTGGCCTTTTGCGATTTCACATGTATCAAATTCCTATTGCGAGTTCGAGAGGTTAGGGAACCCCATTCCTTTGACTTTGCAATCGGTGAAATGACGATATGTCATCATGTGTCCTATGGACCCAATTTTCCAGATATTGTCATGATTTCGACACTTCATGGGCCTTCCTTGTGCCTGATTCGGGATTTCGACGTTTCGCATTTCGCCGCTTCGGGACTCTTTTGATGAAGAGTCTCATCACTGGACTCTTCCAGCTCTCGGTATTCGAGGCTCCGAAATGGAGTCGGATCAATGGTCCACACTCTAGATGATTCGAAGGTCCAGATCTCTTGGTGATTTTGCACATCGCGATTTCGGAATTCTTGATGTGAGAGTTCTTGACAACTCCACCTCCCGATCTGCAAAACTTCGAAATGGAGTCAGCTCAACTTTTCGGCTTTTCTCACTTCGCAACTTCAGGATTCCTATCGTGAGAGTCCTTGATATCTCCAACTCCTGGTATCCGAACCTCTAGTATGGAGTCTTTGACATTTTGCGATTTTACATTTTGCAACTTCGAGTTTCGCGACTTCGAGACTCATGTAGTGAGAGTTTTTGACATCCCCAACTCCTGGTATCCGAAATCCCGGTATCTGAAACTGTCTCCTGCTTTCGGGATTTTGGCGTTTCACATTTTGCGATTCCGGGTTTCTTGTGGTAAAGTGTTTTGACACTTCAACTCCCGATATCCAAAATCCCAGTAGCCAAAACTCCGAAATGGAGTCGGATCAACACTTTGATCTCACCTTTCGATCGTTGTTGTTCTTCCTTGCCTTTTTTTTTGTTATCGTTGTTGTTGTTCTTGCCATCAATGACAGGCACACTCTTCTTGTAAACATGCCAACAGGATCAAGTAGCTTCATGTGAGAGGTTGTATAAAGTTATACTATACTTCCATATCATATAATAAAGTATTGTTAATTGGGCTCTCATTACTTGTGTATGTATTTATCTATGCTTATATGTGTGTATGTATATTCTATGACGTCTATGTAAGGATTTACCGATAAATCTCTCTACTTTTCTCTAGATTACAACCTTGGTTTTGTTTCCAGTAGTACTATAATTGGGCATGTTTAAAGTTACATAAATTATAACTCTACAAGACATACGCAAATGGTGGGAGAGAAAAATTGATAATTACATCAAAAATTACACAAGAAGGAACAACCTCTCACTAGAAAAATCACAATTGTGTTTTTTTTCAAAGACACATGAAATATTCCTTGAAGCTATCCTAGAATCTTTGTTCCAGGACATTAGCAGGTTGGGTAATACATAATCTGGCAGCCGACAAGAAGTTAGGACTAAAATTTTCAAACGAATGAAGAGCGAATCTGCACGAATAGCTGGAAATAATTATTGAAGACTATATTTCATAACAAGTTATTGAAGATCGAATGTCTCTCGATAAAATAAAAGAAAACTTTTACACTAAATTTCACGAAGTATTTTTTTTCACAGTTTTGACACTCCTTCATAAATTCCTCCTTGACAAGGGAGTCAGTGACATTGTCGAATACCGACCCAGGCTAGACACATCATTACCAAATAGTAATTTCCAAGAAAGAGATTAACAATGGGAAGGATTTATTGATGCAAAGTGAAATGATACAAGAGAAGCATGGGACTATTTCTTGAAGAAAGAAACATGGCTAACACTACTAACCTAGAGTAATTCGGTTCAAAAATGGGGGTTCAGTAAAAAATGTGAGATGTCATAAAGCAAGACTACCTCAAGTAGTGTTTTCCAAACCTAAATTTTGTCGAGAGGGAAGCAAGAACATAAGAAGTCCATAGATATTCATAAATTAGAATGGGATAAAAGGAAAAATAAAATAGACGAACTTTGTAACCAATGGAAAAAACAAAAGTCAAAAAGAAAAATGATTAAGGAGGGTCATCCTGATAGATCGTGTGAGTAGCCAGAGTCATAAATAGATCGACCGGAGCTGGAAATAACAACAACCTTGATGACCCCCGACATAAGAAGTGATTCACAACTGAACATCCATCAAATAGACGATGAAATGGAAATCATGGACTATGAAGAACCCGGACCAACTATATGTACTTCTCCTGCACTGGAAATGCACCCTTGAATAAGGGAATTTCTCCAACAAAGACTTCATATCGATGACCAATATGAAACATTATGGTACAGAATGGATGATCATGGAAACCTATGATACACACTCATTCTCGAGCCAGAACAAAATGAAGTTAACAATATCCTTATACAAATTATCTCACTAACTCAACCCCCCTACTAAGTATAATTTCAAGAGAATAAATTAATTGTAGTAGTGAAGCAACACACCCTTGGGAGCAATGGTTAGTCAAATTCAAATATCAAATATCATAAACTAAGGAGGAATTATTTATACTTAATAAGAAAACATTCTTTCTTGAGTACCATCCAATAAAGGAGGGAAAAAGAAGCTAACATAGGATTTGACAACTAACTTGAAAGTTGTGGTGTCTCAAATAGAAATAAAAGCAATCATTCCTAACAAAAAATTCAAAATGGGATCTAACCACATCCCGATTTATGAAGGAAAGGAGGACCCAAAATGCCACTGGTTCGTGTGCGAAATTTTTTGGGATGTTGCTGACATTACAGATGAAGACAAGCAAATGGTACAATTTGGAGTTGTTGTGTGGCACCATTCTTTAATATGATTTATGAACTTTATGGAAAATCAAACTCACTCAAAAGAAGAAATAAATAATAACTTCTTAACATTTTTTTAAATTCAGGAGTTACACATCTAACGACCCAAAATTTAAAAGAAATAAAAAAAAGATCGGGTGAGTTGGTAAGAGAGTATGATAAAAGATTCAAAGACCTCTGAATCCAAATTCTGACAACAATCAACGAGATATTTTTGGTCCAGTGGTATGCAGTTGGGCTGCTACCATGAATCCATTCTTCACTATGCTTATATGAGATAATCCACTATAAATATTCTTTACAGAAAGCATAGCGAGTTGATTTAGATGATGATGGCCCATCAACTTCTTCGATGACAGAGATACTTGAGGAAAAAATAGAACATTTAAAACAAACAAGAAAAAATGTATCTATACGACAGAATGAAGTATGGTGTACTACATGCCTTATGGAAGGAAATACAAAGGATAATTATCCCCTCACTGAGCGCACAAAAACAGAAGACATTCACCAAATACAAGATCAAAATTATCATAACATATGTGAATGCATGATTGATTACATTGTACAAGATTGTCCACATAATTTGAAAAAACCAAAGTGGTGTCATATCTATGAATCTTCCTATCATCAAACATCAGAATTCCATTTAAACGCTCAGAATTAGAGTAATGTACAAAAAATATACCACGGAGAAACCACCGATCAAACAAAAAATTATGGTCGAAGAGACAACTACTATGGTCATGGTTGAGATTAAGGAGGTTGTCATGGATTTGGTGGTTGAGGCCAAGGTTGTGGACGACCATAATATTTAAAATTATGGAAAGATGATCACATCAATCTATACTTCCCTATAAAAGATAGAATTGATTTGAAATTTTTTAATATATATGGCATTGGAGACCACTCTTTAAAATACTACACAATAGTACTCGACAAAATCATGACAAGAAAAATGTCAATCTACTACATGCAGTATCCAAGGAGGAGATGATGAAATAAAAAAAATTACATGTTGTTACAAGTTTGGGTGCAGGAAGCTATATTTACACTCCACTACAATATCACCAAAGAAGGAAATCTAATACCTTCCCAAATCCAGACAAATAAGAGAAAATCATGACAAAAGTTATTAATTTCTTCAAGAATTCCACATAAGATCAACAAAACTCGGGAAGATGAAATGATGAAACCATCTAAGAATTTGTGGAGCTCTTAAAAGAAAAACACGTAGTATGATGATGGCTAGACCGTATCAACATATTACATGAGTACAAAGATGGTTAGAGACCAACCAAGGATGCAAGGCACCTCTCTTATAAACATAAATATTACGATCCATGAGTCGACTTGAATATTAAGGGAATGATGGAAAATCAGGTGTTCGTTGATTTTGGATATCAAGTAAATATTTTTGCAAGGGAAACATGGATAGGAATGGGTCGAATCGTCCTAGCACCAATGATGAACTATATTAAATTAGTCAATCGAATATTAATAGAACCGATTTGGATATTGAGAAATGTAGACACTCAAATTATGGGAATACTTACTTCGGTCAAATTCGAAGTAATCAACCTCGTCAAATTAATTCCATCATATGCAACACTTGTCGGTCGACTATGGGGTCGATAAATGAAAGAAACTATCTCCCTTGAAAGAGATATAATCAAGTTGAAAGTGAGTGGGATGAAAATCATCATTCCTTTAGATCCAAAAGAAAGGAAACCCGTGGATGGAGTCATGGGATGAGGAACAAGAAGCTTGGTTCATGTACCAAATAAAAAACGAACAAAGAGATTATGTAGAACCAATTGCAGAAGGAGAAATTTTGAGAGAATCCCCCATGTCGTTCGAGCATAATTTTGACTCCGCCTTATATAACTGGAAAATTGAGAATTATGAAGCACATGCGAAATATTGATGGTATATTGAAATAATTCCAAAAAATCATCTTAGTATGTGCTACTCAATCCAGGTTGTACCAAAAGTATATTAATTTTTTTTTTGACAATATCCAACTCTTATATCGACCGACAATAAAATAATAAAACCCTTACAATACAATGAATGATATGCACCTTCAAATGATGTCGAGGAGGGAGAAAAATCCATAGGAGACTAAGGGAGGGTGCAGAGCCTTGTGGAAACCTTCATAGGCCAATATGCAAGATGGTGAGAAACACATTCTCCCAGATTACAAACATGGACAATTGTGTCGACATACTTCATTGAGTGATTTGGAGATAAGAAATTATCCAAATCGACGAATATTCCCACCTTCAGAATTGGGTATGACCCAGTAGATTATGTTCAACGACGTGAAAATGAGTGCTCGAAAAATGGATATAAATATGAAAGGGTGTGGCCCCATATGTTTCCAAGTACATAAGATGAAATATCAAATAAATGGCATAAGATTGAAGAATCTTGTGGCCATACATAAAACTAGGTTGAAATTAAAGAAAAAATTGTGCAATACTTTGAATTTAATCCAAAAGAGGAACAACTGAGAGATGCAACACAAGAAATAAAAATATTTCTATAAAATCCATCACTAGTTGTACATAAGGAAAAATAAAAGATGTCGATTGATTTAGGATCGACATTGACTTGCAATTTTGTGTCAGCAGAAAACAAAGAAATCATGACCTCATGGAGGATCTGTTGGGTTGTTATATTCTTTGCAATGAAATTCTAGTCAATGTGAATCGACTAGCGATCGAAGTCAAGGTAGGTCGACAACAAGTCAAAGGTTGAGGGATTCGAATGGGTAAAGTCTAAGTCAAATATATCGACAAAAATTCAACCAACAAGAGGTCGAAGTGAAGGCGTGAGATGACCGACTAGAGCCCGAATGAAGGTTGGTTGGTAGTCAACTAGTAAACCCGACTTGAGTCGACTATAAAATAATCTATAGTTTTGCGATATTTGTATCCAATGATATGCATGGATCTGTAACCGTTTTGGGTGAAAATAATTAGGTTTTTTCCTATTGTAAAGCCTATAAGGAGGCGTGTTGTAAGGATGAAAAGTTTTTTGTTGTAGGTGATCATAGAATGCACTTTTGCAGGTTAATGCATGTGTAAGTATAGGTTGTTGGTCATGCATATGTAAGGAAAATTGGCTACAAGGTTTTTATTTCCTGTGCAAGAGGGTATGATGTCGATTGTATCTTAGGTGTGGACCAATATTAGACATGTAACATTTTATTTTGAATGAATAAGACAACAAAAGAGAAGAACACTCAAAGGAATGGTGGTTTTCTCAGTTAAGGGTTTCGAGGATAAACTATTGGTGTACTGTGTGATTTCTTTTTTCATTTTGTTTCGTGATTAAATTCTTCTTCTCTTCTACTAGGATTACTGTGGAAGTGTTCTTCATTTCCTGACATGTGGTATCAGAGCTTAGGTCTACCTTGAAAAATGAGAAATCTTCAATGGCCATAATTTTGAGCTTTGGAAGATTAAAATGGAAGATATTATTATGCATCAAGAATAATGGACAATGGTCTATCCAGGTACCCATATGGAAGGCATGTTGATGGAAGAATGGGGGAAACTTAAAATAAAAGAAATAAGTACAATACAGATTTGTCTTCAAAATTCGGTGTTGTTGAATTTCACAGGTGAAGATTCTGACAAGAAACTATGGGACAAGATGGGAAGCTTATACCAATCAAAATCTCTGGTAAATAAGTTATTTCTCAGAAAGAAAATGTATCTTATGAGTATGAGTGATGGAAGTTCAGTGACTGGGCATTTAAATGAATTTAACATTGTGTTAATCCAGTTGTCTTATGTGGATATAAATATCATTGATGAGGAGAAATGTATTGACCTGTTATATTCTTTTCCAGACTCTTAAGATAGATTAGTCATGGATATTGGGAGAACTACAACCACACTAGCACTAGAGGACGTGTTTTATTCTCTATTTTCAGAATAAATGAGAATAAAGAACATGGAAGGATCAACCAAATATGATCTAGTAGTGAGAGGTCGATCGATATATAGAGATAAAGCCATATTATCCGGTAGAAATTTCAATTCGAAGGGAAGATATAAATCCCCAGTTCAATCGAGGTGAATATGATGGAAACATGGTAAAGTTGGGAATTATAAAAAGGAATGTAAGTTGAAGGAAACAAAAGTTAGTGCTGGATCTCACAAGAATAAGTTGACTAAGATAAAGATGACCTCGAATAAAAGAGGTGATTTTTACCTGGCATCGACCAATACACACTTAGATCAAGATATTTGGTTGATAAACTCAGGAGAATCCTATCATATGAAACCAAATAAAGAATGGTTCTATGAATATGAACGATATGATGGGGGCGATGTGTTCTTACGGGATGACTCAACAACCATAATTTTAGAATGGGGAAGTGTCTGACTGGCACTTCTTGATGGGAGAAAAAGAACCCTTCCAAGTTTGATACACATTTTGGGTTTGGAAAGAAATTAGATATCTTTCAAAAATATGAGTGATGAAGGTGTGCATTCTCTGTTTCAAAAGGATTCTTGTAATATGGTCAGATGTGTGATGGTATTAATGAAAGGATTTTGGATTGGTACCCTATACAAGTTGTTAGGGAATGCCAACTTGACTGTATGAAACAACATCATTGCTCCTAAAATTGACTTGAATACGAATCAAATTGACTCGATGTCAACACAAATCGACTTGAATCAAGCAAGTCGGTTCAAATCGACTCGACAAGACATGATGAAATCGACCCGTCTAGGTTATGGAACAAGAGGATGGGACACATTGGAGAAAAAGGACTTCAAGGTATGCAAATGAATGTATGTCGTAAGGATTTATTGAATGTGCGTTAGTAGTTGAATTTTTTTAACATTGAATATATGGGAAGCAATGTGAGGCGAGGTTTCCATATGGAGAAATAAGGGAAAATGGGATTCTAGATTTGGTGCATAGTGATTTGTTTGTCCTACTCATAGTTCCTTCACTTGGTGGATCCATATATTATGTCTCCTTCATAGATGATTTTTTCAGGAAGACATGGATATATTTCCTGAGGAATAAATTAGAGGTTTTCGAGAGATTTAGGGAGTTTAAAGCTCTTGTGGAAAACCAGAAAAAGAGGAGGATTAAAGTGTTCAGGAATGACAATGGTGGTGAATTCTATGGAAATTAATTTTATTAGTTATGCAAGAAGTGTGTCATAGCACACCAAAATACCACACAACAAAATGGATTTGTTGAGAGAATGAACATAACATTGATGGACAAGGAAAGGAACTTGCTCAGTGGTGCTGGGTTCACATAATAATTCTCGGTGGAGGCACTTGAGATTGCAAGATATCTGGTGAATATTTCTCCTTCGTCGGTGCTAGTTGACATGACTCCAAATGAGGTATGGTCGAGAAAGAATCCTTCAATGGCACATATCAAAGTGTTTGGTTATGATGCATTTGTGAAAATTCCCAAGGAAAAGATGAACAAGTTGCACAAGAAGGCAATGAAATGTATCTTCATCGTATATAAATAAGGGATGAAAGGATATGATATCTGGGATCTTGCATAAAGGAAAAAAGTGTAAAGTCGAGATGTGATCTTCAGAGAAGTTAGAGGTAAATCCAATCCTGAGGAAGTTGTTCAGACCAAGAATAAGCATGATACGGTGCAGTTTGAATGGAGGAATGATGAAAATGGTTCATATGAGTTGAATGAATCTAAGGAAGAGGTGGAATAAAATACTTTTTTGGTAAGGAGGTAAGAAAAAATAAGAAAAATAGTTGAAAGGTACATTCTTCTCAAAAACAAATCCGCATTCATGTTAACTACAATCGACGATGAGCCCAAGTCGGTCGGTGAGGAAGTAGACTCGACATAGGATAATATATAGAAGGATTCCATGGATGAAGGGATGAAATCCTTATACAACAATGAGACATGGGATTTATTCAAGTTACCTAGTGGAATAAAGCTCGTCAGTAGAAAGTGGGTGTTCAAGATGAAACTGAATTCCACAGGACAAGTCGAGAAGTTCAAAGCTCGAGTGGTAGCGAAAGGATATTCCCAAGTCTGGGGAGTCGACTTCGGTGAGATTTTTTACCCTATTGAAAAACCAAATTCCATTAGAGTAATAATGTCTCTGGATGAAAATTTTGATTTGGAGATAGAATAGATGGATGTGAAGACAACATTCCTACATGGGGACCTGGAAGAACAAATCTATAGGAAACATCGCGAAGGATTTGTAGTAAAGGGAAAGAAAGAGTTGGTGTGTAATCTCAAAAGATCCCTTTATGGTATAAATAAATCACCAAGGATGTGGTACCATAAATTTTAAATGTACATCCTTAGTTTAGTATTTTTTAGAAGAAAAGTTGATCACTGCATATATTCCAAGGAAGAAGGTGGGTTTTTCATATATGTAGCTTTGTATGTTGATGGCATGTTGTTGATTGGAAACATCATGGACTCAATAAAGGAGGTGAAGAAGAAGATATCCTCCAAGTTTGACATGAAGGATTTCGTTGCAACTAACTTCATCTAGGTATGGAGATTAAGAGAGATCGAGCCTCTAGAAAGATCTGGTTGAATAAGATGAAGTATATTGAAATAGTTTTCAAATGATTCGACATGAAGGATTATAAATCGGTGAAGGTGTCAATTCTAGTGGGAGAAAGGCTTGTTGTAGAACAATGTCCAAACACACAGGAACAGACAGAGGACATGGCATGTGTTCACTATGTAAGTCTGCACTCGACCAACCATTTCCAGTGCAGTGGGAGTGTTGAGAAGGTACATGTCGACACCTGGAAAGGAGAATTGGAAATATGTCAAGAGAGTATTCAATTATTTTTTTGGCAAAAAGGACTCTTCTATATGATACCAAGAAATACCTAGAGGTGACAATGGTAAATTAGATGTGTTGGCTTCTTCAACACCGACTGGGCTATAGATTTGGATCGACAGAGGTCGACTAGTGGATATGTATTCAATAGGTTCAGTGGAGCAATAAGTTGGATGAGGAAGCGATAGGAGGTCGTACCCTTGTCGATAACATAAGTTGAATGCATGATAGACACTCATGGAATCAAATAAGTGGTATGGCTTCAAAGATTTTGTTCATGAAACATGTTTGAGAAGAGAGCTATGAAGGTAAGTTGCAATAGTGAAAGTGAAATATTTCTGGCAAAGAACCCTCCTTATCATTCAAATACTAAGCACATTTATGTACAATACCATTTCTTAAAAGATATAGTGGAAATTAACAAGGTGCTACTAGAGAAAGTAGACACGTTGGAAAACATAGTACACTTGTTGACCAAGTATGTGAGTGTTGTGAAGTTCTCTTGGTGCAGAGATGAAATGGATATTTCTTCCCTGGTTCTATGAGAGAAATTTAAGAATCTCATGTTTCAACAAAGAAGACAATAAGTGGGAGAATGTTGGGTTGTTGTATTCTTTGCAGTGAAAGTCTTGTCGAGGTGAATCGACTAATGGTCGAAGTTGAGGTAGATTGATAGCAAGTCGAAGTTCGAGGGATTCGATGATAAATTCGAAGTCGAATATATCGATTAAAATTCAACTAACAAGAAGTCAAAGTGTTGGTGTGAGACTGGCAGTCTATTGGTAAACCCGACTTGGATTCAACTATAACACAATCTCAGGTTTTGTGGGATTTGTAGCCAATGATATGCATGGATCTGTAACCATTTTAGGCACTAATATTTAGGTGTTTTCTTGTTGTAAATCCTATAAAGAGGCATGTTGTCAGGTCTAAAAGGATGTTGTTGTAGGTGATCATAGAATGCACTTTTGTAGGATAATTCATGTGTAAGTGTAGGTTGTTGGTCATGCATATGTAAGACGAATTGGCTACAGGGTTGTTCTTTCTTGTGCAAGAGAGTATGATGTTGATTTTTTCTTAGGTGTGGACCAAGGTTAGACATGTAACCTTTTATTCTAAATGAATAATACAATAAGAAAGAAGATATCTTAGAGGAATGTTGGTTTTCCCAATTAAGGGTTTCTAGGGTAAAACCTCGGTGTAATGTGTGATTGCTTGTGTCATTTTCTTTCTTGATTAAATTCTTCTTGTCTTCTTCTATGATTAGTGTGGAAGTGTTATTCATTTCGTGACAGGATCGACATGGAAAATATAAAATGGTCAAGAAAAATATTCCAGTGGAAAAAATACTACCCAACATTGAAAAACCATGCGAATTGAGTGTTAAATCGAGCCACGGAAAAAAAAGGAAGAATAAGAACAACCCAAAATCCAAGAAATCTTCACAAAAAATGAAGAAGGTGAATTCTACCTCACCGAAGCAAAACCACCAAAATCAATGGATGCGGAAATACAAAAAAAATAAATCGACATATCAAATGAGGATCAACAAAATATGGTACGAATAGGTAACTATTGGACCGAAAAACAAACAATTGACATAGTCAACCTATTAAAATATTATCAAGATTTTTTTGCACGTGACTATAAGGACTTTAAGGGAATTGTAGAGGAAATGGGAGAAATGAAGATTGAACTTATTCCAAGAGAAAATCCAATCAAAAAACAACCATATAAATCAGTGCATAAATATGAATCGATCATCCAGAAATAGATCGAAGGAATGCTATAAGAAGGTATTATTTACCCTATTGATAAGGAAGAATGGGAAATTCCCATGGTGGTTCAACCAAAGAAACATGATGCCAAAAAATTAAGAATTTCTGTCGATTTCCAGGGACTCAACAAACTGACTATGACAGATTCATTCCCCACCCCCTTTGTTGATGAAATAATCATTGAAATCATTGGTCACAAATGGTATTGATTCACTGATGTGTTCTCAGGTTATAATCATGTTCTAATAGAAAAAGAAGATCAACCAAAAACAAGATTTGTCTTAGAATTTGGATCCTTCAGCTATACAGTCATGCCATTTGGATTGAAAAATGCATCAGTGGTTTTTCAAGAATAGTTGTTAAGGAATTTCAAGAGTATATATATAAGACTATGGATGTATATTTTGACAACTGGAAAATATATAGTATATTCAAAAATCATATACAATGGCTTCTAATTATGCTAGAACAATACAGACAAATTCAACTATCATTAAATATCAAGAAATGTATATTTTCCACACCAATTGCAATCCTTGTAGGACACGTGGTATGTAAAGAGGGAGAAAAGGTTGAAATGGAAAATATTAAAATTATCCTCGATCTAAATCAACCTATGAACCGAAAACAAATCAAAATTTTATTGGAACACACTGGATATTATAGGAAGTTTATACACTATGATTCAAACATCACCTTCCTAATATATGAGATCTTGGAAAAATATGTTGAGTTTATATGGAGCCATATTTTTCCAGGAATCCTTCTAATTCTTAAAGAAGAAGTTGGTTGAAGCCCCCATTCTAAAATTTCTAGACTGGTCGAGAAATTTTCATGTCCTTGTCAATGCATTCAATGTAGTCATCAGGTTGGTATTATAACAACCATATAATGAAACAATTGATCATCCAAATTCATATGCAAGTTGAAAACTTAATAAAGAAGAAATAAATTATTCAACTGCATAAAGGGATTCCCTATCGATGATATTTTCTCTACAAAAGTTTTTTCACAACCTAATTGAAAATCCCTTCACATTTTTTACAGGCCATCAAACATTGAAATACTTGGTAAATAAACCAATCTATCAAGGAAACATTTTTCATTGGTTACTCTAATTTCAAGAATTTGAATTCGACATGATCATATGACCAGGGAAATATAATGTCTGACATGACCACCTGCCATGACTAGAAACATGAGAAGACCTGACAAGCATCGACGATGATCTCCCTAATGCACAGTTATTTCGAGTCAAATATGCCCCTAAAGATTTAGAAGATATCGATAATTTCCTAGAATAAGGAAAGGCCCTAGAAGACCTCCTAACAAGAAAAAAGAAAGTACTAGCCCTCAAAGTTGCACCTTACACAATCATAAACGGGTATTTATACAAAATGGGAATTGATGATGTTATAAGAAGATTCATTATTGAGCATGAAAGGGACGATATTATCAATGAAGCTCATGTAGAAGTAGTCAAGGGTCACTTTCAAGCTGACACGACAACCAAGAAGATACTACAAGTAGGAATGTGGTGGTCGAATCTTCAAAAATATTGTAGGGACCAAGTAAGAAAATGTGATAGTTGTCAAAGGCTTGGACAACCTCTGTGGAAAAAGGAAATTCCAGTAAGTTCAATAAAGCCCAATGGAGCATTCAAAATATGGGCTATCAACTTCATCGAGTGATTTTCACAGAGGGAAAGAAGAAATAGTGCCAAGTACATCATTACTATGGTCAAATACATGACTAAGTTGGCAAAATCTAGGCAGTCAAATCTTGTACAAAAGATATAGAAGCAAAATTCATCTACGATAATATAATTACAAGTTTTTTTGTCCTCTGACATTAATAAGTGACCAGGGAACTCACTTTGTGAATGAAACAATTAAATTTCTATTGGAAAAGTTTTTTATCTACCAAACAAGAATGAGATCTTACCATCCACAATAAAATGGGGGTGGTTGAAGAATTTAACAAAACCTTACACAAAGGACTCACAAATATTTGCGGCCTCAACAAAGATAAATGGGACGAAAAAATTAATGTAGTCCTATGGGCATATAGATCAACATACAAATGATTGGCTATGAATAGTTTGTTCAATCTCTTCTATGAACAAGAAGATGTTACCCCTTTACAATTTCAGTCCAATTTCGATAGGGTTGCAGCTATAGCCAAATTTGACGAAAGAAAAAGTGTGAATGAACAACTGTATCAATTAAAAAAATTGGAAGAAGGAATATTAATAGAAATACAAGACCAAGAGGTTCAAAATCAACAACAGAAAGTGTGGCACGATCGACATATAAAGAAAAAAGATATAAAATATGGATATTTAGTATTGTTATATGACAGTCACATAAAAGGTAAACCCAAAAAATTAGAGATGGAATGGCTTGGACCTTATGTTGTAGAATATATTCGACCGACTGAAGAAGTCCAACTCCTAACATTGTTGGGGAAACCATTTAATAAATTAATTCACGATGCACATCAAAAGAAGTACCATGCATAAAAGAAAAAAACCCTATTGGAAACATTTAGCAAGGAATTTCCAACATGAACAATGCAAATCATCAAAGAAATTGACTAATTATACTTACGAGAAATAAACCCTCCTTAAATTTAATAAACAAAAAAAAAGTTGGAAAAACTTAGGTATGTGAAACCGAAAAGGTAAAGTATTTAAATGACCACCATGAATTCAAAGAAAAGAAACAATAAAGAAGAATGGAGAGAGAAATCAACCCTTGGTCGAGCTCGAGACAAAGCAGTAGAATATATTCCTAACATTCCACCCCATCAACCAACCTATCAAAAATACTTATGAAAACATAACCAAGCAAGCGAATAATATTGGCAGCAAGAAAGCACAGATCAAGCAAGTGAATATTAAGCAAGAACAGACTAAGAGAGAATGACTCAAACTTGGATGGTGAATGATGACATCATTCATATGTAGTCAAACATAGAAAAATGAACAAGCAAAAAATCCATCAATGACATCGACTAAGTCACCCCAATAAAAAACAAGATGAATGAAGAATATAGGTTGGTCATCCTACGTACCGACCACATATAAATCTAGGAGACCTCATCGGTTGAGCCGAGGACAATTCCAATCGAGGAAACACCGACACTAGCAAACAAATAAATTTTAATTTTGAATAGGTAATGGTCGACAAGAACATTAATGATCAACAACATGGAAATTTAATGATCAACAACATGGAAATGATCGTTGCGCAGCCACTCACATAACATATAAGCATGTCTCTATGTGCGACAACCAGTCACAAGACCTATCAATTAATGATCGAAGAGACACAAATGAATGTTATACGAGCAATTATATAAACATCCAATCATTCAACTTAGTCGTACCACCAATAGTTATGATGAAATAACAAGAAATTTGAGACAAGTTGGATTCATTTAACTCGACACTTTCACTACCAGATATAAATATCGAAGAAGCCTATGAATCCACTTCATTGTTATTTACGCCCCCCCCCCCTCCCCCCCACTGCAGTTAAGTATAGAGCAAAGTACACAGTCGGTTGAATTCACAAATTCACTATTTTTTCCTGAAACCAGTGATCAAGATACGTAAGTGCCAAGGATGAGAGGCCAAGTTCGCAACACAATGGAGGGCTCAATATCGAGGAACATTTTTTACTGAGCGATTGCGACGCCACTACAAATCTAGATGTAGAATATCCGACAATCAAGGATAGAGGAAGTAGATTGGAGAAAACATTGGAAAACGTTTATAGAATGGGAAATTCATGAAGGAAATTGGAAATAAAAAATCAAATTCCTAGAAAAAATAGGAATTAGACACATCCTTGGAGCCCCATAAATCGTCGACATGGGACAATGGAAGGAAGAAGTGGTGAAGTTCATTGTTAGTCGGTATCATCAAGGATATGTATGGCTAGACGAACCAATAAAAATAATGAGAGGACTTATCTAATGCATCAAGGGTATTTTGAAGATAGGGGCCAAGGTACCGAAGTCGACAAACACCAACAAATGGATACAATTTTTGACAGGGTCAACGATGACCAAAAATGATAAGGGGTTGTTGATCAATAAAATAACTGACTTAAGAGCCCATTGGACTATAATAATAGGGTATTTTTGGTTCACACTGGTAGGTTGGGCATCAAATGTAAAAATGACAATGATGGAATCAATATAACAATTTTATAAGAATGGTGGAAGGTACAACTCGGAGGAACACCTATCCGACACAATCAGAACCAACTGCAAGGAATGCCAAGATTCTGGCAAGGCCATCAAATTTACCTCATTACTAGTATGGATATCAATGGAACAATCTGGTCCCATCAGAGAACCAACATTTATAGATAATAAAGTCTTGGAAATGGAGAAGTATAGAGTCTTATCATCTAATCAAACAGGAGTGTCAAAGACACTGCCACCACAAGAGATATTTCAACTATGGGTCACATGTTTGAAAGACGGTACAAATAGATGGTGGGTCGAACAAGTAGTCTCTCAGGTGTTACCATCACCCTTCCATATTCATATTGACCTCAACTGCACAAAGTTTTGGTGCGGAGTTGAGTCATCACCAGAGCCAAAAGAACTACACTACCAACTGAAAACAGAAGAAATGTTCATAAAGCTAGAAAGACAAATCAACCAAGAGCTAGAAATCCCCCCTGAAGCACAATAGATGGGGGTAATTTTAGTATTACCACTGACTAATGAAGAGCATGAACAAGAAATATAAGAATCTCTATATACAATTCCTTTCCTCGAGGATTTACAATACTTGACAATTGTACCTGCAAATCCATCCATAGGTAGAATAAAGGAACCGACCAAAAAGAACAAGGGGAAAAAGGTTGTCGAGGAAGAAGAGATATAAATCGACAAAGAGGAAATATGGAGGGAAACATTCCAATAAAATGATGGCATCAACTTCAATGATCCCATCATCCAATATAAATTGTCAAGCATCACCACTAATATTGTCGACAAGATAAAGAAAACTCAACAAGACACCACCATCATGAAAAAAATATAGAGTTCATCAGTCGGACTATGAATGAAGGAGTATATGGAGAAATATAAGGAACAAAAGAAGCATGTCAAACACATCAAGAGAATAATCTGGGAAATTGAAACAAGAGGGGAAAAAATAAAGAAAAACTAGGAAGAAAACCTACTATTGTCAGCTCGACAAAGGTCACAACAACCACAAAAGAATGGGAGTTGAGGTCGAGAACAATGCCAAGTAAGAAAAGGACACCTGATGTAGAAATTTAATTGACTATGGAATCACTCGTAGGAGAGCCAATACCCATCGTAGAAGAAAAACCAGCAAAGAAAAATAAAATGTAGCTCATAATCACCGAGTCGTCGTAAGAAACAAAATTCAATATTCCAGTCAAGTCAGACGATGTTGATATTGAAACCTTGAACATAGAGAAACAAAATTGATTCAAGGAAATCCAAATTGAGTCGATACAACATCAGTTGGACAGGGAACAAGATCCACCACACCAGCCAGTTGAGTCAATACAAGAGGGTGATCTAGCCAACCAGACACAAAGTCAACTAGTTCACCCATTCGAGGCATTGGATCAATAGGAAGACATCTTGTGGAAAAAAGAAACACAATAAGTTGACGCTCTCTAGAGTAATAAGGAATCAGAGGGAGGGAGTGAAATCCCAGGCATACATACAGAAATATTAGAAAACCTACAGACTGAGAGACACTTCCCTGAGGTCAATCTTATTGATTCTGAGCAGAATAACAAAAAAGGGACAACCCAATATCTTCAAGACACGGTGGAAAAGGAAGTGAAAAACAACTAGAGAGAGGAGGAAGAAAAATAACAAACAAGTGAACAAAACATTTCGATGACCCAGAAGATGGGAAAAAAAGATGGTCAACTCTCAAATTCTTCAAATAAAAGAAGGAAAAAGAAGCCTCCCATGATCACTATTAGAATTACCCACCCAACCATCCCATCGACTTCCATGGTTGAAGCCACGTTTGACCCAACCACTATTTCTGACAAATACCTATTCAAATTACATTGAACCATTTTGAAAGAATCAACAAGGATGTGGAAAAAGGTTCTCAAAGAAGGAAGTTAGATCGAGAAATTATAAAAAGAACAAAATAACATCTTGCAGGAGTACAAAGAAGTAGTCAGGTTGCATGAGGGGATAATTCATATGTCAAAGGCACATATCCCATTAGCAGGATTTAAAGAGATAACTGAAAGGTTGATCAAAACTAGTACAGAATACCAACAACAAGTAGTGACTCTGCAAAAATAAAAAAAGGAATTCAGACAATATAACGACTCATTAGCCAATGTAATTCAAAAAACTCAAAAGCAAATGGACACAATGTTGGTGAAAGAATAGAATAATCTTAAGGATTCAAGAAGAATATAAACAAATTGACCAAAAAAACTATCACACCGAATTTTGTTGTAAGTGAATGGCTGACTCATTTTGCAGTTGAATTTATCAAATGATGGATACAAAAGGATGCAATCAAAAGTATATAAAAAGCAAGAAACTCAGCCATTGATAGAAAAATCAAAGAATCCCTCACCACACAACTAGAAAAATAAAAAGAAATGAAACTACAACTCTCACAACAAGAACAACAATGGCAAGAGGGACACAAAGTGCAGTTGGAAATTGACCAAGCGACTAACTGTATCAGCAACTACAACTCTCACAACAAGAACAACAATGGCAAGAGGGACACAAAGTGCAGTTGGAAATTGACCAAGCGACTAACTGTATCAGCTAGCTCAAATAAAAAGTGCAGAACACATAATAGAAATTTGACCAAGATTCAGGTAAAATTTAGACATCAGATATAACAGAAAAAGTCGATCTAATTTCATAGTTGAAAATGCTAAATCTAGAAGCACAACAAACGATCGACACATGGCGTGATTTCATACAACAAACAAAAAATTCAACCCCTAGCATCATTCAAACCACCTTCAAAATTAGTTCATAAAGTGAAAAGAGAAAGGAAGTCGACAAGACCAACAAGGGAAGTTCAGGCACAACATAGCAATCCAAAATATCACTTTAAGTCATCCAACCATATGAATATTTTTCCTCCTCTTCTTGCATCTCTCTCTCTCTCTCTCTCTCTCTCTCTCTCTCTCTCTCTCTCTCTCTCCATATTATATTTCTAAATTTTGTTATTTTGAAATCAAGGTATGCAAAAATAATTTTGTATACTCCCCTCTGGCTCGGGAGAAGCAAGGAATTGAGGTGGGGGGAGATGTTGTAGGGTCTATTTGAATATATCGACTAGACCCGATGATCAAATAAGAATTATTCGGTTGACCATCGAAGTCAAAATTAGAGGTCGGTCGAAGTATATGTTACCGACCGAGCCAGGAAGTGAAGTAGTTACAACTTCCTGAAAGGAGTATAAATAGACAAGCACGTGAAGGCTTAACTAGCTTCATGTGAGAGGTTCTATACAATTGTTTTGTACTACTATATCATATAATAAAGTATTGTTAATTGGGATCTCATTGCTTGTGTATGTATTTATATATGCTTATTTGTGTGTATGTATCTTCTATGATGTCTATGTAAGGATGTATCAGTAAATATCCCTTATTTTCCCTAAATTACATCAGAGGCTCATAAAGATTCAAATTCTCAACATTTACTACTGAAAAAATTTGCATGTTGGATGGCATATATAAACGAAAGGAATTAGTACAAATATTCTCCAAGACCTTGAATGGACCATATTGGATTGGCCTTATCTTTTTACTTTCACCTTTCATTTTGTCTTTGCTAATATGTAACCATACTTGATCACCAAATTCAAACTAATGATCAGGGTAATGTTTATCATGCCTTTCCTTGTACTTGTCTTGGATATTCTCTAATTTTTCTTGTACTACTTGATGTATATGTTGAATATTTTTAATTAGCCTTTCATATTTATCTATATTATCTTTTCCATATTCTTTACCTACACTTCTAAAATCATATTCCATACTCTATTTAGGCAAGTACCCCAAACATACTTCAAAAGGAGTTTTCTAAGTAGAATATTGCATGGAATGATTATAGGCATGTTGAATATAATTGTTGGAGATATTTCTATTTTCGACTCACTAGTTTAGTGGGATTTTACTAGAGATAGTTATTTTTTAGACTTTCTATTTTAGACCATCTCTATTATGCATGCATTCCTAAGAAAAGCTCACTTATTTTCCTCTTTTCTTAATATGGAATGTTTTTTCATATATGACTGTATATCACTTATTCATTGTATTCAATATTGATTAGCTCATTAGAGTAGTGTGAATAGATTAATTCTCATTATTCCATATTGAATCTCTTGTCCTTTTCTTGAGGAGCTTTGT
Source organism: Picea sitchensis (assembly GCA_010110895.2). Lineage (NCBI taxonomy): Eukaryota > Viridiplantae > Streptophyta > Pinopsida > Pinales > Pinaceae > Picea > Picea sitchensis. Next base: position 97,822 of record SNQJ01S0006901.1, on the reverse strand, counting down.
TTGTACTTTCTTTATCTAGGTTTGCGATGCATGTTTCCATGAAACATTGACATGGTATCAGAGCCAGGCTACCTGGAGAAAAAAAGACAAGCTAGAGAAGAGTGAAATCATAGTTTTGAAGAGTGTAATTCGTGCACCTGATAGTGTTGCACCCTCTTCCTGTTGAAAGGTGTGGCAGTCACATGAAAACTTATGAAATTGAAAATTTATGGACAATTTCTAGCAATGTCTCACTTTATCCTTAACTAAGGTACGAGGGTGTCCCACTATGTCCTTCACACATGGTGTGACAATATATCATTGTGGCCTTCACATAGGGTACAATAATGTCTCACTGTGGCCTTTAGATAGGGTGTGACACTCTTCAAAAATTGATTTTTTGTAGTGATTTCTTAGTATTTTCACTTGAAAATTGAGGGTTAATTTTCAAGGTTTTCAGAACCAATAAGAGGGATGGATATGAAACCGATTTTTCAATCAAATTTGGTGATAATTGTCACACCATAAAATTATTTTCAATGGAAGGTGAAGGCCAAATTTGAACTTAAAAGAAAAGGATTGTACAATTTGACGATGGTGACAGAAACAAAACCTATATCATGGATTGAGAAGATTAGTTGGGTGAACTGTAAGGATGAGGTCACCATAATTCTTCTTGAGTTAATTTCAACTGATTTATGGTTTCATATTTCCACATGTAAGAATCCAAACAAGATATGGACCACCTTGGGGTCTCTTTAGAAAGTAGTATGAGATGAGAGGTCATATTCTTGAGGTAGAGTTGAATACCTTGGATCCTAAAAGTTTTTATAATATACATGATTTCATTACCAAGTTTAAATATTTGATATTGAGCTTGGAATATTGTGGTATTGAAAAGTATAAAAAAGATAACCAAATTATTCAAAAAATCTTGGCTAAGCTAGGACCATAATATCTTGTATATGCCTCATCTTTCCATTCTAGCATATATATCTTGGGATCAAATTGGAAAATGTATACCATGGAGCAGTTTCTTGATTCTCTCACACATGAGAAAACAAAAATCATTTAGATGGGTCTAATTAAGGAACCCAAATCACATTCACTCACCGTCCAATATGGAAAAGGGTCATCCAATAAAAAATCCAAACAGAAAGGAAAGGAGAAACATAAAGAAAATGAGGGATATTCCAAACTCTTACAGGATTCTTTAGATTCCAAAGACTCTTGAAATTCAAAAGGAAGAAGAAGAAGGGAAATTAGTGAAATTATTTAAATAAAATAAATCATGAAGAATCCACATGCATAAAGGGGAAAATTTATCTTATGGGACATGTACTTCAGAAGAACAACCTTGGAAACTTCATTCCTGAAAGAGAAAAGAAGAACAATGAAGAATATCATGCTCCTAAGAAAGGTAATCATCATGCTATAGTTGCAATTAATTCCTCGTATGATTCATGGATTATAGATTCTGGTGCATCACATCATATGACATCGAAAGAGGAATTTTTTACTTCTTTGATTTCATGCTCAAGACCCCCTATTCTCATGTGGGATGATAGTCCAGTAGCAGTAGTAGTAGCAGGAGAGGGAAGACTGGAACTCTGTAATACCAGTTTTGAGAATGTTTTACATGTTCCAAAGATTTATATAAATATACTCTCAGTTTATCAAATCACTCAAATAGGTAAAAAAATTTGAATTTACATCAGACTCAATTTATGTACTTGACATGCATGAAAATTCCATTATTGCAATTGGTGAGGTAGATCACAAATCAAGGTTGTTTAAATTCACTAAGTTTGATGACCATGACTCCTCTTTACTACTTAAGCATGTACATGATAGTAATAGATTATGGCATGAGAGATTTGGTCATTTAAACTTTAGGTACATGCAAAAAAATTCCAATCAAGGAATGGTCAAAGGCTTGCCAAAGATTCACTTTTCTTAAGGGGTTTGTGAAGGATGCATTATTGCCAAGCACCCTGAAGAGAATTTTGAAAAAGAGAAGGCAATGAGAGCCTCCTCTTCCTTGGAGATTGTCCATAGTGATCTCATGGGTCCATTTCCACATTTGTCCATCAACAAATCAAGGTATGTCATTACATTTATTGATGATTACTCACACTATACTTGGGTTTATTTTCCTAGGAAAAAATACGAAGTTTTTGAGCATCTCAAAAACTTCAAATATCAAGATCCTCCATAAAGATAATGGGGGGGAGTATATCAAAAAAGATGTTAAAAATATTTGTCATGAGGCTAGTATTTAGTTGCAACATATAATTCCATACACTCCACAACATAATGGAGTTTCTCAAAGGAAGAATAGATCTGTCAAGGAGATGACCAGTTGCATGTTTCATGTGCGGTCTCTTCCTTCCAAGATTTGGGATAAGGAACTTAACTGTGTTTCTTACATACATAACAAATCTCCTCATAGATATGTTGAGGACATGACACCTTTTGAGGCTTGGACATGTGACAAACAAAATGTCACACACTTCCACATATTTGGATATCGCGCATGGGCCCATATTCCTTCTTAAAAGATGAAATCATTAGATACAGGAAGAAAAAATTGCATATTTTTGGGATATATAGATAATGGGAAGGGGTACAAATTGATTGATCCCTCCAAAAATCTATTGATCATTGAGTGTAGTGTTTAGTTTGAGGAGATTCCTTTGCATGCACCACCAGTGAAACATGCAAATACTCTTGTGCTTCCTTCATTTCAAGACATCAGAGATGATAATTCCATAATTAGATGCTACATATTAAGACTCAAAGGATTATGTACATGGATACTATAAGGTAGTACAAATAAATGAGGAGATAGCACTAGAGTTTCAGTAGATGACAAAGTGGGAACAACCCACACTTCAAGCAGCAGGTGACCTGACAGGGGATCCACTAGATTCAAGGAGGACTCAATATCATCATGAGAAGCCTTCTCATGTGATTTCAAATTTTGAACCAACAATGCCCATGAATTGATATATGGTTCAATCTTTGGATCTGTAGATCTATAGTGAGGCTTTGGGAAATCCATTATGGGAATCAACCATGCAAGAGGAGTATGAATCATTTCTAGAGAATCAAACTTGAGATCTGGTTCCACTTCCACTAGGGAGGAAACTTGTCATATAGAAATGGGTCTATAGGACCAAGAGAGAAACAGATGGTCAAGCAAGTAGTAATAATGCAATATTAGTTGCAAAATTTTTTCAAAATATTCATGGGATATATTATAATGAGACCTTTGCTCCTGTAGCAAATATGGACTCCATCCGCTTGTTAAGAGCCATTGCAGAAGCCAAAGGATGGGAACTTAACCAAATGTATGTGAAGATTTTTTTTCTTCATGATGATATTTCGAAGGATATCTACATGGAGCAACCGCCGAAGTTCATTAAGAACTCCTCTTTAGTATGCATATTGAAGAAGTCACTCTTTGTTCTCAAGGAAGCACCTAGAGCATGGTATGAAAATATGGATGCTTATTTGCTTTCACATGATTTTGTTAGATGTAAACATAATTACAATGTTTAAATTCTAAGGACTACTAAATCATTGATGATTTTAGTACTTTATCTTGATGATTTTGTTATAACTGGTAGCTTTGCTTCAGCCATTGCTATGGTCAAATATATCTTGCATGACAAGTTCTCTATGATGGACATGGGTCCACTTAATTTCTTTCTTTGTATTGAGATTAGTCAAGATGCTTCTGGAATAAAAATTTATTGGGCTAAGTATGTCAGGGATATTCTAGATAGGTTCCACATGAAAGACTGTAAGTTTTCACCTACAACCTTCTTATCTGGGATGAGACTTGAGGATGGCGGGGATACACAATTAGTGGAAAACACTTTGTATTGATCCCACACCCATCCAGATATCTCATATGAAGTAGGAGAAGTTTCCATATACCTACAGGATCCCCATGATATGCAATAGAAGGTTTTGAAGCGCATCCTTAGATGTGTTCAGGGAACCATGAGTTATGGGATTCCCTATGTAGTTGATTGTGCATTATATCTCATAGGCTTAATAGATTCATATTGGGATGGCGATGGAACATATTGCAATTCGACTTCTTGGTAGACTCTCAATTTGGGGTCATTACCTATTTGTTGGTCAAGTAAGAAACAATCGACGATTGGGTTATCTTCCATAGAGGTCAAGCATAGAGGAATAGTCAACTGTGTCATTCAAGCACTTAGGCTTCAAAACTTCTTTACTGATCTTGGTATCCAATTTCATTGTCTAACTTTCATATGGTGTGACAATCATAGTACACTGATATTTTACAGAGATCCAATAAAATGATAGTGAATCAAACACATTGAGGTCCACATGCATTTCATCATAGATCTAGTACATGATAGTATCATTGATATAAATTTTTGTCCTTCCTCCAAACAAACTATCGACATCTTTTACAATACCTTCATTGGGATAAAGTTTCAGTCTTTGTGGGATCGTCTTGGATTGAAGAACACAGTTTCCTAGTAGCTTTCTTTTCTTCTTTTGATGCATTATCTTTTGACATGGGGTTTTATTCCCACATGGTTTTCCCTCTTTCCTAATTTTTTATTCAATGTTCACTAGTTTCATTGTACATGAAAACCCAATATGTCATAGTTGTCAAGACTCATTTTTTATTACGCCTTAATCATGTTCAGGGGGGTGTTCGAGATATTTATATTTTCAACTCACTAGTTCAGTGGGAGTTTACTAGAATAAGTTCTATTTTAGACTTTCTATTTTATACCATCACTATTATGCATGCATCCCTAATAAAATCTCATTGTTTGTTTGCTTTTCTTAATTAGGGAATGTCTTTCCTATATGAGTATATAACACTAATTCATTATATTCATTATTGATTATCTCATTGGATTAGTGTGAATCAATTATTTTTCATTCATGCATATTGAAACTATCATTGTTTTCTTGATTAGATTTGTTTGTACTTGTTAGATTTTTAGCTCGAGAGGTACTCGACATATTTTGTCTTGAATGCGGATGTAACATTATGTTTACACTACCAGGCACTTAACTTTGTAATGGGTTTTTATAAAGTTGTTTTAAAGTGATTCTTTTATTAAAGTGACTTTTTAATAAAGTGTACCTTCTAATTTTAAAGTGACTTTATTTCATAAAGTGCACTTATGAAATAAAGTGAAATGTACTTTAACATTTGAAGTGATTCATTTTGGAGGGAATGTATCATGACCCTTGATCTCAAAAAAGGAAAGATCTAATCTTGGCCTTTGGATTTAGGGTTGGGGAAGGTGAAAAGACACTTTGGAGGGAAAATGTCATTTTCATATTTATAAAAGAATGCATTGGGTAGTGTGCAAGACACATCGAGAAGACATTGAGAGGATATTGAGAGAGATTTACGAGTAGGCTTGATAGAGGAAATTTAAGGAATCATTGTGGGCACATTTCCCAAGAAAAAATGGGCACAAATCCCAAGGAAGATATATGCTTCTTTGCTGGTTGTTTTTCTATTGTGGGAGGTCATATTGTATAGATTCGTACAATTTGTACCGTCCATACTACAAGTGAAAGTGGAAATGGAAATAGACGCAGTATTTGGCACCATTTTCCAGGTAGATTCCAAACTTTTGGTTTTTGTTTCTGGGACGTACAGAACAGCCTGTACAACTAATTGTTGGGATGGATTTTGAGGTATAAAACATGTTGTACAACAATATGGATTTGGCATGGATTACGAGGCATATTTGTGGGGGACTGTTTGGTGTTGTGAGTTATTTCTCTTGGTTGGAAATGTGATTTTTTTGCTATAATGTACTTTCCTAAAGATGAATAATAATATCTCTCTCTCTCTCTCTCTCTCTCTCTCTCTCTCTCTCTCTCTCGTTGGGTTTCACCACATTGGGGTTTTCCCTGGGTTTTTCCTAAATTTCTGATTTTTATGGATTGTTTTCCATTGTGTTTATTTATGCTACATATTTTCTTAGCAATGTGCATTTCTACTTATGGTAATTTCTCAATATGGATTTGGGACATTTCATAAGTTCATGAAAGATAGTTATCTCTAAGTTGCTAAGTGTTTGATTTTTTTTTTAGCTTGTTGACTTTTGTTATTAAAAATATACACGGTATCAAATCTTTTTCTCTGAGTGACAGCGGGCAGTGTGATTTTTGGGAAATGTTTAAGAGGGAAAAGGGTGTGATTGTTTTCCTTGAGTTGTGACAAGGAATATGGCTGAAAGCATTAGATTTGAGGATCGGTTGGATGGAATTTCCAACTATTTGCATTGGAAGGTCTGATTGTCAGTTGTTCTCAAGGAGAACAAGATTTGGAGCTATGTCAATTATGTTGTGGCAGCTCCTGCAGAAAATTGTGTTTCTTTGGACTTGCATGATATCAAGGAGGCCAAGACTCAAAGGATTATTCTACATGGGGTGAAGGATCACCTTATCCCATACTTGGATGAGAAAAAGACTGCCAAGGAGATGTGGGAAGCACTTAAGAACTTGTTTGAGGTGAAGAATGAGAACTAGAAGATGGCCTTGAAGGCTAAGCTTCATGATACCAAGATGGGTAAGGAGGACAGTGTCTCTTCTTATCTTACCCGGGTAGCTCAAGTAAAATATGAGATGGCTATTGTTGGAGAGGTCATGATAGATTCTGAGTTGGTGAGAATAGCCTTAAATGGCTTCAACAAAGAATGTGAAGTCCTCATGAATTGTGTTGTGGAACGCGATCATCTATCAGATTGGTGCAGACTATGGGATGATTTCACTCAGGCTGAGATCCGATAAATATTTCAGAGAAGTGAACAAAATACAAATGGAGTTGATGAGAATGTTACTCTTACTACAAAGAACAAGAAGAAAGGAAGTTCCATAAAGGACTTGAGCAAAGTCAGATGCTATTGGTGTAACCAATTGGGGCACCTTGTCTCTCATTTTCCTAAGAGGAAGAAGAAGAAGAAGAAGCCAGAAGGGCATGTGACAGTTGTTACAACAACCATGGGGGACTTTACTTCTAAGTTTGACAGGGAATTTTCTTTGGTTACCATTGTTCCCATCATCGACAGTGGAGGATTTGGAAGTGATATCATATGGATTGTGGATAGTGGATCCTCTTGCCACATGATAGGAATATGACGAGTATTCCTAGATTTCAAAGAGATTTTTCCTAGCCAACAAGTGGTAAATGAAGGTGGTATGGCGATATTTGTACGTGGAGTTGGGATTGTTAGATTCCAACTCAAGTTTTGGGGACTCTTGGAGCTTCATCGAGTTCTCTTTGTTCCATGGTTGGGGGTTAACTTTCTCTCAGTCTCAACCTTCAAGGATGTAGTATATTGCATATTTTTCAAGAGGGAACATGTCTTTATCTACAGGTAGGGAGTAGACCCGGTAGAGTTGTAGTTGATCGGTAACTGGGTGGATAGTTTGTATATGTTGAGAGAACAACTTTCAGCGTATGATTCAATGTCATATGAAGAGCATGAGGAGGCTCCTGAGACTACGGTGCCACCAAGGATTCAATATTTCATTCTGAGGGAAGATAGAAAGTATCTTCTGAGCATTGGCAGAAGGATCGGCCAGGTTAATCGAACCAATGATTAGGATGAAGTGAGCTTAGGGTTTCAGGTTGTTTCCAGAAGAAGATATTCTAGCTCGAGTTCTACGAAGGTGTTGAGGATGGCTCCAGGTTCAGAGGGAGCTCCTACAGAGCACAATGTGATGGGACCAGATGATGGAGATGGCATTGAGTACATCCCTCGCTAAGAGGGAGTGTTAGATTTTTAGCTCGGGAGGTACTCTTCATATTTTGTCTTGAATGCGGATGTAACCTTATGTTTACAATACTAGGAACTTAAATTTGTAATGGGTTTTTATAAAAAAAAATTAAAGTGGTTCTTTTATTAAAGTGACTTTTTAATAAAGTGTACCTTATAATTTTAAAGTGACTTTAGTTCATAAAGTACACTTATGAAATAAAGTGAAATATATTTTAATATTTTAAGTGATTCATTTTGGAGGGAATGGATCATGACCCTTGATCTTGAAAAAGGAAAGATCTAGTCTTGGCCTTTGTATTTAGGGTTGGGGAAGGTGAAAAGATACTTTGGAGGGAAAATGCCATTTTCAGATTTATAAAAGAATGCATTGGGTAGTGTGAAAGACACATGGAGAATATATCGAGAGGAGACTGAGATTTTGAGTAGGATTGAGAGAGGAAATTTAGGGCAACATTGTGGGCACATTTCCCAAGAAAAAATGTGCACAAATCCCAAGGAAGATATTTGTTTCTTTGTTGGGTCTTTTTTATGCTATGGGAGGTCATACTGTACAGATCCATATAGTCCGTACAACAAGTGAAAGTGGGAGCATAAATCGAGGCAGTATTTGGCATGATTTTTGGGGAAGATTCTAGAATTTTGGTTGTTGTTTTTGGGCCATACAAAAAATTTCGTATAACTGACTATTTGCACGTATTTTAAGGTACATAACAGGTCGTACAATAGTATGGATTAGGCATAGATTATGAGGCATATTTGTGGGGGACTGGTTGGTGCTGTGAGGTATTTCTCTTAGCTGGAAATGTCATTTTCATTCTTTAATGTACTTTCCTAAAGATAAATAGTAAGATCTCTCTCTCTCTTGTTGGGTTACCCCACATTGGGGTTTTCCCTGGATTTTGCCTAAATTTATGAGTTTTATGGGTTGTTTTCCATTGTGTTTATTTCCGTTGCATATTTTCTTAGCAATGTGTATTTTTTCTTATGGTAATTTCTGAATATGGGTTTGGGACATTTTAGAAGTTCATGAAAGATAGTTATCTCTAGGTTTCTAAGTGTTTGACATAAATTTTAGCTTGTTGATTTTTGTCATTAAAAATGCATAGTAGTTGCTTTAACTAGGTCTCTCATGCATGTTTCCATGAAACATTGACAATAATGTAATTGTTCATCCCATAATTTAAGATGCTTTCTACAATATCCTTGAAGTAGATGTAGCAGTGTTATGTTTACCACTTATGTATTCCCATATGTCTTCGGATGAAAATGTTTTCTCTTCTTTAACTTAGTGTCAACTAGTTACCATAAATGAGACCAAAAATTTCTCAAAAAGCTACAGTCTCAATCTGATATTATAGATGTAGGAAGTCCAAAATGAACCCATACATTAGTAAAGAACATTTTTTTTGTTTTTTCATTTCTGACCTTTTACTTGCATGGAATTAGAATACAAGTCTTCAAGAATATGTCCACTACGAAATATAGATAATCATGACCTATCATGGACATGAAAAAACCCCCTATAAAGTCCATCGAGATACTTTCCCATGGATTAGAAGGTACTGGAAGTGGTGTATATCATCCTATATTTATGTTGCTAGGATTACTTGTGACACACAAAACACACCCTTTGACATGCTTGGAAATTGTCTCGTTCATCCGAGGCCAATAACAATACCTTTGTAGTTGTGCAATAGTCTTACCAACCCCGAAATGAAAAGAGATGAGAGATGTATGAGCTTCTCTGATTACACTTACTCTTCCATCTCTTGGTATACATATCTTTCCAAGATGATATAACCAAAAGTCATGCATAATAATATGAATATTGATTTTCGTGAGTTAATGCATCATATACTTCTTTAAAATCATCATCCCTAGAATATTGTTCTACATAACTTTCATGTGCTAAAGGATTATACCTGACTATTGTGGACGCATTAATTATTGGCCTTGAAAACATATCTGCAACCTTGTTATGAATACCTTTCTTATAATTGATTACCAAATGAAATTGTTGTAGAAAACCCATCCGCCTAAAGTGTCATGATTGTTGTAGCTTGGTTTGTCACTGCAAATATTGTAATGGATGATGATCAATATGAATTATGGTCTCCCTTTCCATTAAGTAATGTGTCCATTTATTTACAATTTGTACCAATGGATACAATTCCTTATCATAAGTTGGATAGTTAATCACATCTTGAGTGAAATTCTTAGAATGATAACATATATGTTTACCTCGTTGCATCAATATTGTTCCCATGTCACATTTGTTTACATCAATTTGAATCTCAAATGGCTATTGGAGATCTGGTAGAGCCAATACTGGTGCGGTGCTAATATTTTCCTTCAATGTGTCGAATGATTTCTACTACTTGTCTCCCCATTAAAAGACTTGTTTAACACTTGTTAATGCATGTAGAGGTGTTTCTACGTATGAGAAATTAACAATGAATTTTCTCTAGTATTGTATTGCTCCTAAGAAGCTCCTAAATTCAATGGAAGTAGTTGAATTGGGCCATTTTACAATGTATTATACCTTTGCATGATCTATCTTTAGATGACCATTCCCTAAAATATATCCCAGATATACCAGATAATTTTTTCCAAATTCATAATTAGATAACTTGATATACAACTTCTCCTTCTTCAAGAGTTCAAAGACTGTCTCAACATCCTTTATAAAATCTTCGCATCTTTGACTAAAGATCAATATGTTCTCTAGATAGACTATAAAAACAACATCTATATAGAATCGAAACACATATTTCTTCACTCTCATCGATGTTGTTGGTGCATTACATAACCCAAATGGCATAACCAACCATTCAAACAAGCCTTTCTTGATATTGAAAGCATTTTTCCATATTTCACCTTTTGCAATTCTAATATGATGGTAACCACTTCTCAAATCCAACTTAGTGAAATACACAACATTCTTTAACTGATCTAATATATCATCAATTTTGGGAAGAGGATAATGGTTCTTTACAGTAATGTTGTTCAAGGATTGAAAATCAATACACATCCTCCATGTGCCATATTTCTTCGAAACTAATACAATAGGAGATCCACATGAAGAGGAGAATGGTCTAATGATTCATTTATCGATAAAATCTTGAACTTTCTTCTTTATTTATGCATTCTCAATTACTTAAGACCTATACATTCCAATGTTCGAAAGAGGAGCATCTTGCTTGAATATAATTCATGTTCAACCTATCTTTTAGGAGGCAACCATGTAGGTTCTTGAAAAAACTCATTATAATTACATATGATGTTGATCAAATCATGTTTATGATTTGGATCATAACCTAATAAACAATATTTTATATTTTCTTCTTTCTGTTTCACTATCATGAGAACTAAATATTTACTTGCGCTCACAAGTCTCTTTATTTTTCCTATGCTCACTAGAGAAACATTTGTTTTGATGTGATGATATCTGAAAATATATTCAACCCCATCCTTGAAAAGATGATATTTATTATCTTCTCAATAGAACACAACCATCCAGTCCAATAGATATGGACTACCCAAGATAATTCCACAAATGTCAAGAGGCACAACATATAACTCAACCTCATCAAAGAACTTAGCTATTATTGCAAATATAATCTTACATTGTTTATTTACCTTCAACTTTGCATCATCACACACCGAACCTAATGAATATGTTTTTTTTTGAGGTGTCATATTCAAAACCAACTTCTTAATAATTGCTTCAAATATTAGGTTAACTTGAGATCCATTGTCAAATAGAGTGTCTACCTTGGTATGCTTGACTATAAATCTAATAGGAAAAGGGTCACTTCTCTTCTTTTGATCAATACCACTTTCCATTTTGGCAGATTGAAATGAAGAATTTGAATTCATAGTTGATATACCTTTTCTTCCTATGGCCATGATCTTAGATTTGTATCCGGAATCTGACTCTAGATATTGATGAGGGGGAACACCTTTTTCATTCACAGATGTGGGTGAAGGGGACCCCACTGCATTTTATTGTTGATAGAGGAAGGCAAAAGAACCTCATCTCAACAGAGGTCGTCAAACAGTTGGGATTGTCAACAAAACCACACCCGCAACCATACAACATCAGGTGGCTTCGCCAAGGACGAGATCTTCATGTCAGCCAGTAGTGTCGATTTTCATATGGCATCCAGCCCTTCAAGGATGAGGTATTATGTGATGTTGCCCCACTGGATGTCTGTGATGTTCTCTTGGGCCAACCATATATGTGGAAGTGCCATGTTGTTTATGAGTCTCGACCCCGCAATGTCATTGTTACTTTGGGGGCTCATCTCTATAGAATACCAGAGGTAGTTCTGACTATTGTTCCACCAAAAAAGTGCCACAAGGTAGTATCTCATACTACAAAATTCAGCTTCTTCATAATCTGTTCAAAAGGGGAATAGAAGGACATTGGACCTTCTATCCAACAGAAGAAGGTCGACAAGGTTGCAACAAAGAACAAAGATTCATTTTTCACACCTTCCTCTCATGTATCCTAACTTATTGAACAACCTCATCCTCAATAGGTTCATGAAATACTTCCACAAACTGACCAGTGCGACGTCTCCAGCAAGGTAAGCAGCTCACCAAGATGCAGATTCAGCAAACACTTTTCCCTCTCCCTTGGGAACTCAACGTAATGGAGACCATTTCTTTCTAAGGAGGGAGGATTGATCCAGGTGGATATCAATGGCCACCCACCTTTTTTGACTGGCTCAAAACAGTTTTCTAGCAATTTTGGCAATTACTATTTTTCACAGTTTTTAACTTTCAAGGCCATTATGAGGGCCCAAATGAAGGTTTTTTGAGGTTGAGGTTCTAAATTATACTTAAAGGAATTATTGATCCCTTGAATTGAATATCCTTTAAAATACCTTTCCAACGAGCTATCACACACCTAAAACAGAGATCATATGCAAAGGTTACGACCCTGGGAAGTTGATGTACTCACTTACCCAAATGGGGCCCACATGACTTTTGGTGCTTCATATCCTAGGGTTAGGTTTTTGGATGTCTAGGTTTCTTGGAATTCTTGTTTATTTTGAAAAGGCCTTCAAATCCTCATTGTAATCATATTCTTGTGAATGTGAGTAGCCGTCACATCTCTTCTCAGAGATAAGATGCCACCATTCTAGTGAGTCTTTCACTCTGTAGTTTTATAGTCTCTGTACATTTATTTCATTAATATAAATCATGTATTACTGTATCTCTGTGTTTATGGTTTCATCTCTGATATATTTCTATTATATCATTGGATATACACGATATCTCTTTGCATTTATTTATTATATCTCCTCTCTCATTTCGTACCGAAAATAATCCAGATCAGTTGATGCAACAATCTTATGCTTCCCTTTGTCCTTAAATTTCTTTAGTCGTAATTATGGATGCAACTTCCAACACTGTGATTCCTCATGTCCATTTTTCTTTCAATGGGAACATGTATGTATTCCCTTAGCTTTATTAATTGTGGTTTATTTCTTACTCTTCCATTTACCTTTCACTTTCTTATCGAAATTCATTGTATTCTTATCTTTGCTTGCAATCTTACCCTTACTAGATTCTAGATGTGTATCTTGTTGACACAACACCCCTACCCTAGTAGGTTCTGCATGACCTCCCAGTCTAGGATCATTCTTAATCCCCCCTTTGATTCTGATTGACTCCTTGATTCCCCATGGGAATCCTTCACACACAAGTGTCTATCCACAATTCCTTCTTTGGAGCTACACATGTACGAGAAAGCACTAAGTGCCAACTCTTACCCACGTGACCAGCTGACGTGACCACAATCTTCACCCAAAAAGTACTTTGGGTTTCACGACTTCATGATCACTAATGTGAGTTCCTCTGACTCCCTCAATCTTCGAAACCTTGAAAGACTAATGACTCTTTGAATTCTCCCTTTACATTTCTTGATGTGACCTCTGTCTAAACCCTAGGACCCAAATATTTTGGCACTTTGGAATTTCTCTTATCAATGATTTGCAGTGCAACAACAACCTTTGTTGATAACCAAAATCTCGATGACTCATCATCACGATCAATGGATCTGAGCTTCTCTCGATCTGACGATCCTGCTTCTAACGAGACTTCACAGATCAGGAATTAGCAACTCTCGATTCCGATTCACAACTTATTCCATGCCCCAAATTCAGAAACAACAAATTTTGAATGCGAGATCAATTACTCTCGTTGATCTGGATCCAATGGCTACTATTCCTCGTGAGCTTACGAGTGTTGAAGGAAACTCAACCTTAATCCTTCCACTAGTCTACTAGATCCAACGGTCTACAGAACTTCGGTGATTCTCCCTCCAAGAATTTCAACCGTCCCTTCAAACTTCCCCAAAGACTCCTGAAATGAATTTTCGTCTTTCCTTCTCATCTTAAGTTCTGTGAGGTGACTCCAGACCTTGTTCATCCTTTGAACACTTTTAAGGTTATAACCCTTTTTCATTTGGAATCTCACTATAAATCCTGGAATCTAAGGAATCCTTGCACACACACCTTGCAACATTCACAATAACCTATGGTTATTTCATCCTTTTAACTCTATGCACCCCATGCAACAACAGTTCTTCAACCTTTCTCCTTGGTTGGAAAAGTCTAAGACTCCATCTTTGGCCTGTGCACACCTTGCATGGTTCTCATGCCACTATGCTGGTACAAGAACAATAGTATCCCTCCTGAGATTTTTTGAGATAAAACTCAGAACTTTGTCAACGCACTCTTGCAGACTCTCACTACACTCCTTGTAGGATTTCTCAGGAAGAGAAACAATTGAAACTCATACTTCTCTTTTCACAGATGTCATACATTCAACATGAAATCATGAGCATACACACACATAGCATTGAAACAAATGCATAACATATAACATAAGAAAACTGTAAACATACCATTCAAAGATGTAAATGGAATGCGTAAAAACACCATGAAATTGGATCAAAGATTATTTATATTAATCCAAGTGCATATGTACATGGGTTCAATAGAAAAATCTGTCTTCTTATAGGATTCCTACAGTTTATGGTATTCTCTATGCTCTTACTCTCTACAACTCTACAACTTACAATGAGAATTACTGACTACAATACAATTCCTACGAGGGAGATTTTTAGATTTTTCTCTCCCTCAGCTCTAGCTATCTAATTGGAATTAAAGCTACCTACTTTACATTCATTACAATTAAATGCCTCCATAACCGAAAGATGAGAGAAATGCTCAATATCTGTTTACAATCTCCAAAACATAAATGCAAATACATCCTTTTAGATATTTCATTAATGCTTTATCCTTTGAAATTCAAAATGTTCTCAAAACGTGTGTTGGTGCAATTCTAGTTGTTCTTTGCCTTTGTGCTTTCTTTTTAGGCTCTCTTGCGATGCTCCTGCATCATACTCCCTTGGCTGAAAAATTCATGAACTCCTGTTCATGATCTCTTGCACCGACTGTCTATGTATTTAGATATCTGCTTCACTTTCCCAACTGGCATCCTCAATCAGGTGTCCTTTCCATTTTATCAAATATTCAAAGTATGTCTTCCTTTGGGTCTTCTTTCCAACTTTTTGGTCAATTATCTTTTCCATCTGTGGATTTTTAGCTATAGGCATATGTTTGACCCACTCATTTTTGTTTGATCCTCCTCTGTTCCTGCTTCATCATCTTTGTAAGGGTACAAATATGTTATGTTGAATATGGGTGATATTCCTACCCCATCCAACAATTCAAGTTCATAATAATTGGCCTCAAACTTTCTCATGATCTTACACAACCCTATCTTCTTCATCTTCATCTTATTATATGTTCCCCTTGGGAACCTTTCTTTCTTGACATGAGCTAGAACCAAATCACCTACTTCAAACTGAATCTTTCTCCTATGTTGATCTGTTATGTGCTTGTATTCCTGGTTAGAATTATTTAACCACTCTTCGATCTCATTGTGGAGATCTTGCATCTTTGCTACAAAACCCTCTGCTCCAACACTTCTGAATTTACTTTACCCTAAGTCTCTCAATTAAGATACTCCTCTCGGCTACATCCCATACATAATTTGAAATGGGCTCTGCCCTATACTTCTATTAGGTGAATCGTTATATGAAAATTCCTCTTGTGGAAGAATCTGATCCCACTGACTGCGATGTTCAACTACTAAACTCCTCAATAAATCTCCCAGACTTTGGTTCACAACCTCGGTCTATCCATCTGTATGAGGGTGATATGCTAAGCTAAAATATAAATTTGTTCCCAGCTTCTTCCATAGGGTCCTCCAGAAATGACCAATAAATTTGGTATCCCTTTCCAAAACAATACTTGTGGGTAAGCTGTGAAGTTTAACAACTTCTTTGAAAAACAGGTTTGCAATGTGAGTTGCATCATTGGTTTTCTGACATGGAATGAAATTTGCCATTTTTGAAAATTTGTTGACTACCACGAATATGGAATCACAAACCCTCTGTGTCCTTGGCAGTCCTACCATAAAATCCATGCTTACCATGTCCCATGGCCTCTCTGGTACTGACAATGGTTGATACAATCTTGTATTCTGTATTCCCCTTTGCATTCTGGAAAATTTTGCATATGTTCACGAATTTCTTGACATCCATCCTCATCCCTGGCCAACAGTATGAGCCATGCAGTTGTGCAAATGTTTTTTCATGGCCAAAATGTCCAGTGAATCCCCCACTATGTTTTTCTTTCAGAAGATTCTCTCTCATAGAACTCTTCGGAATACACAATCGATTTCCCTTGAATAATAGTCCATCCTGAATCAAATATTTGGTCCACTGGCTTCTGCCTCTGAGAACTAGATTCTCACATGCTTCATTGGCTTATTTAAAATTTGAATCATCCTTGTACATATCCTTAAGGTTATCAAAAACTAAGGTATTCACTCTGAACTCCTGCAGAATCAAACATTTCCTACTCAATGCATCAACAACCTTGTTAGCAGTTCCAGAAATGTGCTTTATAGAAAAAGTGAATTTCTGCATATATTCAACCCATTTTGCATGTTTCTGGTTCATTTTTTCCTATCGAGTTATGAATTGTAAAGCGTGGTTGTCTCTATACAAGACAAACTCTTTTAGAATCAAGTAATGTCTCCATTTTTTTTTCTACGCCTGTATGACTGCATAAAACTCTTTATGATATGTAGAATATTTCATCTTTGCATCATTCAACTTCTCACTGAAGTATGCAATCGGTCTATTGTCTTGACTCAAAACTGCTCCAATCACAAATCCACTTGCGTCACATATGACTTGAAATGTTTTACTGAAATCTGGCAGAACCAAAATTGGTTGTCTAGTTATCTTCTCCTTCGGAAAATTAATACTTCTCTCTGCTTCCCCTATCTAATGAAAATATTTATGTCTTTTCTTGACTGTTTCCATCATTGGTGCAAAAATTCCACTAAAATTTCTAATGAATTTTTTGTAAAAACTAGCCAATCCATGGAAGCTTATGACTTCAAAGATACTCCTTGGCGATGGCCAATCTTTGATTGCTCTTACCTTTTCGGGATCCATCTTCAGCTCATTCGAAGAGATCACAAACCCCAAATAAATGAGTTCTTTCTTCATGAAAGATGAATTCTTTAAGTTGATCAACATTTTTTCTTGTTGTAACTTCCTCATTACTACAACTAAATGATTCATATGTTCTTCCTCAGTCTTACTGAAGATTAGTATATCATAAATATACACAATCACAAACTTTCCAATTAAATCTTTCAAGACTTCATTCATCAACCTCATGAAAGTACTCAGTGTGATCGTCAAACCAAATGGCATGACAAGACATTCATACAGTCCTTCATTCATCTTGAATGTTGTCTTCCATTAATCACCTTCCCTCATTCTAATATGATGATACCCTCTTTTCAAATCAATCTTTGAAAAAAACTTTGTTCCACTCAAGAAATACATCAAGTCATCCATCCTCGATAAAGGAAATCTATACCTGATGATGATTTTGTTTATATCACTTGAGTCAGTACACATTCTCTAACCACCATCCTTCTTTGGGCTTAACATTGTTGGTACAACACATGGACTCAAGCTTTCTCTAACCAATCCTTTATCCATCAAATCCTAGACTTGCTTCTTAACCTCTTCATTCTCCTGTGGCACCAATTTGTACATTGATTTGTTTGGTAAACTTGCTTCTGGTATAAGGTCAATGTGATGGCTTATACTTCTGATAGCTGGCAACGAACAAGGTAAATCATCCACCACTATATCAGCGAAATCTTCCAGTAGTTCTTGAATTTCTTCCGGTAGATCCTCTATCTTGGTACTTGTCAGAATGACTCTGGGTTTCCTAACCACAACAAACTACATGTCTTCTTCTTTCTTGACTTCATCAAGAAGTTCCTTCCCACTCATGAGAAGTATAGTATTTCTCACCTCTATTTTTACCTCCTTTTCCTTAATTCGTAGCAACATATGCATCCTACCATTCTTCTCTAAGGTATATGTTCTCTTTCTCCCATAATGAACAACATTTCTATCATATCGCCATGGTCTCCCCAACAAAATATGACAGATATCCATGGGAATAACATCGCATAAAATTTCATCCTTATACCCTCCTATCTTAAATTCAACTAAACATTGTTTAGTGATGGTTACATGATGTCCCTTTTGCAACCATGAGACTCTTTATGGGATCAAATGTGCGATTGTCTTCAATTCTAACTTTTCCACCATTTCTGTTGAGACTAAATTATCTGTACTTCCACTTTCCACTATTACCTTTCATATGGTATCCTTGGTCTTGCAAGAAGTTCTAAACAAATTGTTTCTCTTGATTGGATTCTCCACCTCTTTCTCTGGCTTTAAGAGAATTTTCCTCATCATTAAGGATCTCCCACCTTCTGCATCTTCTGCCTCAACATGTTGCATCTGTGGTTCTGAGATGTGAGTTTCACCTCCTCCATCTCTTTTTCTATCAGGACATTCATCAGACTTATGTCCGACCTTTCCACAGACAAAACAATTTATCTCACCTCCTCTGCCTCTTCCTCTTCCTCTGGCTCACGTAAAAGTGTTCTTGTTGACATATTGTCTCCTCTGTGAACCTCCTCCTCTTCCACGGTGAGTGTGAGGTTTCTTTTCTTCCTCTTTAGGATTTTGAGTTCTGTCCTTGACAATTTCTTTGCCTCTGCTCTGACTTCTACCTCTTCCTCTTTGAACTTACTTTCGGGCTAATTTTTTTTCATCCTTCAAAGACATTTGACAAGAATCTTCCACATTCCTGATTTTCATCATGCTCATATCATCCTGAATATCATATCTAAGACCATTCATATACCTAGCGAATTTTTTATCATCACTCTCTCGATGACCTACTCTAATGTTGAGCCTGTAAAATTCCCTAGTGTACTCCTTCATTGTCATTCCTTTCTACCTCAAATTGTTCATTCTTCAAAACAGATTAATTTGGTAGTCCCTGGGTATAAAATTGGCTTTCATCTTTGTGACCATTCTATCCCATCTTTTGATTCTTTACTTTCCCTTGCAATGCCTATCAGCCTGTAGTTCATCCCACCACACTGTTGCATACCCTTTAAGTCTAGTGACAACATGTTTAACTTTCTTATCTTCCTCGATATCCCCATAGTCAAAGTATTTATCCAGAGCTCTAAACCAATCTAGTAACTCCTCAACGTCTAATTTTCCTTCATACATTGGAATATCCATCTTTTCCCTGGCTCCTATTCTTGCAAAAGCTCTGAATAGACATTATTCTGCAACATCTTCGACTCCACCCTCATTTTCTCTTTCAGCGTCGCTGACATCTCCAGCTTCAACTATTCTTCTTTGTGTTGTCTCTATATCATCTAATCGAGCATGAATTTCTCTCATTTCCCTTTCCACAGCTGGATCGGGCATTGGTCTAGCTTAACGTCTTTTGGGCAGCATTGTTTCGATATGTTCCATGCAGAATTAAAATCACAACTTGCCTTTTGTCTCCCGTTTTTACAAAAAACAAAGGTTGTAGGATCTGATACCACTTGGCGCAACACCCCTACCCCAGTAGGTTCTACATGACCTCCCAGTCTAGGATCATTATCAATCCCCCCTTTGAGTCTGATTGACTCATTGATTCCCTGCGAGAATCCTCCACAGACAAGTTTTTATCCACCATTCCTTATTTGGAGCTATTCCTGTGCGAGCAAGCACAAAGCGCCAACTCTTACCCATGTGACGAGCTGACATGACCACAATATTTGCCCAAAAAGTACTTCAGGTTTCATGACTTTGTGATCACTGATGTGAGTTCCTGTGACTCCCTCAATCTCCAAAACCCTGAAAGGCTAACAACTCTTTGAATTCACCCTTGTCTTTTCCTAATGTGACCTCTGTTTACAACCTGGGACCCAAATATTTTGGTACTTCGAAAATTCAGTTATCGATGATTTGCAATGAAAAAACACCCTCCGCTGATAACCAAAATCGTGATGACTCCTCGTCATGATCAACGGATCTGAGCTTCTCACGATCTGATGGTCCTTCTTCTATCAGGACTTCGCGGATCAGGAATTCCCAACTCTCGATTCTGATTCACAACTTCTTCCACGCCCTGAATTTCAAAACGAGAAATTTTGAATGCGAGATCAATGACTCTCATTGATCCGGATCCAATGGCCACTATTCCTCCTGATCTTATGAGTGTTTAAAGACACTCAGCCTTAATCCTTCCACTGGTCTACTAGATCCAATGGTCTATAGAACTTCAATGATTCTCCCTCCGACAATTTCAACCATTCGTTCAAACTTCCCCAAAGACTCCTAAAATGCATTGGCGTCTTTCCTTCTGATCTTAAGTTTTGCGAGGTGACTCTAGACCTCGTTCTTCCTTTGAACACTTCAAAGTAGGGATGATTTTAAGGATGAAATTTTATATTAAAATGTAGAAATGTGGGATAATATTACAAGCACTTAATATGAAAAATGTAAAATGTTTGGCTATAGTTTTGTAAAAATATTCAAATTTATAAGGATTTTATATAGTTTTGATAACATTTTGGCAATTTGTAAGGCCAAATAATTTTATTCTATGGAACTTGGGTGAACCATTTTTAGAAAAAATGGAAATTATCGAATCTTTTTTGGGAAAATCCATGGAAAATTAGCCCATTTGTGAAATTTATCCCCTAAAATCATCTATGCTTCAAAGGTTCTAACCCTTATGAATTTTGACTCTCACTATAACTCCTGAAATCTAAGAAATCCCTGCACGCACACCTTGTGGCATTCACAATAACCTCTGGTTATTTCACCCTTTTAACTCTGTGCACCCCATGCAACAAAAGTTCTTCAACCTTTCTCCTTGATTTGAAAAGTATAAGACTCCAACTCTAGCCTGCACACACCTTGCACAGTTCCTGTGCCACTCTACTAGTATAAGAACAATGGTATCCCTCCTGAGATTTTCTGAGATAAAAATCAAAACTTCATCAACGCACTCTTGCGGACTCTCACTGCACTCCTTGTAGGATTTCTTAGGAAGAGAAACAATTGAAAATCATACTTCTCTTTTCACAGACTTCATACATTCAATATGAAATCACACGCATACACACACATGGCATTGAAACAAATGCATAATAGATAACATAATAAAACTATAAACATACCATTCAAATATGTAAACGGAATGCGTAAAAGCACCATGAAATTGGATCAAAGATTCTTTATATTAATCCAAGTGCATTTGTACATGGGTTCAATAGCAACAACTATCTTCTTATAGGATTCCAACAGTTTTTGTTTTTCTCTATGCTCTTAGTCTCTACAACTCTATAACTTACAATGATAATTACTGACTACAATACAATGCCTACGAGGGATCTTTCTAGAATTTTCCCTCCCTCAGCTCTAGCTATCTAATTGGAATTAAAGCTACCTACTTTACATTCATTACAATTAAATTCCTCCATAACTGACAGATGAGAGAAATGCTCAAAATCTATTTACAATCTCCAAAATATAAATGCAAATACATCCTTTTAGATATTTCATTAATTCTTTATCCTTTGAAATTCAAAATGTTCTCAAAACGTGCGTTGGTGCAATTCCAACTGTCCTTTGCCTTTGTGTTTGCTTTGTTGGCTCGGTTATGATGCTTCTGCATCACTGATACTAACACCTTATCAATGTTTGTAGGGATAAACATTAAAATAGTGTGGTGAAGATATGATTTCATGCCACCAATATAATTTAGAAGAGTTTCATGAGTATACAATAAAATATGGAAATTACTTCTTTTTGAATTCATGTGTATATGCCTGAATATTTTGGCCTTTACCATGTCTTATATGCCACCATTCAATCATTTTCGTTTTTGTATGTTCCAGTGGATATAATTGTTTCTTTATAGTCTTAGTAAACTTATCGCAGGAAGAGATTACTTTAACCTTTTGAACAATATAAAATTGCATATCACTCTCACACCATATTAAGGCAATTCCGCTTAGTCGAAGAGAGACTAACTATATATTTGCATCCTCATCCATGATCCTTTGAACCCTCCAATATACCTCTATTTGCTTGATCCAGTTCTCCAATTTCTCGTCATTCAATTCTCCATCAAAGGTTAGTAAATCCCACTTGACATCCAATTTTAGTAATGGAAATTATGATCAGACTTCTTAGAGAAATTATTTCAACAAAAGAATGTTTACTCGCTTCAGAAGAAACTGATGATGAGGAGGAGGATGGTGAAGGGGGTTCTGAAGGTCCACCACCTTCACCTCTTCCTCCTTTTACCAAAGATTCTCCACTTATATGCTTTTGAATTCTTCTTTATAGATCATTTATTGTTTCTTTCAATGATTGAAGTGTAGTTTTAATCTCTTCATGACTCATGGGATGATCTTCTTCTTCTCCCTTTTCAGAAGCCATCTTATGTCTTTGAAATCTCTTTCCAATTTTAGACTTATAACTTGCAAGTTTTCCTTTACCAATTTTGATTTTGGCTCTTGTAAGCATTCAACAACAAACACTTGTCAAGCCTACTCTCATACCAACTTGATCTGAAAAAGTCTTAGATGATTATTAATATTTTAATACATAAGAAACATCTAATTGATATTCAAAATAAAATGGTCACTTGGATGTATGCAAATTACATTTGAAAAAATTATCTAACCAAATCCAGTTTAATAATAAAATAACTTGGAAAATAATTGATCTTGAAATGAACAAGAATAATGAAAACACATACACAAGTTGGAAAATAGAGTTCGCCCAATTTGGGCTACCTCTCTAGGTCTTCTTCCAATAGATTCCATCTTTTATTAATGCTCCAATTATTGTGGTTTACAATGACCTTCTTACATGTTGCTCAAACGCAAAAATGTAGTGCACCGTTGGATTCCTGGAAAAAAACTATGAAAACTGAGTATAAAATTCTTGAAATTCCATCTAGGTACCTCTTTACATGATTTACGGTGTAGAATCATAAATTAGGTACTCTCAAGCACAAATTATGAGACTAAACTCTACATTATTGTGTGTACAACATTGGTCCACGTGTCATTAAATAGGGTGCACCCCTTAACCAATGTCTGAATTTTGTGGCATGATTTAAATGAAAATTAGTTGGTTTGTTTTAGAAAATGATATATATGGTTCATTAGTTACAAATGTGGCATTAAAAGTGGTAGTTCGGGTGTTCTATTCCTCGTGATCATTGGCATATTCCATAGTTTGTTTTATCTTTGGTTATAACCATATCTTATATGGTTACGATGGAGTAATTTTTTTAGCACCTATGCGAACTATGCTGTTGGTTATGTAATATAACATATGACTGCAAAATAGGGGTCGAGGACTAGTCCCTTGGCCCCTTTTTAAACCCCTTTCAATCAAATAACTCACCTTAAATAAATTTGTTTCCATTTCATGTTCAGAACTAGATATATGGGGCGTTGGTAAAGGAGGGTTTGTTAAGGATTTTGGTGGTCATGGGTTTGACCCCCAATCAACTCCAAAAAAATTAATAAACACTAGACATTATAGGCCAATGGGAGGTTTCCACATGGAAGCCTCTCATTGGCTCATCCTTTCCATGTGTCATCCTATGAATTATCCACCTAGATGTACGAAGTTTCCCAGTCATCTATCAACTCATCTGCCCAATCATTGTATGGTCATCCCACATGGCACATTGGGGTGTGGCCATGCCATCTATAAACTTGTTCCATGTGTTATCCTTGCAATGGTGACATGTGTCACCCTTGTACCCATTTGACTTTGAATTTCACCATTTTGAATTGAACTTTAACCTCTCATAGCTTTCACATATGAACTCCATTTGACTTATTGTTTGCATAATTGGAGATTTGATGACAAGCTCTACACATTGATGGAATTTTCAAGAGAATTTGGGACGATCAAATTTTGAACATTTTTTAACCATTCTTGACCTATGTGGACATTATGGATCTTTCTCGACCTCTGTGAGCATTCTTGGATCCTCCTGGATCATTTTTTTCTGTTCGATTTCCCTAGGTAGTGATGATGTTGATTCATGTTAATACTTTCTGATCTTCTAGATCCTCCACGATCATCCCTCCTAACATGAGACCTAGACACCTCCACCTTTTTGGAACTAGCTTCTTTCCTTGTGCCTGAATATTTGTTGACTTGATATTCAAGATTTCAAGTATCTCTTCTTAATACTTCATGATCCTCTCATTATCGACCCTATAGCTCTGCACTTGTTTTTGCAGGTTTCTCATAGTTATAGTCTTATGCCAATCTCTTCTGCCATTAGAATCAGTCTCAACATTATCCATGCTAACATGTAGACCTATAATTTCTTCTTCATGGGTGTAATACTATTGATAATCCTCCATATCTCTAGTTCTCATGTAAGAACAAAAATCTTCTTTTCTATATCTCCAATTCTACAAAAATGTGCATGGAATAATTGTTGCTAGAATTAAACATATTGAAAAATATTTATTAATTAGATTACAGGTTATTATTCATTTTAAATTATGAATAATATTAATGCACTAATCAAAAATTTTATTCCTTAAATGCATTCCTCTCCAAAACAAATTTCCAATGGTTGTACTCATGCCTCAATCTAAGTTCTGAGCAAAAAATTACAACATCCACATGTTGCAATTTCCACTCATTTACTATGACATCAATCTCTTTTATCACTTTATGAGAAACTATAACACCCAATTCAAAATCATAGGTCAATACATATCTTATAATCCTCAATACCTTTCCAACAATCACTTGTTTTCTCAAATCCGAGCTCTGAGATGAAAGTTATGGTCTAGAGAAGTTTCGATTTTTTTACCCAATTTATCCTTGTATGCTACAAGTGTCTTATTTATATTCCTGTGAATTTTAAAATACATGGATCTTAAATATGGATTTATCTATGTTTTATGGTTCATAATATTTCCATCGACTATTCTTGTGCCACAAACATACCTTTGAGCATGGATTTATTCCCTATGGAAGTAATTTTGGTGCCAAAATGTTACCCTCACTCTTTTGGTTGCAGCTTCCTCATACGAGCTCTGTTTTCCGAACCATTTAGCTCATTGGATAACTCTCTTTGAGTTCTTTTATTTGAGATAAAAAAACAATGTCTACCTTGGTACACTATGTTTTTATGGGTTTTCATTGGCTAAAAATGTTGTTTAAGCCATCAAAAATACCCTGCAAGTTAATGACCTTCAAAAATATGAAAATTTTGGAAACTTTTATATAAAGTCATTATCTTACGATTATAACATCCCTTTAAATCTGATCCTTTGATATCAAATCACATGAAATATGATTCTTTGATCTGACTACATGGATTGATCAACGATCGACACTTTCCTTTGGTTGTGCACGTGTCCCTGTTAAAACTACCGACCCAACCATCAACCATCTGTCCAACTCCCCGAAAATAAATTTGCACACTACTCTAAATCGACTGACCTAATTTTTGTCATCAACCATCTTCATTTGTGAATGGACCTCCTTATTGATTCAGTCGATTCCTGACCATTGACCCATCTATGATCAACGATCCTCAATGACTATCAAACGCACTTCCCAAATCGATCGACTCGACCATCAATTATCGACCAACCCCATTGGCTAACATGGAAATTGTTGATGTGGCATGACATGTGCATGCCTATTTGGAATGGTAAATGGATGTTGTTTTCACAAGACATGTCATCAACCTCTTCCCTCCATCAACCATCGATTGATCCTATTGGATGACCCAAATACATCACTGAATCGGCCAGCACGAGACCATAGGCCCATCATTCCACTGACGATTTCTCTTATTTGATTCAAAACACTTTGACGAAGCGATCGACGTGTGACCATTAACCCATCGGCCATCAATGATTTTCGTTATTGGATGAACATACTTCACTGGATTCAACCGATGCCCAGACTGTTGACCATTGGCAGTTAGAGATGTCTTGCGGCCAAACCAAATTATTTTCCATTTCGGCCGACCCGACCATCCACCGTCGACATTTTATCTTAGTGAAAAAACCAATATCTTTGTTAATTTTCTCAACCCGCCCATCAAATTTCGACTATTTCTCTTGGCAATTTCCATAGTTAGACATTTTTGACCAAAATTTTCGATGACTCTAAGTCGTTGATCTATTAGTGAAAATGATCTTGGTTTTTGGTTCTATTCTATATCATGAACACTAAAGTGAACAAAAACCGTCGATCTGATCCATTTCAGAAACCCTCGAAATGAATCTTGGTTGTTTATTTGATCAACCATTCAAAACAACCAAACCTTACGGATTTTTAAATTTATCATGTTGAATTTTAGTCGTCGATCTTGAGATCAAAGAAATCTCGAGCGTCGATTCACCAAATTCCCTATAACTCTACAATAGCCACTCAAACTTAAACTTCGACCTTCCAAGTCAAATTTGGCTCTATAAATTGCAGTTTAACTTCAATAAACTCTATTAAATATTTCTGATTCATTCTAAACATGAATCTTGATGAAGAATTTGGGGATTTAACTTTGATTTTGTCTTTATTTTTCCTCAAATTCACACAGACCAAAATCTATAACAAGAAATTTACTCAAATTCGCACTCATTCATGGCCCCCTATGGGTCTAGTGTTGAACTAGTAGATCTGATACAACTTTGTAACATACCCAAACCCCAACTGGGTACGTCACTACTAAAATGACCCAAAGAAATATTGATACAAAATATAAATGCGGAAATAACACACAACTTGACAGCCCAACTCATGCATCTTTCTATACTGCTTAAAAAATTAAATATAATTACTCTTACTATGCATATAAACAAATATTTAACATACAAAAAAATTACACTACATAAATAGATATTTGGATACATCATTTTTCTCACAACAAGTAGCATTTAACCAAGAAAACTAGAGTAAATTGCTCAACACATATATCAACAATTAACATGAGTAAAAATGACACATAATATCACTTGTATTAATGAAATGTACAAACCATTGCAGAGGAAGGAATTTCCTCCCAAACATATCCTTGTTTTTCCAGTTTTGAACAACAAGACACCCCTAAGCTGGGGCTATGAATATACAAGAGACAAAAGTCCTTAAGGCTAGCTAATGTCCCCCTTTCAACAATTAAACTCTCTACTAATTCCAGTCCACCAACTCACTTTATCTCAACCTACACAACCCAAGGGATGGAATCCCCCTTAACTTCTCATAGTCCCTTAGGCATTTCCACTCCCCTCCAGGGTTGCCAACGTAGGTTGGAAAAAAATTATACTTGTTGGGACTTCGAGAATTATAGAGCTACAACACAAATTAGTCACGCAACCAAAACATATGCTTATTGGATGAATTTTAAAAAAATCATTGCTCCTAAGCACACGAACTCTTTCTCCACGAAATTACAACTCCAAAAAATACCCAAACATGCCCACAATAGTTTCCTTCAATATGCAATACTCAGAACTCCATTGTTGACCAGAAAACTCCATGTAAAAACAACTCTCTATGCAAAAAATGTGAAATGCATAATTTTGGTATCCTACCCATATAAATTTTCTTTCTTTCTCTTGCTTTATTGAATTACATTCTTCCCCGATATGATTATAATCAGTCCCCATGATCTCAGTAACTATGGGAACTGACTCTCACACCAACCCTATTAAATGAATTGAATTATTGGGCTTTAGAACACTCAACAAGTAATGGAAGGTTCATTGCAAGGATAATTTATAGAAAAATAAGAAATGGGTTTTGGTTTAATAGATATGGTTAGCTACCCCCCTTGGAACCCTACCCTCTCATATGGATACTTAGCCATCAAATATCCTTCCAAGTCCATCTGCAGCTGGCAATACATTTTATTCATTCTATTCAATTTACATCATTTACATATTACATCGCTTTGGCTCTCGGCCATATGTTATATTTACAATATATATCACTTGACTCTTAGACATATATGACATCTACAATATATATATATATATATATATATATATATATCGCTATTTTGGGGTTTAAAAACAGAGATGTTAAGCTTTTAATTAAGGTTTTATATCTATTTATCTTATCATATTTTAATGACACATTGGAAGCATCTCTAATGGATTTTCTATCAATTTTACGTTCATTGACTTACCAGGGGTTAGTTGTAATATTTTTCTTTTTACTTATCACCTCAATAGAGAATTTGTTAATGGAATTAGAGAGAATTGTTGTAAAATTTTGATGCTCAACTTCAATATTGTTCTTATATGTTAAGATATTTAAAGCATTGCTTAATTCATTTAAGAAAATATCGACTCTCTATTTGTGCAAACGTATGTGCCTTTGGTTATCAAGGAATTCTTCAATGGAGCTTTTGTTCATTGAAAAGTTTTGAGTTGGGATTAAAGGTTTATGATCATATTCAGGTTCATGGTCATCTAAAAGATCAAAGTTTACTATTTAGATATATATGGGGATATCTAATATTACATAATCAATGACACCACTACCCAGCCCATGGATACAAGTCATCCTATTAGATTTTTCCACTTCCTTTGACCATTGAAAATTGTTAAATCTTGAGAACTAGAGAGCTTGATTAGCTCATTACCAAACAAATTCTATATTAGGTCTTCATGCCAGGCCAGGAGTGGAAAGAAAAGTAATTCCATTCTTGTTGTGATTTTCATTATCATTATATGTGCATATATACAAAAATAAATTATTGTTGGTATTCCCATACGGGTGACCCTTCCTATCACCTACAACTCTTCATATATGTATCTTATTTCAGAAGTAATGCAATCCCAAGGATTACATGTCCAATATCCCCCCACCCTTAATCCAAAGGGGTGTGTGTGAGTCCAAGCATCATTCTGAACTTCTTGAATTTTTCTCTTCCAAGTTCTTTGGTGAATATGTCCACAATTTTCTCATTTGTGTAACAATGTCTCAAGTTAATATCTTGGCCTCTACATGATATCAAATTAAATGATATTTTTTGTTGATATTCCTAGTTCAATCAAGGAATCTAGGATTCTTGGCCAACTTGATTACATAAGTATTGTCAACTAGAAGAGGAGTATAAGTCACTTGTTTCTCTTGCAAATGTTCAAGTATTTTCGTGAGTCGCACAATCTTCTTTGTCTCTTTTAAAACTGACACATATTCTGCCTTTGTTGTGGAATATGCTAGAACTAACTATTTGCATGATCTCCATGAGATAACTACTAATAGAAAACTCATGAGATAACCTAAAGGTTATATTCCATTTTCGTTTTCTCCTTCAAATTCTGAATTAAAATATCTTATCAAGTTATAGTCATCCACCTTAAAATACCTATGTTCAAAATATTGAGTTCCTTTCAAGTATTTTAAAACTCTTTTTGGAGCAGACCAATGTCCTTCACAAGAATTTTTTATGAACCTAGAAAGAATCCCAACAAAAAATGAAACTTATGGTCTCATGATAGTAAGATAGATAAGACTTCCCACAAGTTGTCTATACATGGTATCATACTCAATCTCATCCCCTTATTTTGATGTGAGTTTCAAATTATATTCCATTGGAGTAGAAACAAGATTACAATCATCCATGTGAAACTTGTTCAACAATTCTCCACTGTAATTCTTGTAGGAGATGAATATGTATTTTGGATTTTGAATCAATTCAATTCTAAAATAGTAGTTAAGATGTCCCAAATATGTCATATTGAATCCTTTCTTCAACTCTTTTTTTATGGATGCAATGTAGTTCTCATTTTTTCCATTTATCTGTTGATTTTTTGGTAGTTGTGGGAGGTATTTTCCCTCCTAGATGACCTTTATTATATGAGAAGAATATTCCATAAGAAATAGAGCCATTGAACATCTGTGGAATACCCTAGAATATAAGTCATCCCAGAAGAATAAAGAACAAAGAAATGACACCTTCCGAAAAGAGAAATCGGTCTAGTAAAGAGGAAGCGAAGATTATAAATAGGAGGTGCCTTAGCTCATTTGGAAGCACTCACACTCACTATCTCATATATAGATAATTAAGGCACAAGTCTCAAGAAGGATGATGCAGCAGATGCAATGAGATATATTTTTATTGTTCACTCTTTCTAGCATTTCTCTCTTGTGCGTTACTCTTGGAAAAGATGCGCTACCTTGGTATTGTGCTACTGCTACAACTGGGGTGGTATTTATGGTTGTACCTTGAGATATAATTTATGCTAGGGTTTATCTGTTGGTTCACTATTGTACTTTCTTTGTTAATGGAATCTATCTAAGAAATTTTGTTGGGTTTGTCCCCCATTTTGGGTTTTCCTGGGATAAATCTCTTGTGTTCTTTTGTCTCTTGTTTATGGTGTTATTTCTTAGTAAATGATACATATAATTTAATGGTAAATAAGTAAAATAACAATGGTAACTCTAATACTCTGTAAATAAATAAAATCTAACATGGTATTAGAGTTGGTTACCTTCATAACAGTTTGACCACTGGAAGGAAGAATGTTGCAGTAGTACCTTGCAGTTCCACTGAAATACTTTGTCAAGCTTGCTGAGAACTATCCCAAGGTCGTTGGGGATAATTATTTCATAGATAATTTTACCCTACTCTAGTGCACACCCTTCAACCCTTATTGTGAATTTTGGTAAATTTTGAAAAATCAAAGTTTTTTAGAGCTAGGGTTTCTACCAGCGAAAATTTCATCCAACATGAGAGATGAATATAGATGGGATGGAGTAGATAAATTCAGATCCTAGAAGAAAAAATTTATTCTCATTCTAGAAGATAATAATATATTGGATCATATACAATAGATTCTTCCAGAACCAAAAGAAGAAGACGCTAAAGAAAAGTTAAGGAAGAATGAGGTCAAGGCCAAGAGGATCTTGACAAAATCAATAAAGGATCATTTGATGCTTAATGTATCATAACTGAGGACACCGAAGGAAATGTTTTATTTGCTAACCAAACTTTATTAAAGTAAGAATACCAGTCGAAAGATTACTCTAAGGCATCAACTCAGAAACGTGACAATGAATAAGTGAAAAACATTAACCAACTATTTAATGAGGATCTCGTAGATTGAGGACCAATTAGAAACCATTGGATATTCAATATATGTTTCTAAACTCATGACTACTACACTCATTGGATTTCCTTCCTCTTGGGATCCATTTGTTTAATGGATTTTCACCAGAAGCAAATTTCTCAATTTCAACAAGCTATTGCAAGACTGCACCCAAGTAGAGTCAAGGTTGACATCAAAATCACAAAAGAATAATGATGATGAAAATCAAACACTTGTTTCCCAAGTTAAGAAGAGAAATGAAATGGAAGAAGTCTAAGAAATGAAGTCACAGGAAGGATGCATCAAATATCATATGCTACACCTACAAGAATATGGGACATTATGCCTCACAATGCCCTCATAAACAAGAAAAAGGAAATAAGAAGAAGCACCATGCACAAACAATAGAAGTTAAAGATCACAAGTCAAAGGATGAAGAATTTGTATTTATTTCAGCACTCATACGAAGCATCACTCAAGGAAGCGACACCTGACTCACAGATATCGATGCTTCCAAGAACATGACCGAATCCATAAATTATCTTTCAAATCTGACAGAAAAGAGCTCATCCCTTCAAGTGGATCTTGGGGATGATTTCAAGCATGCAGTCAAAGGTGTTGGAGAAGCCTCCCTACAACTTGGCTTAGTTAACCATATTTTAATTAAGGATATATTTGTTGTACAAAACTTGAATAAGAATCTACTTTCCATCTCTGATTTAGAAGATAAAGGTTTTAGGGTAGCTTTTGTGGATGGCCAAGTTCTTCTATAGCCCAAGAATTCAAGAATTGATAAAGATATCATGAATGGTGTCTGAGAGGGAAGACTATATAAATTAAAGGGACACCAAGAACAGACCCTTGTACACAATAGGGTTATCTTAACTAATTTATAGAACCAAAGACTTGCTCACATAAAATATATAGCACTACTAATATAAGGTAAGATGGTTACAGGTCTTCTCGATATTCAGGTAGAATGTGATGGAGTATGAAAAGTTTGCGCACTTGGAAAGAATGTGAAGGGAAGATTTACTAGCAGTGATAGTAGGTCCAAGGGTATCTTGGACATCATACACTCTGATGTATGTGGAAATATGATGGTACCATCCTTAGGAAACTTTTTATACTATTTTTTATTCATAGACGAGTATTCTCAGAAGACATGGATATACTTCATCGAAGAAAAAGATGAAGTATTCAACAAGTTTTATGAACTCAAGGATATAGCTGAAAATATATCTGAAAGAAAGATTAAAGTTTTGATATATGATGATGGAGGTGAGTACACCTCAAAGGATTTTAAATAATTTTACAAAGAAGAATGGATTAAGAGGAAGCTAACAACTCCCTACAACCCCAAACATAATGGGGTTGTGGAAAGAAATAACAAATCCATTGTATAAGAAAGGAAAGTGATGATCCATGACCAAGGAATATCCATGCACTTATAGCAAGAAGAATCCAGTACAACTATGTATGTCCAAAATAGAAGTTCTCACAATATTTTTGGGAAAAGGAGACATGAAGAAGTGTTCACTATAAAGAAACCGGAAATAAATCACTTGAGTATTTTTGGTTGTCCAATGTTTATACGCATTCCAAAGGAGAAGAGAATGAAGTTGGAACCTTCAGGAAATAAGGGCACATTCGTTGGATACAATTAGACTTCAAAGGCTTACAGAATATATATTCCCTGGTAGAAACTAATTGAGATTGGTTGGGATGTAACATTTGATGCAGATGAACCCTTCATAAGATCAAGGGAGTCTCACATGGATGAGGACTAAGAGGAGTAGGAGGATCCAAGGGAAGAATTCATGGAATACTCTACACCAGAGGAACCCATTCCAAAAGTTCATAATGATATGGTAGATTCATAGATACCTATAGATCCACCAGTCAACAGGAAGAGACCAACTTGGCTCTAGAACACATTGCAAGAAGTTAAAGGACATGAAAATCCCAAAGGATGTTTTAGAGAGAGAAAGAGACCACATAATTTTTTTAGCTATGTGGAATTGATGAGAAACATCATTGATTCAGATCCTTCCACCTTTGAAGAATCTGTCGAGAAGTAGGAATGGAGGGATGTCATGATGGAGGTGTATCTGTCCATCATGAAGAATGATGTGTGGGAGGTGGTTACAAGACTAGAAGGGAAATCAATACTGACTTCCAAATGGATCTACAAGATCAAACATTCTACATATGGAAGCATAGAGAAGTAAAATAAAATTTTTGTGGCTAGAGGATTATCCCAGAAAGAGGGAAAAGACTACAATGAGACATTTACTCTTGTAGAAAAGTGCACTTCCATAAGATAGATTATTGTGATTGCCTCCACAATGGGATGGAAATTACACCAGATGGATGTCAATACTTCCTTCTTGAATGGTGTAATAGAGGAATAAGTGTACATAGAGTAGCCACAATATTTTGTGATCCATGGGAAAGAGTCTCATGTTTGCATATTGAAAAAGGACTTGTATGGATGAAAGCAGTAACCCAAGGCATGGTATGCCAGGATAGGTAACTACTTGATGATATTGGGATTTACCAAGAGTGTTCTAGATCTCAACGTTTACTATAAGGTTGAGAATGGTTGTCTATTTATCTTGGTTCTATACGTGGATGACCTTTTTGTGATAGGATATGAGAAGCTTATAATTGGGTGCAAGAGGGAGATCACTTCAGAGTTCGAGATGAAGGATCTAGGTCCGATGCATTACTTATTGGGATTGGAGGTGTGGCAGAGATCAGATGAGATTTTCCTTAGCCAACGAAAATACATTGTTGATATCCTATAGATATTCGAGATAATGGACTGAAATTCCATGGCCACACCCATGAAAATAAATTTGAATCTTTTCAGTGATTCATCTTCACATTTGGTGAATCCCATGATGTACAAACAACTGCCAAGATCCTTGATGTACTTGGTTAACACCAAGATGGACATGTGTTTTGCAGTGAATGCCTTGATTCAGTACATGGTTGAACTGGCATGTACATTATATGGAAACAAAACAGATGTTGAGGTACTTACGTTGTACGATTGAATAGGGATTGAGATATGTCTCAGGTGGAGATGCGAAGTTCCAGGGATATACAAACTTTGACTCAGCAGGGAGTGTAGTGGATCAAAAGTGTAGTTTTGGATGTTTCTTTAGTCTGGGATCACGTATGATCTCATGGTTGAGAAAGAAGAAGACATTAGGGGAACTCAGTATATTAGAGGTAGAGTATATTGCAACTAGTGTGTCAAGATGTGAAGCAATGTGGCTTCAGGAGTTGCTTGTAGGGATATTTGATCTAGAATTGGAGCCAACATTGATAAATTGTGACAATCAGAGTTGCGTAAGGATTTCATATAACTGTGTATTCCATGAAAATTCAAATAACATGGAGATCAAATATCATTACATATGATACATGGTGAAGAGAGGAGATATAGAGCTCCAGTACATATCCATGGATGAGTAGATAGAAAACATTCTCACCAAGCCTCTGTCTAAAGTGAAGTATGAGTACTTCAGAGATAACCTTAGAGTGATGAAAAATGTCCACCCTCATTGAGAGGTAGGTGTGTTTCTTCTCCTCCTATCGGCTAACCCCTCTGGCCAAGGTTTTCATAGATAAATCCTGTGAGGTGATTGAGGGGGTAATGCATTGTTGGAGATGATGAGAGAAGAAACATCAAACACATAGTCGTGAGAACTATGGGAGTAGATTTGTGCTACTGGATGAGACTATAGCTATGGTTGATGGCATTGTAGTATTTTTGTATTACTAGATGATTGTTGCATAATTATATAGACAACAACTATGACTATGGTTGATGGCATGGTAGTAGTTATGTGCCACTAGTTGATTGATGCATAGTTGTAAACTATGAATATGGCTAATGGAAGGGTAGTAATTGTGTGTTACTAGATGATTCATCCATAGTCATAGGTATTATAGACTATGATAATGGCTGATGGCATGGTAGTATTTGTGTTCTACTAGTTGATTGTTGCATAATCATAGATACTGTTGGATTGCATAGTGGTAGCTTGTGTAGCTACCAGTTGATTGTAGGATAGAGACATTGTGTCTCTGGACAGTAACTATGTGCCACTTGGATTGGTTTTGTACCACTAGATAGTAATCATGTACTACTATGGATCGACACATTTGTGTTCTACTGGTTGGAATTGTAGTAGTTGTGCTCTACTAGTTGATTTCCATGGATACTACTAGATCGCATGGGGAGTAACTATGTGCTACTTGATTGCAGAGACTGTGACTGATGATTCAAGCTACTGATGGCATTTTTGTAGCTGTGTGATACCCAGAAGATTGCAGATTAGTCAGTGGACTACTAGATGAAGACATCATGAAAGATACATCCCTGGCTAAGAGAGAGTGTTGATGTTTTGGTAGTTGCGGGAGGTATTTTCCCTCCTCGATGACTTTTATTAGATGATAAGAAGATTCTAGGAGCAAGAAAATCATTGAACATATGTGGAAATACCATATAAGAGAAGTTATCCCTAAAGAATAAAGAAAAAATAAGTGACACCTTCCCAAAAGAGAATTTGGCCTAATAATGAGGACATGAAGACCATAATTAGGAGGGACCTTAGCTCATTTGGAAACACTCACCCTCACTCTCTCCTCTACACATAAGTAAGGTGAAAATTTTTGGAAGGGTGACGTAGTAGGTGTAGTGACAAATATTCTTATTGTTCAATCTTTCTAGTATTTCTCTCTTGTGCACTACTCTTAGAAAAGTTGCGCTACCTTGGTATTGTGTTGTTGTTGCAGATGGGTTGGAATTTATGGTTGTACCTTGATCAATCCTTTGTGATAGGTATTATATGTTGGTTAATGATTGGAATTTCTTTGTGAATGGAATATGTCTAAGAAAGGCTATTCGTTTTTTCCCCCATTTAGGTTTTCCCCAAAATAAATCTCTTGCGGTCTTTTGTATCTTGTTTATGTTTTTATTTCTCAATACATGGTACATATAAGTTAATGGTAAAGAAGAAAAAGAACACTGGTAACTCTAATGTTCTGTAAATAAATAAAGTCTAACATTATCAACAATGATCTACATATAATACAAGATATACAAAAAAAATTCCAACTTTCTTGACAAACAAAGTTGCATTGTCAAGATTGAAATACTTGAAATTCAATTTAAAATGATGCTCAATTAAATTTTTATACGATGCTCGTAGTTCTTGTTTCAAGACATATAAGGATTCGATGATATTGCATACCTTATTTTCTTGTCACTTCACAATAAATCCTTCTAGTTGAGATATGAACACGCTATCTTTCAAGTATCCATTCAAGAAAGTGGTATTCACATCCATTTGATGAATTTTCCATCTATTATGTGTTTCCATGGAAAATAGAGTTCAAAAGGTATCCCTATCCCTTTTTGTTGTGGAGGAAATTTTTTTCTCATAATAAACACCTTATTTTTGTGCAAATTATTTTTCATGAGCCTTTCTTTGTGCTTGTCAAGTAAGCCATATGATCTATACTTGTTATTGAATACTGACTTGGATCTTATTGCTTTGGTTCCAAATGGAGGATCCACCAAATTCCATGTCCCATTCTTCATGAGAGTATAATATTCCTTCTACATGGATTATTTCCATTCATTATGAGAAGAATCTTCTTTAAAGGAAGTCTATTCAAGATTGGTCGATAAATTCAACTCACAATCATATGAAACATCCATGTCAGCTACACCATATATTCTTGAATTACCTACATTACTTCCATCTTATTTTGAGGACAATATGGTTCCTATATTTACCCAAGATGGGGATCCCCCTTCAATATGTGGAATCTCATCATCAAATTCATGATATGTCTTTACATGAGTAAATATGTCTAGATGATCAAGCTACCTCTCAATAGTTTCATCTTTCTTGGTGGATTCAATAAATATTGCATCTATGGAAAGGACAATTTTATTATTTGTCTCATCATAAAGATGATACCCCTTCATGGTATTTGAGTACCCCAAGATATGCAGTTATGACTCCTTGCATCAAGATTGCATCTTCTCTCCTTAGGAATCAAGACATAACAGGTGGAACCAAAGGCCATGAGATGCCTCATCGAAGGAATGTGGTCATATCACATTTCATGTGGAGTCTTGTCATTAAGATCATGACATGGACACATGTTTTTGACATAAAATACACATAGAACTACATCAACCCAAAACATCAATTTAACATTCTTGAAAAACATCATGGAATGAACCATATTTAAGAGTGTCCTATTCATTTGTGTAGTCACACCATTCTGTTACGGATTGTATGGAACTTTGGTTTTATGTTTGATCCCATGTTGGAAAAGGTAGATTTCAAATTCATTAGAAGTATATTCTCTTCCATTGTCAGTGAAAAAAGATCCAATACGAGATTGAGATTTGTTTTGAATCCATACATGAAATTTTTTAAATATTTCAAAATCTTGTGATTTATCTTTCATCAATTACACCCAACACATCATTGTTTAATCATCAATAAAATTCATGATATATTTGTTTCCATTTTCATAAGGAACATGGATAGGGTTGTACAAATCAGAATGAGTCAGTTCATTTTTTCTACAAGTTCTAAAAGTAGAGTCATGAAAGGTTTGTTTGCTATGTTTTCCAAGGATACAAGCATCACATTGCCCCAATTTCCTAGGAATAGTAGGAAAACTAGAAACACCATTCTTTATCAACCAAGGAAGACTATCATAATTAATATGACCAAATCTATCTTTCCACAAAATACTAAATGGAATTATAATTGAGTCATGATGAAAGAGTTATGCATTAGTGTGTGTATGGGAAGATTTCCCATTCAACTTCAACAATTTTCCATCTTCTGTTTCGTTCATGACAAGGACGTTATCATAATCCTTCCTTATTTCAACTTTGCCACCGAACATATGAACATAGTGGCCTTGTTTTCAGATGTGCAAAAGGAACATCAAATTTATTTTCATCTCAGAAATATAAGTACATTGTGTAGAAGAAAATTTGAGAGTTTGGGTAACTTAATACTGATGGTTCCCACTCTCGAATGTTTGAGACTTGATCTATCTGTAAAGTCCACTAGACCATCTACATTTTCATCAAATTACTTAAATAAATATCTTTGAAATGTCATATGGGAGCTTTTTCCTGTGTCAAGAATCCATGCATCTCCAGAAGAATAAAATGAAGTATTAAATAGATCTTCAGTTACTCCTATATTGAAATGGGAAACAACATATTGAACAAGTTCTTTAAATTTCATTTCTCATGAAGTTCTATCTATGTCTTCTTTCTGACTCCATCTTTCCTCTTTGATATTTTTTTATGGAACTCTACCATCGATGGCTACATGTGACCCATTCATTCATTTTGTGATGGAACTCTACAGTCAATGGATACATGTGACCCATTCATGGGGATTATGGCAACCCCAATACCTCTAAGATTCTTATTTATGTGTCCTCTCTTATTGCTTATATGGTGTCCAAATGCACTTGTTGATACAAATGAATGGATTGTATTATGCTTGAAATGTTAGTTTCCAGTTATAATGCGATGCGCTAAAGTAAGAATGAAAGATTTTGTGAAGTATCAAGACTACAAGGGGATGGTGATATGGACCAAATATAATTTCTATTACACATGAAGAACCTGTTGATATTATGGTAGTTGCGTGAGGTATTTACCTCTACATGTAAACCTAAAGAGAATAGAATATTTTGGGAAGCAAGAAGAAACCCTAATGATTTGGCCAATAACCCTAGAAGACATTTCGGCTCAAGAGGATAATTTGTATTAGGTTATTAGCCTCCAAGAGAAGAAGTCAACCAGAAGAAATATTATATACTAAGTAAATAGGCACCGAGAATGAGAAGCCGGACCATGGAGTTAGCTAGAATTAGTATAAATACAGGAGACCAGTCTTCATTCTGGTAGGTATTCTCAGAACTACAGAGCTCACTTGTGCACACTGCAGTTAGCGACTTTGTGCACAAATATGGAGGAGAGATGTCGTTGCAGCTACTACAGCTAGCAGATTACATTTTGGCTTGGACTATCTCTTAGTTATGGTTTGGACTATATGATTAGATCTTGCTTGGTGCACTATCCTTGGAGAAAGGTGCGCTACCCTTTATTTAGCTATCTAGCCTAGGCTTTGCTTCCAGAGTGATTCTCTGTCAAGGCTAAGGTGCTCGGAGGATGGCTTTGGCCTATGGTTGGGTGACAATAGTGATATTGTCTATGGTAGAACGAACACATCCATTATATTCTAATAGGTTATGGGCCCACACCTCCTTCATTCAGTCTAACCACTGGAAGGGAGCATAGACATAAGGATATTAAGCTCGTTGAAGAAGTGTCGCTAGGGTCTCTAGTAGGAGCAGTCACCAAAGCACTATCGCTAGTGTTACTAGTAGGTGTAGTTGCATAAACCCTAACCCTCTCGTTGAGTCACCTTAATTGAATGGATTGACCTAATTTCCAGATATACCAGTGCACCCTATCCTAGCACATATCCTGGTACTCTCAACAAGCCAAGACATCAAGTTTGAGTTTTTGGTCAAATCTAGGGTTGACCAAGTCAAAAAATCCATGACTTAATCTATGAAGTCAGAAAACAAGTTAGATGGAGATTCTAGCTTTAGAGCGTGGAAGACAAGGATTGACCTCATCCTTGACAAGAATAAAGTGTTGGATATTGTGAAAGGAAAGATCGTGGAACCATAGTTTGAAGAAAGAAAAGAGAAGGAACTGAGGAACATTGCAGTCATGGAGAAGTTCAAGCATGGTGATATCAATGCCATGAGTATCATAGTGGACCCTATAAAATACCACTTGATACCCTACATCTCCCATCTTGACTCATCAAAGAAGATGTATGATGCCCTAACAAACCTCTTCTCAGTCAGAAACATTGGACAAGTAATGAGTCTGAAGAATAAGCTCTGTGACATGAAGATGAATGATGATGATAGCATAACATCATAAGTTGTGAAAATATCTTAGTTAAGAGATCAATTACAATCTATTGAAGAGATCATTTCAGAGAAGGAATTGGTAAACATAGTACTCAATGGTCTTCCCAAGACATGGGATGCATTTTCCGCAAGCATGAACAAAAGGAAGGAGTATCCTACATTTGAAGAACTTTGGACTTGTTGTTCTCAAGAAGAATCAAGGATCAGTGAAAAAGAGAAACCTCAAAATAAGTATGATGATCAAGCCTTTGCAACAAGATTCAAGAATTCCAGGAACAAAAGGAAGTTTGAAAGGAATCCAAATCAAAAGAAGGATATGTCAGAAATACAATGCTTCAACTATCGAAAGTATGGTCACTACAAGAATCATTGTCCCAAGATAAAGAAAAGGAAGGAGACACATGAAGAATCAGTTGTCGAAGAAAGGAAACCCTCAAGGAAAACCAAGCAGGATAAAGAAGACTTCTTCCTCTAATGACAAGGTAACAATATTCTTCAGATTTCTTGTTCACATCTATCTTGTATATCTATCTCTTAGAAGATAATATGTACCAAGAAGAATTATACCTAAGGAAGAAAAACAAGATAAGGATTTCTATCATTATGACTACAGGTCATAAAAAACACACGAAAGGATGAAGTACATCAAAACAATTCATGTGGAAGCTATTACATAAGTAACAAGATGCAAGATAAGCTAAAATCAACATTCAAGAAGAAATTGGAGAAAGACTTATGATACCTTGCAGAAGGCAATAAGGATGAAAACGAAAGCATGGAATCTGTTATATGGAGGAAACTGATTAGGAGGGAGCTAATCCTTGATCCACTGAAGATGATGAAATACATATCCATGGTAGAAACCATGAAAATAATTACATGTTCTGTTCGACCTTAGAAGAAGTCTTTTTCAAAGAGAAGCCTTAAAGTATCCCTGATTGTCCATCCACATCTATGATCCTATGATGAAAGAAATAAGTGGAATACTTAGGGCATGGAATATATAAGAAACTCGATGGACCCAAGAGTCAAAGAAAAACATGAGGAAGAACATGAAGATTCCAAGAAAGAAAGAGAAGCCAGAACAACCCGTCATTGTATCGAGAATCACAAGATTACCGGCCTGATATGAACTCACTAAAAGAAAGAAATCAAAGGAAATGAAAGTTGTGATGAAGAACAATGTATATGAATGCAAGCATTGCAAGATCCAGAACTAAAGATTCTACCAAATGGAGGGAGAAGACTATGATGATTACTTGTTCCAGTAAACCAGACATACCTCTACATGAGTCATTATATCATCCACAATATCCATGGGTTGGAGTTCTACATCAGATGAATG
This sequence comes from Picea sitchensis, assembly GCA_010110895.2. Lineage (NCBI taxonomy): Eukaryota > Viridiplantae > Streptophyta > Pinopsida > Pinales > Pinaceae > Picea > Picea sitchensis. The sequence continues at coordinate 56,077 of SNQJ01S0006901.1, read as the reverse complement.
CAAATATTGTTCTCTAGAGAAATTGAACAAAGAGCATATGCAGATAAACCTCAAGGATTTGAGGTATACCAGAAAGAGACCCTTTTATGAAGATGGAAGAAGACAACTTGGTGGAGAACCTTCAATGCATAGCAGAGGTGTGATGAAGATTTTTTATAATAGAGATATTCTATCAAAATGTTTACTCATAAACTCGGGATGATGGATCGCTAATCCATGAAAAACTCTCATGATGGTCGAAGAAGTACCACTTGGATATGTTCCAGTTTGACCCTCGCCATGATATTGTGAGCTAGCAGGAACCAAAGAGGAATCCAACAATGATATACTTGATTGATCAGAGCTATATGAAGCCTTCAGAGAAAACTAATATTCCAGAAAAACTAAAGGACATTTGAGATCAAGCATTACATTCTCCGCGATGAAGTCTAGAAAGGAGAAAGTGGTTCTCCAATACATATTTCCACAGATGAGAAGATAAGTAGACATTTTGGTAAAGCTTATGTCCAAGATGAAAGAGTTTGTGTACTCAAGCTGGAGCTCGTGGAGATGACTTCCTTATTGAAAAAGGAAGAGATAACTCCTAGGTTGGGAGGGATCACTGATGTGTTATTGATTTATGGACAATCATTTTTCAATTCAAAAAATGGTTGAGGATGAGAAGTTCCTTTCCAATTTGGAAAGTGGTTTGAGATTTCCGACGGACAGGCATTTTGGAGTTTGGAAAATGGTCCAGATCGAACAATCATTTTCATAATGAAAATGGTTCAATGGATTGGTGATGTACCATAGACAACTATTTCACATTGTGCTTAACATGGGGAATGGTCTAGGGAAGTCTCTCTTCTTGAGGGTTACTCAAGAAGACTGGCCCACCTCACCGGACAAATATTCTTTCAAATCTCACAGTTGTGAGAAGTTTTGAAGAATGGTTCATTTTGGAGATTGGTGCAGGACAGTCATTTCCTTAGGAAATGGTCCAGACATTCATTCCTTAGGGAAGATTCATCCTCTCTAGGTTTCACTTTGGTTAGTGCCGAAGGAATGGCCCAAGGTGGGGAATGGTCTAGGTTCAAAAATCAGGGAGAGACATTCCTTAGGCCAGACTCATTCTCTCTAGGTTTCACTTTGTTCAGTGTCGGAGGAATGGCCCAGGGTGGGGAGTTGTCTAGGCTCAGAAATCAAGACAATTATTCTTCCTTGCTTGAGAAGAATAGTCCAAATATCTCATCATTGATGTTTTACCTTATGAGGGAAGATGCTCTTCCAGATCTCACATATGTCAGTGGAAGAATGGCCCAGATGATTCAGTTTATATCATAACATTGTTTCTGTGTAGGTTAATATTAGATGATTGTTATGAAGATTGTACGTCTATAGACAATAGGTGTATACCACTGTGGTGGATGTGTTCCATTGTTTGTTACTATACGTCATTGATCAAGTACCTGTGTGCTACTTGGTGTGGTAGTGTACCACTAGATTGTAGTTGTGTACTACTATGGATAGAGTCTAGATACAGTTGTGTTCAATTGAATGATATTGTTCCGATTTCCTTGAAGACTATCAACAATGTTGTAAATAATTATCAGATAGATGGATGATCTATGGATAGAGATTTCCCAAATGGAAAATGGTTCAGGACATTTACTCTTCTAGGACATATGTTCAGATTACAAGAATGGATCTTGTGTCACTCTATGGAGTGAGTGACTTATCCAACATCATGTCTAATTACTCAGATGGAGTATGGTTTCGAGAGATGATGTAGCTGATGAAACTGATGTTGATGATGGTGCTCATGATCTAGTCATGAGATAGTCTATACAACTATGTTGATTGTACCAGGTGAATGGTATGTTTGTTCTCAATACCATTACCTATAATACCTCCCTAGCTAGGAGGGAGTTTTGATATTATGGTAGTTATGGGAGGTATTTACCTCCATGTGTAAACTTAATGAGAATATAATATTCCAGGAAGCAATAAGAAACCCTAATGAGTTGGCTAATAAACCTAGAAGACAAGTCATCTCAAGAAGATAATTTGTATTAGGTTATTAGCCTCCAAAAGAAGAAGTTGGTCAGAAGGAATATTATATACTAAGTAAATAGCCACCCAGAATGAGAAGTTGGCCTAGACAGTTAGCCTAAATTAGTATAAATACAAGAGACCAGTCTTCATTCTAGAAGGTATTCTCAGAACTACAGATCTCACTTGTGTGCACTACATTTAGCTAGTTTCTGTGCAAGTCTAGAGGAGAGTTGTTGTTGTAGTTGCTGCAGCTAGCAGATTACGTTTTGGCTTGGACTATCTCTTGGTTATGGTTTGGAATATCTGATTAGCTCTTGTTTGGTGTGCTATCCTTGGAGAAAGTTTTGTTTCCCTTTGTTTGGCTATATAGCCTAGGGTTTGCTTCTAGAGTGATTCTCTGTCAAGGTTAAGGTGCTCGGAGGGTGGCTTCAGCCTATGGTTGGGTGACAATAGTGATATCGTCTACGGTAAAATGAGCACATCCATCGTATTCTAATAGAACCATCTTATTCTCCCAAAGCACCATACTATTCTCAGTGGCAGTTAATAGTAAAGAATGAAAATAATTAACTTTGAAAGCAACTAGACAAATATTTAGTAAAGAATGCAAAGGATTAATTTTCAAGAATCTGAACATCTTCGATGTTATGTTTCTTTGAAGATTATTTAAAAAATGTTTGGAAACAACAATACCCAAGAGTTGAATGGAAAAGAGATGGTCGATGATGGTCTGTACTTGCAGGTTTGTTTTAACACAAGAGTCGAATGTCAAAGAGATGTATGACAATTTATCACTTAGGCGTATTCTATGGACATGAGAAAAAAACAAGAAGTGTTAAGTGTATTCTATGGACATGAGAAAAAGACAAGAAGTGCCCATTCATTGGTAATTTGTTAATAAGGTGTTGTATATTAGTTGTAACATGTTACAATGCTAAAATGACATGGGAAAGTATAATTTGTAGGGACTATCTCCATTTTGTCAAGAAATATAAGAGGTATGAGAAGAGACATTCAAACATACCAACCCATATTCCACCCTGCTTCCATTCTAGGAATGGGATCATGTTATCATCGGGAAATGTAGGCCTTTATCCAAGTATATAATATTTAATGTTTTGCATGGTAATAGAGGATAATTTAATTACCAATGGTGCAGTTGACAGGCACTCGAATCGATGGTAGCAATGAGATGTGAGATTCTATGAGTTTGAAATATCACGTTAGGGTTACGTCAAGTGATGGTGTCACACCGACTACTCTAAAATCTAAACCATAATGAATGGGCATCATTACTGTAAGATGATGATGAGGTTAGGTTTTACAAACATGATCTCATTACTTTTGATGGTTTCTTCGTAAGACAACGTCAAATCGATTACTGTAAGATGACGATAGACCTTTCGCTGGATTCTTTGGATTGTATGCAGGGATATATATTGATAATTCTCATTGAAGGATTTGTAGAGATAATAGATTTTACTCATACCATGGATATATAACGCATGGAGGATGATTTCAATAATAAATAATTCGTTAGGAACACATAAGTATTAGAAGGCAGGTCAAGCATTTTCTATACACTCTCAAGGAAATTCCTAGTGAAATGATTAATGCAGTTAATCGGGCTCTCATACCACTTTCAGGCTAGGAGTAGGAAGAAAAGTAACTCCACACTTGATGTGATTTTCATTATCATGATACGTGCATATATACATAAATAAATGATTGTTGGTCTTCCTCAACAGGTGACCCTTTCTATCACCTACGACTCTTTGTATTTACATCTTGTGTTACAAGTAACGTAATCTCAAGGATTACGTGTCCAACACTTCAAAGTTTCTATTGCATCTATTAGATAAAACAAGGTCCTCATCAAGTCATAAACGATTAGGGTTTGAATCGTTACTTAAAATAATATTTTTATTAGTTGCATTTCTAGTATTAAAGTCTCCTTACATTGGAATATTACCTTTGTTTTTCATATTGTAGATATCTTGCTCTAAGATTTTGTAGGGAAATTTTTTATTTAGATTGTTTTTTGTATAAAAAGGTAGAGTTAATAGGTGTGAAATAACATATTTCTTTATAAACTATATTCTTATCATTAATATTTTATATATACATCCATATATACTAATTGAGAGGATCTTTCTTATGAAGCCTTATGTGAGGAGAGATGTTTGTTTTTATGTAACAAGCTATGCCTCCAACCCCTCTACAGGAGGACTTCTTGTTCCATGTTGACCATGAAACAAATCCTTCTATATTAGGGACCTTAGATTCTTCATGATCCCAAGTTTCAAACAAGAAAATACTATGAATATCACCTGATATCCAACTTATTATAGGCCCTTTACTCCATGAAAAAACACAACAATTCCAAGAGAGGATCTGGAGTGCCACAAATTGCTATTTATTGTTATCTTTTTTGTCTCTATCCCTAATAATATCCTTTTGATATTCTAAATGATTTCCCATTTCCCTTCCTTCCTCGCTTCTTTCACCTTTTGAAATTTCTTCCTTAATTCATCTTGGTCCTCTAGAATGAGGTCTTCATTGATAAATATTCATGACCCTTTCAAATGGTCATTACAACATACCTTAAACCGAATCAACCTATATATTTTTTCAATTATTTTTCCCAACCTTTTTGCTTCCATGAAGCAAGTTGTCTGAATTTGTGATTTATTTTTTGTTCTTCCTTGACTATTGTGAGGATGTCCTCATCTTTCTTCTATTTTACAATGTAAATTATGAGGTTCAAGGATGTTTTGTTACGTTCATGTTCTAATTCTATGAGATTTCTCATTTCTTCTTTGATGGGTTTGATATCCAACTTAGGTTCTAAATGATTTACAACCAAATTGCTAATTAACTTTTCTTATAGCTCTCTAATCGTGTCCCTAAGAATACAATTTTTTTCGACATCTCCCTACTAGGTTTATTGTTTTTTTATTGAATTTGTTTCTCTATTTCTTGTAATCTAGCCTCAATTTTCCACATCTCACTCTCCAACCCTAAAATTGTATTTTCTATCGTTGTCTCCATCTAGTATTCAAAGAATTTAAATTTATTATGAAGCATTGTTTCCAGCTATATTCTCCCAACAATATATATATATATATATATATATATATATAT
>SNQJ01S0006901.1:35060-46348 GCA_010110895.2 Picea sitchensis | reverse complement strand
CACCGTCCGGAATGGGTAATCCAGAAGCATCAAGGGATTCAGGGGGAGGACCTCCACCTGAAGACATCACGCGAGAATTGCAGAAGATAAAACTTTTGATGTCATAAATGTGACAAATTCTTTCAACCATCAACGTTTTAAGAATTGTTCAATGCCCTACTTCACTATAGAGTTTGTGAGAGTTTATTCTTTTTTTAATAATGTTGATTTTCTTCTTAAAATTAGTCAAAATAAAAAAATACTTAAATGACCTTTTAAATTAGGGTTGATCATTTTTTTATTCTCCAATTCTTTATGGTAGCACAATATTTAAAAAAAAATCATCTTCCAAATTATTTATCTTATTCTTAATGAGAATGTTATTTCTAAGTTTAAAAATATTGATGGATGGTTGAAATAGATTAACTGCAATATTGGAGTCAAACAAGGTTGTCCCTTGTCCCTTACCCTTATTGGCATGACATATACATTGACAACCTAAAATATTGTTTGGAAAAAATAGGTTGTTTCATCCCTACTCTCAATGGTATAGTCATCAATCTTCTTCTTTATGTTGATTATATCGTTCTTATGGAAAGGTGTCCCCATGATCTTGAAAACCAACTAAGAATCCGCAAGGATTTTTGCTCCAATATGGGTACGACTCTAATACTGATAAGACTAAGGTCATGATTATTAAATCCAATAAAATCACTTATGATAGCTTTTTATATGACAACAACAACTTGGAGGAAGTGACTTCATAAAAATATCTTGGAATTGGTTTCACCACAAGATCAACTGGAATCCTAGCATTGCCAAAAGGATTATTGGGGGATGGAAAGCTTATTATGGGCTTGAAAACAATTGTAATCCAGCTGATCTTTAGATTTGGGATAAGAAGAAACTCCTCTTTGAGACTCTCATTGCACCTTTTATTCTTTATGGATGTGAAGTCTGGGGCTCTAATATCACTCGTGAATCCTAGCGAAAGAGAGAGAAAATACAAAAGAATTTTATAACCTATAATCTCAAAATTAAAGGAAATACACCCTACCCCATCCTCCTCTTAGAAGCAAGCCTCTCCCCCATTGAGAGAACGACTATGACTGGATACTTAATGTATAAGAGCAAGTTAAACAACATGGAAGACAATAGGCTTCCTAAAGTTGCTTCAAAATCGAGTCGGACCACCATGGACTCAAGCGAGAATGGCATAAAGATGCCCAATCTTGACTAAACTATTGGGGAATCATGGAAGACACCATTTTGCAGAATAAAGATACTATTAAAATATCATCAAATCAAAATTGTGAAGGTATTATAAGGATGTAATCAACGCTAACCTAGAAGATCAAAATTATCTATGTGTTTTGACGAGTGTAAAGAAAAAAATAAACATTATAAGAACAAATTCTCATGAGCTCCATGGTGAAATTGGGCATTGGTCAATTCATAAAAAGCCATGGGATGAAACAGTGTGTCACCTTTGTGACACTTACAAGGTTGAAGATGAAAAACACTTTCTCTTAGATTGTCCAGCCTACACTCACATTAGATCTCATTTTCAAAATATTTGTCACACTACCAATCTTCCTAACTTCAACAAAACTATGGCGATCTTGAAAAACTTCTCTTAATATTTTTAGAGCAGAGAAACAAAATTCTAAAGAATTGCAAATAATCATTTACCTTCTTAAGATCCGATAGACCAATTTTTGTCTTAGTGGAGGTTAATCATCATCATCATCATTATCATTAAGTACTTAATGAAAATTGAAAAACATATTAACATATTAATTGTGATTTAAAATATTAAAAAATACAAAGGAAAAGGTGTTTTTGATGTGAAAGGTTTAATTATCAAAACAGTCACGAGAAAATCCAACTCTTAATTTGTGTGGCGAAGACGCTATCTAGATGCACATGGGCAAGTCGTACACCACCAAGAGATTGCAATTAGGGAATTTTAAACGTGTACAGAACGATGACATAATCTACCAAACAAATAAATTTAAAGGTTGAGATCACACATTTGGCCAGCTTTAAAACATAGATGATGACATAATATGCCAGCCAAACAAATAAATGAGAATGATAGATAACATCTTCTTAAAAAATTATATTATATTTATACGAAATAAAATACAAAATTATTATCCATTCATTAAAAATTATTTTTTATTTTATTTTATAAAACAAAAATATATTTTAATATCTAAAAAATTATTATTTTTATAAATTATAAATATATTTTATATTTTATAAATCATAAATTTAGAAAATACTATACGGAATAATGAAATTTTCTTGTGAAGGACCTCGAGGATCGTGTCTATGTACTAAATGGAATAACGGACTTTTCTTGTCAAGAACTTCAAGGATTTACAGATTTTAGTTTTGATAAAGAAATCGCCAAACAAATTTTCACCCACAGATGGGAAGCATACGCGTACCTGGTTATGTTATCGACTTCAGATTGTTTGTGTTAAAACTAGCTCATTTGTTAATCGCTAATTCGCGGCTGAGAAGGCCGAAAGGTATCAGTTGAGAACGTGCCCCCAATATAAAATATCTGTGGTAATCTGTATGTGGTAATATGAAATGTTTGGTTGCACGGTTTAATCCTACTTAATCATTTAAATGTGACAATTACATATCTTTACAGTAATTTTTTAACGTGATTAGGTAAATGTTAAAAGGTAAACATGTTAACAGATGCCTTGATAAATGCAAGAAAATTATAAACAATAAATCTGACCCATTGATTTTATTAATTATACCCATTGTCAATAGGTGTACGCCTTTCGGCGTAACTAGTGTTCATTTCATGATTTTCCTTATTTGTGGCTAATGTCGTGAATGTCTAAGGTATGTCCCATGAGTTTTATCATTGACTTGAGTAAATGACATTACACTACTAGAGCTGTCACTACTAGAGCTGCTATTCGAAGAATAGACACTTATTGATATTATTGTTGTAACCACTAAAGCTGCTATTCGAAGAATAGATACTTATTGATATTTAATATAATAATAATAATCTATTTTTAAGGTCATTACCATGTTAGACATCAAATTGGTGTATGAAAATTTTTCATTCAATGATTTGACTTGTAAAATCTATGGAGGTATAGATACTCTTACCTTTTCTGAATTTGAACGTATGATCTCTTAAGAGGAAACACATGTTATTAACCATTAAACTCACTCAAACTGTAAATGTATTTCAATTGAATTTTCATACTAGATAAATATATATTTTGTTAACCACCCTCAAAGTATTAGATAAATAAATTTGTCCTTAAAGCTTAGCAACCGTATTTATAACTGGTGACATTATGAATGTATATAGTTTATCATATTTTTTAATTCCCCAGCTAAGCAGAATCCCGATAGTTAGGAAATTAGTGCCACATATCATACTAATAAGCAGAAAATGCAGCCTAGTGAGTCTTACAGCATAAACTACTGATCTCGCTTGAAGACATGAAGCTCATGGATTCTACAACTAGTTTTAAAGACGTCTGGTTTTACATAGTTAGGGCGAGGGAAATGACGTTTTATATGGAGGCCTGGGTGCAAGGTATTTTTTTATTAGGACTGATCATCGCAATATTAACCCGAGATTTGCTTGAATATGTTAAATCTTATTTTCTTAGCACGTTTTTATGTAATGTTTCTTTCACCTTGTTAGTATATTATTTTCAATCATGTGGACAAATTGCACGTACAGAACAATTTTAGTAGTTTGGAACATCTAGTAATGTAAAACTACATTTTATTTTCATTTGATCTATAGGGCGGCTATTAGAAAAATGGCCATAAGTGTGTCGACATGCAATACACCTAAAACGATGTGAGTTCTTTACTTTCAATTTAGTAGAATATATGATTGGTTTGAATCTCTGTATTATGGTCCGGAAAAATACTGTGGAAATTACAAGCGAAGTGGTATAACTGGAATCCAACCATGATTCTATGTGGTTGGTTTCGAAGAAAATCTCACATCCATAGGCCATCGCAGTTATTCTCTGTTTATAGGATAGCGAACCTGATAGTCTAATTTTAAAGGTAGTGTGGGACAAAAGCTTAGACACTCATTCCATCACTATCACTATAGATTTGAGGATTTCCTTCAATTGCTATAATAAATCTTAAGTTTATTTTTGTAATATCTATAGATTTTCGTAAAATATAGCCACCTTTAATTCAGATGGCTAACCACCATGACAAAATAAGAAATGAAGAAGATAATACAGAGAAGACATGTTGGGAACAAGAATGTGCAGAGCGTATGTCTCAAATCATGAAGGAGACACCTCAGATGGGATGTTTTTCTCATGTCACAAAACTGAAGAACAACAGAAGGACCTCTCGTTGCTAGACAATGGATGCAGCAATCACATGACATGTAACAAAGATTTACTTTCATGCATTGATTCTTCTATTTGATCTGATATTACACTTGGAGATGACTCTTTAGTCAAAGTTTAAGGAAAAGGAACTATACCTATTCTCACTAAACAAGATGCAAAGAAAGACATGAATGATTCATGTTCCAAATCTGAAACAAAATCTCTTAACTGTAGGACAATTAGTTGAAAATGGCTATATGGTACTTTTTGAAGGAGCATCAAGTAGGATATATGACAAACATCCCAGTAGAAAATTGATTTTTGAAATCCACATGACTAGGAATAGAATGTTTCCCTTGACCCTTAGAACTACAAATCTGACCCAATCTTATGCACAAAGTGCATCCACCCCCAATGAAACTATGATTTGGCATGCAAGATTTTGACATCTACCCTTCCAGAGTCGAAGCCTTCAACATAAGCACTCCATGGTCAAAGGTCTACTTAACTTCAAAGAGAAAAATCCCCCATGTGAGTCTTGCATTCTTGGAAACCATAAGAGAACCAACTTTCCACAATCCTCCACTCAAGCCAATCAACACTTAGAGTTGATTCACACTAACCTATGTGGAGCAATGCAAACAAAGTCAATATGTGGTAGAGTTTATTTCCTAACATTTATTAATGACTTTAGTAGGAAAATATGGATCTATTTCCTTAGACACAAGTTTGAAACCTTTGCAAAGTTCAAGGAGTTCAAGGCTGAAGTGGAAAAAAAGACAGGGAAATATGTGAAGATTCTCAGGTCAGATGGAGGAGGAGAATATTGTTCAACAACATTTGCAAATTTCTGCAAATCAAAAGGCATAATCATGCAAACCACAACCAGGTATACTCCACAATAAAATGGAGTAGTTGGGAGGAAAAATCAGACAATAATGAACATGGCAAGGAGCATTCTCAGAGAGAAATGTATTTCAAATCTATTTTGGGATGAAGCAGTAGCATGCTCAATTTATCTCCTCAATAGATCCTAAACCACTAGTGTCAATATGGCCGCTCAAGAAGCATGGAGTGGGACAAAACTGAATGTTGCTCATTGTAGGGCATTTTGATGCATTGCATTCTCTCACATACCTTTTGAATTGAGGAAGAGACTTGATTATAGAAGCGAGAAATGCATTTTTCTTGGTTACAGTGAGACATCCAAAGCCTACAAACTCTACAATCCGATTTCAAACAAACTAATTCTCAGCAGAGATGTCAAATTTCTTGAAAATCAGTTCTGGAGTGAGTTCGAAAATTGCCCTATGGACAATCAAAATCCATTGTTGCCACTCCCTAAAAACACATAAAATCGAAGACAACAAACACATCATCCTATCCATCCAAGATTGCAGGTACAAGGACAACCTGAAAGTCATTAGGACAACTCTTCTTGAAGACGAAATTCATCCCATGAACTTTAAAATCAGAGAACTTGAATCTTGAGAGAAATCCATCAGCAGTTGGATGATATTGATTGAAACAATCTTTTTGCATTAATGTCATGCCAACCTACATCTTTTAAAGAGGTAGCTAAAGTGTAACATTCCCAACCACCAACAGGTTGGGAAACACTACTGTGGAACATACATATATATATAACATGCATTTCTAATGAATTCAATCACATAACTTAGAGTTACTGCTACCATATAGAATCAAATGGAATTAACATAAATTCAAACATGCAACATGATACATGATAACATCTAAGAATCACAGTCATGCATAACATATATAATTAAGCACACAAATGATACTTATCTTTTAACTGGAATAAAACCACCAACTGCGTGAAGACCTTCCACAAACCTCCCAGCCTTAGACCAGACTTCTCATCACTCTCAGCAGTAGGTCACCCCGAACATGGGACTAAACTCCATCGGGCAAAGGATTCCTAGGCTAGGCAAGGTCAATAGGAAAGTCACAAAGTTAAGAGGAAGGATTATCTCCTAGGAGCCACTTACACCCACTCTTCACAGACTTTCATTCCCCACATTCGTGTCCCACCCCAAGAGTATACACCTTCACTTTTACACAGTCCCTCGACTGCTCCACCTCCCTTACCTTGGGCTTCAGCAAGAGGCTGGACCGAAGTTCTCAGATCTTTGTACCAGCTACGGGACTCCTTGCAGGAGAACTCACCTCCTCAACACACTCTCTCACCTGGAGAAAGTTACTCACAGGACTAACAAACTGCTTCTTCAATCCACAACCACCTCTCTCACCTGGAGAGAGAGTTGCCGACAGGCCTGACAACCTGCTTCTTCGACCACTTCAACTCAGTTCCAACCGAGTGAGGGAAACTGCAACAATATTAGCACTCAATTGACATAAGGATGACGACAGCAACAAAAAATGGGAATGGGCACTGAAAATAGAAACATCCAATGCTAAGACACAACACAACGCAGATGATTAGCAAGGTGTCAAGCTCCACAAGAGACATAGATCATCCCACCATTTACTGGTTTCAGGGTGTGTAACAAGAAAATAAAGGGGTCGATGATGGAGGCCAACGAGTTCAGGCAGAGGATGGAACAATGGGAAGTGGACCCCCCCAACAAGATGACTTTCCAGCTTAAATTGCATGTGCTTAAGCCGACACATGTTGCCCATGAAGCACGTTTCTTTCCATTTGGAAGTCACCCATCCTCCCAAAAGAACTTAGGATAAAAACATATCCTTCTAATCATCTTTTGGAGAAATAATAAATTATTATTCTCTTGGACTTAAGCCCTTAGGCTTAGCCCCTCTTTCCATCCTCTCAACCCCCTCTCCCTTACCTAACCCAGTGGAGCTTAGTCCCCTATCACTCTTTCTTCCTTGTCAGTCTACACGCAGCGATGTTTTTTTTATAATACTGATATGAATAGTGACATGTACAAAAATAGGCTCCTGACCTTTAACACCTAGGCTCTCTGGCCTAATAACACATAAGCTTACCATATTATAATTGATCGGCTCACCATCCTACAAAACATGTTTACAATTCATAAATACAATTGAGGCTCGTCCTTGGGGTATTACAATCCCCTCCCCTAATTTTTGCACTGTCCTCACTGCAACTTATTTACACAACATCAACAAGATTTTCAAAATATTCAAAAATATGTGGGTATTCTTCCCACATAGCATCCTCATGCTCCCATGTCATGTCCTCAGGACCATACCAGGTCCAGTGGACCTTTACAAGCCCTATGGATCGATTCTGAAGTTATTTTCTCTTCTGGTCCAATATGTGCATTGGATGCACTTGCAAGATGCCTTCTTGCTCCACCTGAATGACATTGCAATCAATAACATGATCAACATCATGTATATATTTCTTAAGCAATGAAACACGAAACACATTATGTACAGTCATGGATGCATGCAATGCAAGCATATATGCAACCAGTCCAATCATTTCTAGGATTTCAAATGGCCCACAATATTTGGCTGCCAACTTAGAATAGTTTCCCAACTTTAGGGAACTTATGTTTGCTTTCACTTTGAATAAAACATGATCACCCACTTTAAACTCCCTATGGGTTCTATTCTTATCTGCATAACTTTTCTTCCTGTCTTGGGAAGCCTTTAAATTATGTTTAATCTTCAGTAGTTTTTTTTCCATTTCCTTGAGCAATTTTGGTCCAGCTACTACTCTATCAACTAGGTTATCCCAACTTACTGGGGTGTTCCACTTTCTTCCATAAAGTTGCTCAAATGGGCTCATATTCAATGACGCTTGATACCCATTGTTGTAGGAAAATTATACCAAGTGTAGGTAGTCTTCCCATTTAGATGGTTTGTCCATCACAGACATCCTTAGCATGTCTTCTATCACTTGGTTCACCCTCTCCGCCTACACATCAGACTCAAGATCATAATCAGTGTTGAAGTTTAGATTCATTCAGAACCCTTTCAATAACCCCGTCCAAAACTTTGAGGTAAATTTCAGGTATCTGTCAAACACAATTGTCTTGGGCATACCCTGCAATCATGCTACTTCCCTGATATAGATATCAACAACATTAGCTGCCTTGTTTTTAGTCTTCAATGGAATAAAATGGGCAGCTTTCATAAGTTTGTCTACCACCACCATGATGGAATCATGTTGTTTATTTGTTTTGGGTAATCCTGTGATGAAATCCATTATCACCACTTCCCACTTCCACTTAGGAATGTTGTAGAAGCCATGTTGGGTTCCTATGTTGAGCCTTGACCTTCTGACACTCCATACATCTGGCGATGTATTATGGAATCTCCTTTTCATGTTTGGCCAAAATTAATGGCTCTTAACTACTGCCATTGCTTTCTGATATCCAGGGTGCCCAACATAAGGCACATTATGAATTTCCTTCAATACCATAATTATGAATCCCTGAGAATTAGGTACATAAATTATATTTTGTATAGTCCAGTGTCCCATCAAATTCCAATTTATATTATTCCACTTTTTGTAGCATCTCACCTTGTTGTAGCTTTGCTACCAATTCCATGTACTGCAAATCTGCATTTTCAACTTCTGAAATTGTGCATTTAATATCAGTTTGATACATGCTAATTGTCGTATCATGTAGTTCATGCACTCTTCGTATAAGTGCATCAACCACTTTATTCTCCTTTCCTTTTATATGTTTGATATCGAATTCATATTCACAAAGTAATTCCACCATCTACTCTTCCTAGCATTCAAGGTTGGATGGTCAAACAAGTACTTCAGACCATTATGGTCTGTCCTCAGTAGAAACCTCTTTCCCATGAGGTAATGTCTCCATTTATTTAGAGCGTGTACCATGGTCGCCCACTCCGAATCATGAGTTGCATAGTTCTTTTTGTTCTCTTTCAATTCCCTAGAATCATAACATATTACCAATCCATTCTGGCTGAGGACTCCTCCCATTCCTTCCCTATATGCGTTTGTACAGACTACAAAATATTCATTTGGATCTACAATCTGCAAGATTGGAGCACTGATTAACATCTTCTTCAATTGTTAGAAGCTTTTCTCACATTCTTTTGTCCGTTGAAAATTCTTCTCCTTCCTTTGCAAGGAAGTGATAGGATGAGCTATTCTTGAGAACCCTACAATGAACCTTCTGTAATAGCCAGCCAGACTCATAAAGGATCTTACTTCTGTCACATTATTCGAGACTGACCATTCTCTAACGTCCTCTACTTTCTTAGGGTCCACATCTATCCTATATTTTGAAATGATATGCCCCAAATAATGGATCTGTTTTTGATAGAATGAGCACTTGCTCAATTTGGCATATAGTTAGTGCTCTCTCAGCACTTGCAACACCATCCTCAGATGTTGTTCATTCTCTTCCTCTGACTTGGAATACACCAAGATGTCATCCAAAAATACCATGACAAACTTGTATAGGTATTTCTTGAATACACTATTCATTAAACACATGAAAACAATGGGTGCATTTGACAACCCAAAAGGAAACACTGTGAATTCATAATGACCATACCTTGTTTTGAAGGTGGTATTGCTGATGTATTCATCCTTTATCCTTACCTGGTGATATCATGACCTGAGATCTATTTTTGAAAATATTTTGGCATCCTTCAACTGATCAAAGAGATCATTGATCCTTGGAAAAGGATACTTGTTCTTAATAGTCACTTTGTTAAACTGTTTGAAATCGATGCACAATCTTAACATCCCATGTTTCTTCTTCACGAATACGACCGGGGCACCTCAAGGTGACACACTTGGGTGTATATACCACTTCCTCAAAAGTTCTTCAAGCTACAATTGCAGTTCCTTCAGCTCTGGTGTACTCATTCTGTAAGGAGCTTTTGACACTGAAGCTACTCTAGGCATCAGGTTTATAAAGAAATCAATATCTCTCTTTGGGGGTAGTCCATGTACCTCCTAGAATACATCACCAAAATCCTTTAATACTACATGGTCTTCAATAGTTGACACCTTATCCTTAGGTGCCTCTTCCATATGAGCTGCAAATATTTGGTAGCCTTTCCTGTAGCACCTCTTCAGCTGCATTGTTGAGATTTCCCTGACAAAAACTGCTCTAAGAATTCCTTGGATTGTTCTACAATTTCCTTCCTTATCCAGACAAGTGAATGCCTTATTACGACAGTCTAAGATGGCATGGTGTTGGTCCAACCAATCCATTCCAATTAGACAATCATAGGAGCCTAAAGGTAAGATGTTCAATTCAACCTTTGAGATCAGTCCATTCATGTCCACTGAACAAGACCTAACCAACTCAACAACCTTTCTCTTGGCTCCTATATCCAACTTCACTAACCAAGATTTTCCATGCTTTGTTCTTGGTAAATGAAAAATTTCCACCACTCTAGGATCTATATAACTATGACTAGATCATGAATAAATTAAAATATCAATGGCATGGTTGTTGATCATACCTTCCACTTCAATCATATGGGATTGAAACTCAACTTCTTTGTTGTCGAGGTCTACATAGATCCTTGGTATTCTACTGCTCATATCCTCCACTAATTCTACCTGCTGAACATTGTGAAATCTCACTTTGTCATTTATATGGGGGCAATCTCTGTACTTATGATTTCCTTTACAACCCCAACATTCCATAAGTGATTGTCTTCTCATTTTCCCACCTATTTCAGACTTCCTGGGCTCTCTAAAAGATGGTTGTCCCTGATGAATGTTTTTGAAAAAAGGTGGTTTAGTTCCCTTCTTCCTCTGATCCATCTTGAATTTCTTCTTGTCTTCCCAAGCCTTTTGGAAAGTAGGCTTCTATCCTTGCTTCTAATATAAACATTTTTCTCTTCTTAAGGTTTCTTCCATAGTTTTAGGATCATCATGTTGAACCTTGTCACCGATGGAAGATGGTAGTCCACTCAGATACCTTTGAATTTTGACAGTCTCATCCTTGATGAAAGAATGTGCTTCAACAATTC
>SNQJ01S0006900.1:57639-95926 GCA_010110895.2 Picea sitchensis | reverse complement strand
CAGGGGCCAAATACTTCAGTAAGATTGATCTGAAGTCTGGCTACCACCATATCCCAATAGAACAAGTAGATGTATGGAAGATCACCTTCAATTCAAAGGAAGGTCTTTTCAAATGGTTGGTCATGCCCTTTGGCTTGACAAATTCTCTAGCCACTTTCATGAGGATGATGGATGATATCCTGCGACCATTCACCAATACTTTTGTAGTGGTGTATCTGGATGACATTCTAATTTACAGCAAGACTTGGGCTGAACAATTGTAGCATATTCAACAGGTTTTGCACACCCTGCAACAGCACAAGCTATATGCCAACTTGGAAAAATGATCCTTCGGCATGGATAGGGTCCATTACCTGGGATACATAATTGATCAACATGGTTTACATGTGGATCCAACCAATATCCAAGTCATCCGTGACTGGCCAGCCCCAACAACACTCACTGAGCTTCGGAGCTTCTTGGGACTTGCCAATTTCTACCACAGGTTCGTGCTGGGATTCTCCCATATTGCATGGGCCCTTAGCCAAATAAACAGGGGTGGTGGTAAGGTGAAATTAGTGTGGGGACGGTCCCAACAACAAGTGTTCAATGATTTGAAGCAACGCTTGTGCTCAGCCCCAGTACTTTCACTACCAGACCTACAACATCCCTTTGAAATTGAGACAGATGCTTTAGACTATGCTGTGGGTGTCGTTCTCACTCAGCACAGCCACCCCATGGCCTATCATAGTGAGACACTGTCAGATACTTTCTGTAAGTACCGTACTTACGACAAGGAAATGTACTACATTGTACAAGTTTTCCGCCAGTGGAGACATTACATTCTTGGGAAGGAGACAGTCATCCACACTGATCATAAGCCACTGCAGTTCATGTAGACACAGGGAAAATTGCAGAATGACCACCATCAAAAGTGGTCCACATACTTGCAGAAATTCCACCTCAACATCAAGTGTAAAACAGGAAGCACCAATTGCGTCATTGATTGCCTCAATAGACCGCCAGTCGTGGCACTCACCACAGTGCTAGACTCTTTTGACCATGAGACATTTGGATGGCCCCAACTCTATGAGATAGACCCTAACTTCGACACCACCTACCAAATGTTGGGTGCAAATGCAGTCATCGATAATTGTCATATTCAGGATGGGTTGTTGTGTTGTCTAGTCCATATCTGTGTTCCATCAAGTGAGCGAGATAAGCTAATATGGGAAGCCCACTACAGTCGGGTGGCAGGACACTTCGGCATTGAAAATACAGTGGTGATGTTATAGAAACATTTCTACTGGCCAAAACTTCGACAAGAGGCCAGCAAGTATATCAAGTCCTGCACTGCCTGTGTTACTGCCAAACTGACCACTAAGAAACAGGGCCTATACACCCCTCTTCCTACTCCTTATATACCATGGGAATCCATCTCAATGGACTACATGTCGGGCCTCCCATCCACCAAGCAGGGAAATGACTGTGTTTTTGTGGTTCTTGATCGCTTTTATAAGATGGTGATTCTGGTTGCCTGCAAAAAGAGCATCACAACATAGGCCACTGCCAAGCTCTTCTTTGAACAATTCTGGGTACATTTTTGAATCCCACAAACCATTGTCTCAGATCGGGATAGTCAATTTCTCATCACATTCTGGTCGAGCCTCTGGTCACTGCTGGACACCAATCTCACCAAATCTGCGGCCTTCCACCCCCAGACAGATGGCCAAACTGAGTTTGTAAATCGAATGATTGTGCATATCCTTCGCATGTATAATTAAAAGAACCCTTTCATAGCTACAATCGAGCCTTGCATATCTCAACCGACCATAGCCCCTTTCAGGTGGGGTTGGGATTCCAACCATTAGGTCCCATAGATGTTGCACTTCCCCTTGCGGTCACCTCGACCAATTCATCTCCTGCTCCAACTGAAGCTGACAAAGCCATCCGGTTCATTGAGTGGATCTAGCACATCCACCAACAGGTTCAATATATCCTACAGAAGTCCAATGACAAGCACAAACAACACCATGATCAACATTGGGTGCCACATAAGTTTCAGGTGGGCGACAAAGTTTGGTTGCACTTGCAGAAAGAATGCCTTACAGGACCCCATCGGTAGCTTCGCCCACTCCATTATGGGCCATACACTATCACCAAGGCTATGGGGGACAATGCTTTTGAGCTCAACATTCCTCCCTTCCTTGGCCTGCACCTAGTGTTCAACGTGGATCTCCTTCACCCTTATTTCCCACCATTATTGGACACCTCAGAAGTAGCATAACAACTGACACCAACAGATCTCAAACCTGAATGCATGAAAAAGGAATCCAATGATCATATTGTGGACACACAGATCAAGGGAACTCGACGACAAAGGATCTAGCTTTATCGAGTCGTCAAAGCAGGGCAGCTCCTTCACCAAGGCAAGTGGCTCACCCGGGGCCAAATTCAACATAAATTTTATCATTTGATGGGGGAACTCAATGAAATGGAGACCATTTCTTCCTAAGGAGGGAAAATTGATCCATATGGATATTAGTGGCCACCCACCTTTTCCAACTAGCTCAAAACAGTTTTCTGACAATTTTGGCAATTTACTATTTTTAGCAGTTTTAATTTTCAGGGCCATTTTGAGGGCTTAAATGAAAGATTTTCAGGATAAATCTCCTCAATGATATTTGAGGTCATTATTTATCCCCCAAAATGAATCTTCTCGATGATACCTTTCCAACACTCTATCACATGCCTAAAATGGAGATCGTATGCAAAAGTTACGACCCCGAGAAGTTGATGTACTAGCTTACCCAAACGGGGCCCACATGACTTTTGGTGCTTCATCTCCTAGGGTTAGGTTTTTGGATGTATAGGGTTTTTGACATTCTTTTTTATTGTAAAAAGGCCTTCAGAGCCTCATTTTGATCTTCATCTTGCGAATGCACGTAGCCGTCACATCTCTTCTCAGAGACAAGCCGCCACCATTCCAGCAAGCTTGTTTCTGCTGCATTTTACAGTTTCATCTTATTTCATTATTGAAAAGAAAACTAGTTTTATTGTATATCTGTAATTTTATGTTAAGCACCTGTTAATAATCTGTATTCATTTCGTTCTGCTCATAAAATATGGATCAACAACTGACAAGGAATTCATCTATGCATGTATATTTTCGGCTTAGTACTTCTCTTCTTGGAGCTGCAACTTTGGGTTCTCGGTAAGTTTCTCATATGTCTGGGCACTGCGATCAACAAATTTCTTGCATTCTAAGGTAAGGGCCTTTATCCTTTATACTATCCTCCTGGCAGTTTCTTCTCTTTGGTCCTTTACCTCCTATGGGGTCTCGGGCACAGTGCATAGTTTGAGGTCTACGATGTGTTTTTGCAACTACTGGATCACTTCTTCAAGTTGTGATACTTGATTCGTGACTTGATCCTCTACCTTTACTTCTACGATAGTCATAGAGTGCAGTGCTCTATTGACTGTTTCCTTTACTTTGAGTTTCTCGGCGAGCAAATATTGCTTTCCTTGTTGTAGCTGTGTCTTTTCCTCATCGAACTTCACTTGGAGAGCACTCTTTTCCTGTTTGGCAGCTCGACATTGTTCTACAAGTACTCCCTCTTCTTGTACCAAATCCTAGGTGGCTTGCGTTGTTTCCTCTTGTGCCCATCGAAGGTGAGCTTTGACTATATCAATGAGATGATGGATTTGGGTTGGCTCATCTCCTGGTTCTGGTGTTCCCAATGACAAAGGCGCAGTGGAGACTGTGTGGTTGGACTGTAATGCCTGTTGCACCCCTTGGAGCTCAACCTCAATTTTATTGTACATATCCTCCTTCTTAGCTTCTTTCTTCTCTGCTATCTCCAGTGAAGCATCATTCAGGGATGCTATGATGAAATTGAAATCATCAGAGGTGAGGACGGTCTGCATCTTAGTTACAGGGGATTTTTATCTCTTCCAAGAGGAAGGTTTCTAGGGGGGAACCTTCCTTTTCTTGGAGGGGTCCTCCTCGTCTCTGGGCAGTGTTACTTTTCCTCTCCTTTGTTCAACTTCTGGGCTATCTATCTCTTCACCATCACCTCCTTTATCTAGTGACATGGAAGCAGTCTTCACTGAGGCACTGCTTAAATCTTGTACATCGTCAGTCTTCTTTGTTTTGCTAGGTCTGGGCATATCCTGTGTAGCTTATGGGCTGTCGATGTTGGATATCTCCGCAGGGTCTGCTGGAATAAGGAGGTCAATAGACCATTTCTTAGTAATCTCATCTAAGTCCTCCTCCATCAACTTATAGTAGGATTGAAGTTTTTTCTTGTCTTCATCGACTCACGCTGTGATATAAATGAAATTTCGATCAGCGTTGAACTTCATCAAAGGCTTGAATTAGTGTATAGTGTTTGGCGTCATGTGAGGCTTGGACTGTATAGCTATCTTCAACTGATTGTAGTATGTATGGAACAGGACATTTGAATTCCATTTCTTATTCATGTCACTCGAGTACCACAATGTACTAAACTTCGCGGCCAATGGTTCAAATGGTTCGATGTCTAGGAAGGTCGCACCTTCCGACATCTCCTAGGCAATGAAAGCGATTAGGATCAATAGACAGTTGAAATGAAATTCATACCCTTGATCCTAGGTTTCTCTGTAGTCGAGTTCTAATTGGTTTACCAAGTACTTGGCCCAATTCATTTGTAGGCCCTCCACGCACTTCCCTGCGAGGTCGACTACAAAACCAATCACTTGGGTGGGTTGGTTCTTGTGAACTAACTTCCCTGCAATCATCTGACAGGAGAGGTTCACTGCACCATTCTAAATAGAGGCTACCTTGTAGCCTCACGTGCCCTTCTCGACATCATCGTAGGTGATGTTGATCATTTTTGCAAGAGCGCGGTCCATGGCTTTTCCAGGATAGAAATATTGCAGGTCGGGTCCTTGCATGCTCAACCCCATGATCTGATTGATCAAGGTCGAATCAACTGTGATACGACAGTTTAGCCACAAATATCCACCATGGTAACAAGACAGCAACAACTTGACACATGCATTCACCTCTTGGTGTTTTCTGAAGTGAGGAATTTTCATGACATTGAGCAGAGTGGATTGCACGAGGTTATGGGTCCATGCTTGGGTAATTACCTTCGAGTTTTTCCCTTTTTTTCTAGTCAGATACTTATGTGGGGCTAGCATGTTTTAGACTTTTTGATTGCCAAGGTTAAAGTCGCTAAACTTCAACGCTGCGATCTTATCTTGGTCTTCTCAAACTGCGTGTATCCCCTTCGGAAGGTACGCAGTGACCAAGGCATACTCAAAATCTCTAGGTACGCTTTCATGGTTTACAACACCACTTAAAAGTGGTATATAGGTGGGTAATATAGTAGGGATTAGTTTAGCATTCACTAATTCATCCTTGTGTTTAGTTCACTTCTCATCAGATGGTTGGGATGGTCCTGCTCTACGAGCAGTGGATGGAGAGGTTGGCAGTCCTCTCGTGGATGATTCTTGTAGACCTGTAGACATCGACATGACTCTTTCATTCATGAGGTCGATCAAAACCTCCTCATCAACTCCTTCTGCAGCGCTCAAATCATCTGACATACATGCTCAAGGTTAACAATCTCAGGTTCAGGGCAGTATCTTAGACACAGTAATGAGATAGAGAGCAGAAGCATGATGATCACTGTATAAACTCAACTTAGTCTAAGGGCTCAAATTCTCAATTGGAAAAGGTGTTCTCAGTGCGTGGCATGGTGGGATAACTAGGTAATTCGACAATGGGTCACTTGTAACTCTTATGAGTCCTTAATTAACTCAATTTTGTCTGTTATGGCGTGGTCCCAACAGTCGAATTACGAGTTGGATGGCTATAAATGGCTTTCTATCTATTCAGAGAATTGATCTAATGATTATAATGTCCCCAACAACTATATTGCTTCATCGTCACGAAGTGCCATGTGTCATTGTTTTTATATCCTAGCGAAGCTCCAATTTTGCAGTTTTTCCTTCTGCGAGGTTCCCTATGGAGCCTTCTGCAACTTATTGATCTTGGATCTCTTCTTACTTAACTTTCTATCCTTCTTTCCAATGAGCTTCATCTCAGTATTCCTTTTTCCATTCTGATTTTTGTCTTCTTTTGACCTAGTCACTTCACGTTGTTGAGATTCTTCCCTAGGGTTCCCGGATAATACTTTTTCTTTGTCTGGGATAGGTACTTAAATATTCTGTGGATCCTCCAGTGTTCTTGAAACTTCGACATTCAGGTATCTAATGTTAAATAGATTTGATATGTTCTACTGTTCTTCAATCAAGTGTGCAATCCTTATAGTCATGAAATATTTTAACTCTTGTTTCTTTTGTTCCAAAAATTCTTCTTCTTCATTTCATCTGGATTGATCTCTATTGATCCTAGGTTTTCCTAGTAGCATGGTAAATGGGGCTCTGTCCTCAGTAAATTTAATTATCTCAAAATCTTCTTCTGTCGAAGTTCCATTAACATTCATAGGTATGCGAGCGAGCTTCTCACATAGGTTTATCAACTTTCCTATGAATAACCCTATTCCTCCTAATGAATGGATCATAGCAGGCTTCCCTATAGCTTCCTGTTGGCATAGGGGTAGACCCAGGGTTTAGCTCCAAGAGCACACCAACAAGCCCTATCTACTGGCCCTTTCAGGAGCACCTGCGAAGTAGATGTAGTCTCACCCGAAGCAGCTATGAGGGGGTTGTAGGACAGAGGTGTATACAACCAGGGGAATATCAAGTGGTTGTTATTACAATGATAACCTAACATGCATATACCATTCAAATATCCATATCTATCCTTCACAGCTATAGATCTGATCTAATACAATAATGCAGATAACAATATAACAACAACAGAGCTCAAAGCATCAATCACACACACAACAACAGATCTACATGGTTCGCCCTCTCTCTAGGGATACATCCATAGAACTGTGCTTAAGATATATTAAGATAAAGCTTACAGTTTTGATCTACGGTCTTGGCCAGAAGATCCTCTCTTCTCCATCTCTCTTCCTCTCTCCCTTCCTGTGCACCGAGCTACGGGACTTTATCTTCGCACCCAGCTGAAGATATTACAATACCAGAAGGCTCTCTCTCTCATCACTTCTCTCACCCTTAATACGATATTCTCCCAATACGTAATAATCGACAATAAGGCTGAACCATAGTACCGACCTGACCTAGGTCCTCTTGACCTCTATTTATACATTACAATCCCTCATCGATAGCCTTAGGTCGAAACCTAGGTGTCAAAACCCTAATTTCCAAAACCCTAGGTGTCTACAACCCTAGGTCAACTTGACTCATTATTTCTGGGCTTCACTAACCTGTATTTCCTTCTCCATCTCGCGGTGCTCCAAGGCATATAATCCTAGATTTTTCCACTTCCTGAGTCATCCTTGGTCCATCCTCCTTGCTTATCTATCATCCTCAATCTCCCCATCCAATGGCTTGATTTTCCACACTTTTCTCCATCTTCTCTGTTCTTTTTCTCACTTCAACCCATCGACAACCACCGTGTCTCCTGCGAATCCCACTTTTTACCTTTTCTTCCTCGTTCTTCGCTTCCTTCCATAACCCAGAGCCAACAATCCCCCAACACTCACCTGTGACTCATCCCAAGGCACTTGAGATATGATCCTCTTGTTTTTCTTCAACTTTCGACTGCATACTACAGCCCTTGCTTTCTTCTTTGTGCCTCTTTTCCATCCTTCTGCAGACTATCTTTTTTGTGTCTAGTACCTAGTTTCAACTGCACTTAGTACTTGTATCCTTGTCTTCTTGATTCTACTGAGAGCTATGAGGCAGTTGGTTGTCATAGTACAACTTCAGTCGACTCCCATTCACCAAGCCTTCCTTCTAGTCTCCTTTCAATGTCTTCAGCTGCGCAACTCCTCCTTCTTTAACATAGACAATCTCATATGGTCTGAGCCAATGTGTTCTGAACTTCCTAGGGTGTTTTATAAACTTACTTTCATATAGCAGGACTAAATCACCTTGCCTGGATATCTTCTTCTTGATGTGTCTGTCATGATAGGCCTTTTCTCTTTCCTTCTGAATTTGTTGATGGAAGCCTGCAATTAATCTATCTTCTTCTAGTTCGACCAACTGTGATAGCCTCTCATGAATAGCGCAAGTATCATCCATGTCTGTAAATGCAACAATTTTTAAGCTTGGTACCAAGTACTCCATTGGGACAACAACTTCAAGACCATAAACCAACTTGAAAGGGGTCTGCATTGTTAATTTCTTGCAAGTGGTTCTATAAGCCCAGAGTACTACTGGTACTCTTAAATCCCAGTCATCCATGTCCACACTACAAATCTTTGTCAATGCTATCTCCAAGATCTTGTTGAATTCTTCAACTATTCTGTTTGCTTGTGGATGATAAGGTGTACTCTTCTAATGATGGACTGAAAATTCTTCAGTTAAGGATTCAATTGTCTTATTGATGAAGTGTGTACCTTGATCACTCATAAGGACCTTAGGGCATCCAAACCTAGTTATTATGTCATCGAATATAAAATGCCCTGCTATAGTTGCACTACAGTCCATGACTACTCTTGCTTCGGCCCATCTAGTCAGGTATTTTGTCGCAGTGATAATATACCTTGCTCATGTGCACTTTCCGGGTGGGTTTATAGGTCCCACGAAGTCAATGGCCCATTTTTCAAATTCTTGTAAGGTCATCTGTGGTGCTAATGGAATATCATCTCTTCAGGATGGTTTTCCAACTCACTGGCATACATCGCATGCTCTGGCATATTCTTTAGCATCTCTGTGTAACGTAGGCCACCAAAGGCTAGCTCGCAAAACCTTTTGCGTAGTTTCTTTTCCTGCATAATGTCCTCCTGCAATGCATTCATGAGCTTCTTCGAGGATCATAGGGTGTTCTGCCTCCATCACACATATTCTTAGGATCTCATCAAGTCCCATTTTATATAGCTGACCAACTATCAGTGAAAAATCTGCATCGCGCACCACTAGTTGTTTCTTCTGCAGAATTGTGTATTCGAATGGAGATATTCCTGTTGATAAGAACTAGAATATGTATGCGAAGTGGTCATCAATATTTCTAATGGAAAGTAGTTGTGCATCCAGTAGTGTGTCCTCCAGACTGGTAGGTTCTTCGCCATGCTCCAACCTTGACAGGTGGTCAGGGCCCTTATTCATTCTTCCTGGCTTAACTATGATCTCAAAATCATATTCTTGAAATAGGAGAAGCCATATTCATATTATCCCCTCCAACACTAGCTTTTTGAATAGGTATTTCAGTGTAGAGTGATCAGTAAACATTTTAAAGTGTCCTCCCAACAAGTAGTGGCAAAATTTCTGCAATGCATACACCATGGCTAGTCCCTCTCTCTCTGTAGTAGTGTAATTGATTTCAGCTGTGGAGAGCTTTCTGCTGGAAAATGCTAACACATGATCAATGTCCCCTTCTCCAGGTTG
The DNA here is from genome assembly GCA_010110895.2 of Picea sitchensis. Classification (NCBI taxonomy): domain Eukaryota; kingdom Viridiplantae; phylum Streptophyta; class Pinopsida; order Pinales; family Pinaceae; genus Picea; species Picea sitchensis. The sequence goes on along the minus strand of SNQJ01S0006900.1, from coordinate 86,476 downwards.
TGCCAGTACTGATCCTAATGCAATATAAGATGCATCAACATGCACATGAAATTCCTTGCTCTAGTTGGGAAAGGCTAGAATAGGCGCAGTGACCATATTTTATTTCAGTGTGTCGAAGCTCTGCTGGCATTCGTCTATACAACCAAAATGAAATTCTTTATTTAATAACCTCTCCATTGGCGCAGTAATTTGAGCATATCCTTTGAGAAATTTCCTGTAATAGCTAGTATGTCCTAGTGTAGTGCGCAGTTGTTTGACTGATGTAGGTGGTGGTAAATCAACTATAATTGCAATTTTGGATGGATCCACCAACAATCCTTTCTTGCATACAATATGACCTAATAATACTCCAAATGGTGAGAAGAATATGCACTTCTTCAAATTCAAATAAATTTGACACTACCTGCATTTATCCAGCATTAGCCTTAGACATTCAATATGATTTTTCAACAAACTAAAAATAGTCCAGTCATCAAAGTATGCTTCTAAAAACTTATGCAAAAATTCTTTGAATGCTTCAACCACCAGCCTAGAAAAGATGGTTGGGTCATTCTTCAGTACAAATGGCATTACTGTATACTGGTAGGATCCCCACTCTATGGAAAACATAGTCTTATGACGGTCCTCCTTGGTGATGCATATCTGATGGTATCCTAAAAACCCATCTATAAAAGAATATACTTCTTGGCCTCCCACATTATCCAGTACTTCGTCTGTGAAAGGTGTAGGGAAAGGATCATGTAGACAAGCATCATTTAGCTTCCTGAGATCTATGCAAATCCTGATCTCACCTGTCTTCTTATCTTGCACTACCATGGGGCTAATCCACTCCGACTCTTTGACAGGTTCAATAATCCCCGCTTCCAGCATTTTGTCGAGATCAATCTTCACTTTTTCCTTATATTTTGGGTTCAATATGTAGGGTCTTTTCTTGACTGGCTTTGTGTCTAGTTTCAAAGGTATTCTCATTTCTCCCATAGGTCCTTTGATTCCCTTCATATCAGTGAACTTGGTTGGGAACAAGTCCTGATACTCATGCAATAATTCTGTGATTTTGTCAATGGTAGCAGCGTCCCAGTAATCTCCGACATTGGAAAGATTTGGTGTTTCCTCTGTCCTGATATTGACTTTATTTATCTTTATCGGTTGTCTAATGAATGGCAGTTCAACTCCTGGTCCTTCCACATCTCTCTGGGATTCTATTTCCGTGATATTCACCTTCCTTGGGTCATCGTCTTCATCGACATTAATGTTGTAGCAGGTCTGCAGTTTTTGGAGGGGCATAGTCCATTCATCCTCTTCTTGCTCCAAAGGGAGGCCAGATGCCTCCTCAAATACTTTTTGTCTCACCATTTGTAGTGCTTGATCTACAGATGGAAATTCACTATCAAACAAAAAGGTGGTTATAAAATTATGGATCATACCTTCCCATTCTGAAGTGACAAGGCACAAATCTACTTGAAGGTACCAGTTAATCAGGGTGGTATCCAATGTGTTGACGAATCTATGTACCCATTGTTCTCTAGGAATGTCACTCCAGGCCTCTTCACAGCTTTGTACATGGTCCTTTGGGCAGATTCGACCTATGTACCATGCTTCTTCACTTCCTTCTTATGCTGAAAACTGCGTTGTCATCAAAGTTAGACATTGTGTTCAATCTGTAATATTGCTTTTATGTGTCCCCCACCATCTCATTGGGGTGGATTTCATGGCCTCCTCCATTGCCAACAACCTCTATTGTGTTGGTACACTTGTCTCAAATTATGATAAGAAGTTCTCTAAGGGGTTCAGCCCATCAAATGTGGGTAGATTACTCACTATTGTGCCAATCCAACGAACTTCTCTGGTTATCCTAGCACATCTTCTTGTATATACTTCGTACATCTGGTTCTGCCAGTTCTCCAATGCTTCTTCTAAGTCAGATGAACATGTGTTGGCACTTCACCAGCTCAGATTTCCGTCAGTTGTAGGGTTGATATAATCCTGTTGTCTAGTTGTTAATTTGTAGATGTTTTTCAGTTCAAATATGTGGTCCTCTTCTTTGATAGGTTATGTGTATCGTGGTCCTTCATCTGGGTCTAAAGGCACAATGACCCTAAGGCCAGCTTTCTCAAATGTCATGCGTCGTTTCTTTAAATAAAAAATAGTGGAATTGTCGAAGGCCAATCGATTCCTAACAATGCAGGGTAAGGGAAGCTATCATCAACAATTTCAATTACCTCAAAATCTGCAAAGGTTCTTACTCCATCAATCTCCACTGGGACAGGCTCTAATCATCCAAATGGGCTGACATCTTGCTGATTAGCCATGTAAAGCATGATAGGGGAATATATCATCTTGGGTTTTCCCATCAATTCCTAAGTCTGCTTCATCATGAAATTGACTTCTGACCCTAAGTCGAGGACCACATAGTCTATCTCATACTCTCCTATGTGAGAATTCAAGTGTAATTATTTATTTTTCCTTCTCCTTTTTCCAATTTGGTGCACTGCTCTATTCAGTTAGGGGTCTATTTTTCCTAGTTCATATTGCTTGATTAAATCTTGTAATTCTTGTACAATGCCTTTATCTTGAATCAACTTAACACAAGTGTGCAAGAATTCCATGAGTTTGCTTACCTCTTTCCCTTCTGTTGGTGATGAAGACTCATGGAATTCTTTCACACTCATGGAAACACAGGTGAATATCATAATAGAGATAACTTGGGAATTCCATGAGTTTTCTTACCTCTTCCCTTCTCTAATTCGACGCTCAACAGTTTGGGAGTGTGGTAGTCATCTGGAGTGAGAAACCATGAAGCCCGAAGCCCGAAGTTAATCACAGTTGTTGGTTGTGGGAGGAGTGTGAGACGTCAATTTCAGTTCGACGTTCGGTTATCCAAGAGGTAGTGTGTGTTGGAGTTGGGAAAATTCCAAAGCCCAAAGTCCCGTAATTGATCTCAGTCGTAGATCAAGGAGAAAAGTTTGGACTGTCCATTTGATTGATGACGTATTGTAGGCCACATTGAATGGGTATTGTGTGGGGACACGTGTCACCCATATTCAATACCTTTTGGACCCCAACCTATTCTTTTTTTGTGTGACACGTGGCACACATGTTATGGGTTCACATCACCATAGGTGACGTTAGTATGCCATGTCATCTCCAGGAGTATGGCCTCTGGGGGTGTCCAACATATCTATCAGTGAATGTGTCGAAGAATGAAGTCACGAGTTCATGCAGTATGTTGATCTGAGACCGTCTGGGAGTTCTCATGACCATCTGATTTAACAGTGGAAGGATAAGGTAAGTGCTTTGGTGAGTAAAGATCTGGGGGAGTTAAATGACTTGAGAGTTGTAATGTCCTAGAGTCTAGGAGCATCGAAGTTTCGAATTGATTAAGGACCATCCATCCCAGTGCCTGATTAAGTCACAATCATTTATCTCGTTGAAGCCTCCATATGGGGTGGGACCGTTCAGTTGATGGGAGATCAAACCTCAACCATCTGATCTACCAGTTGAGTTAATATAAGTGTTCGACGAATTTTACTTTGGGAGAGTTGGAATATTGAAATGGGAGAATAGTCGAAGGCCAAAGTCCATAGGACTTGGTTCCAACATCAGTCTCATGATAAGGTAAATGGGTTGAGGTGCGAAGGGCCTAGAAGTAACCAAGCCCTCATAAATTTGTGAACAAGCTCCTGTGTAGAAGAATAAGTGAAAAGCGCTAGAGGAAGGCACTAAAGAGTGAATAAGCCCGTGGTTTCGAGTTGTGGTCACATGGAAAGTGGGTTGAAGGAAGCACCAGTCCATAGTTCAAATTATGTACCAATTAAAGGAGTTGTGGAATATTTCGACAAGATCCTATTGCAAAACAAAATAAAAGGGGTTGAAAGTGATTTTTGTTTTTAGGAAGCCATAACTTTCAGTGCCAATATTGAAATGGGGCAAGATTATAGTCATTGGAAAGATGATTCAGAGGAGAATAACATGGAATTGTTATAATATGGAGAATGATAATACATTTCTTCATTTATTCAGAAGAAAAAATGACGTGTAACATTGTTTGGAAACTTTTTCTTATAATATGCATAATTCTAACAAAATCGTTGCTTGCACATTTTGTAGAAATAGGGGGTGTAAACAAATCAGTTTAGTTTAAGAATGCATATTCAAGAAATGGAAGAGGTAAAGGGAGCTTCCAACCATGAGAAAGAGGCCAAAGGTCAAAATATCAGTGTTGGTAATGCAGAGACAGAATCCAATCGACACAAGGACATAGCAGGGCAAGAAACATTGATAGAGACTATGACAATCCTGAAAATAGAAGTGTAGAGTTACAAAGAAGACAATGAGATACTGATGAGAGAAAAAAATTAGATAAATTCTCAAGTGATGTAAAGCTTAAATCAGTTGCAAAGGAAAATAAAGAATGGATCAAAATCAAAGCAGGAGGAAGAGGGAAGATGTCATGGAAGAAGAGATGACCGCAGAAGAGTTAGTTATTCAAGAAGTGATAGAAGAACTCATATACATCACTCACCCCCCTACTCAGCAAGGAAATTATATGCATATAAAGATTCCATGAGTTCTATAGTGGGAAAACCCCCCTATGGACTACACTAGGGTTCAACATGTAGGCAAATCTAACAGTATAAAAGTATCCTACCTTTCTAACTACCTCGAATATATACCAGACTCATACATGAAAGACAAAGTGAGATGGATCAGGTAACTTTACCTTTTAATCTGTGTCCAGTGTCGATCCTCTCATGCTTGATAGCTCCACTGACTGCAAGCCTCCTCCCGAGGACGACCTACATTCACAAACACATAAACATGAAACTACAAACATGAATCTCATATATAAAGCATGGGTTAAATGTTAGAATAAAGCATAAATCACATACAAATATTTGACACATCATATTTCGGGACAAGAAAAGTATTTCTTTTTATTGATATCACAATGTTTACTTACAACAAGGTCAGTGACTGCTCCACAAACCTGGTCCGGGCTCCTCTTCACCAAGCTCCAACTGCACCTCCGCGTATATTTCTCCTCTCACACTTCTTCTAGGGAAATGGAATAGGCTTATGATGGAGGGAAAAGGAAAAAATGGGATATTCTGATGGAAATCTCACAAGGTGGCTGCAATTTCTTTGGGCAAGGAGGGGATGTGAAATGGGCAGAGTTTCACTGTTATTATGCTTGGCTTAGTAATGATACACTAACACCTCCTTTTATATGGCAAAAGGATGTCTATTCGGTTGGTTGATAGGCTATAGGCAGTGGATCAGTTGGGAAACTACCCAATAGCCCATAATCTCAACAAATTCCTTGCAACTTTTTAATTTTTGCAACTTTTGCAAGTATACGTGGGTTGTAATGGTGAAACTAGCATACGTATGCGGGATGTATTGGTGCAACACACATGTGTACATGGGCAGTAGTGGTGCAGGATGTGTACATAATAAAAAATAATGTTTTCAAGAAGAGCAACTCAGTGATGGCTTGAAAAAATAGCAAGTAAGAGGGCCAAACTCCAGGTATGCATGTATGGATAAATTTAGGGTTATAACAGATACCCCCTAATGTGTGAGATCAGAAGAGCATTTGATGGCTGAAATACATTACAAAATATTCACCAATGTACGAAGCGAGTGAGCCCGAGACCAGAGTTTGGGAGGTGCCATTTGCAAAAATAACAATTGTCTCTCTGAGGCGGGCATACCCATGCTCGAGATGAAATAAATCATGGATGACAATCAAATACACTACAGATCCATGTCATATAACTATATAAAGTGTAGTCGCGAGAAATACACAATGGATCTACATCTCAAAATCAAAGATATATATGTATAGTATCCGTCTTCAAGAATAAAATGATGCTTGATGGCTGGAGATGAGGCCTTTAGAGCTCGAGAAACAACTTCAAGATATTCAAAACTCGGGTAGGAGTGTAATGTGAGTGTACAAATTCACTACCCAAAGGTCTACAACGGCTCATCGGGAACATACAAGAGGATATTGTTGATCAGGAAGAGAACTTCATTGATTTCAAGCAAGGACTTGATTGGACTTCCGGGATGGCCAGGCATGAGGTCAAGAGACAAACTGCAAAAAGGCCAACTCAGGCTAGGTAAAACTTCCCTTGGAAAAGAGCATGACTGATGATCAGACTCAGGCAACATGACATTGACATAAGTTCATGATGCAGGAGGAAACACAAACTCTCCATGTGTTTGGAAGGATAACCAAATGGAGGAGGACACAATTCTATGTAGAGAAAACAACTTCCTAAGGTCATATCAAATCCCAAAGATTGATGAACAAACTGAAGGATGTGCTTTGTCCAAGGGTAACTCATTGTGCTGCCATAAAATAAAATATATTTCCTGTCCTCTTTTTGGGGTATTTTTTTATTTTTTTTTTTGTCTTTTTCAATATTTTTAAAGATCTTGAAAAAGAATAAAATAATGCTATGTTACAAAGGAGGAAATGAGTGTCGTAAAAATCCTAGTTCCAAGCACGAGGAACACACTAATTCTCATATCAATGAGGCATGTGCAGGAAAAGGACACTCTGGGAAAATTCCTCCATGGGTCAAGGTGTCAGGTCGCAGAGGCAAAGTGCTACAAGGCTTGAGTATAAGGCATGCTTCAAAGGTTCAGTTGAAAGCAACATGGTGCCGACATTAGGCCAAAGTCACAAAGATGAAAATGTGATTAGCAGGACATGATGAAACCCCCTTCAATGCATTTTTCATGAGCCCAGAGAAGGTAAGCTCAGTGGTTTTTTCACGTTTAGAGAGTCTGAAAAAACGTAAAAGAAGACTGCACTGGGGTACCTTTTTTGAAAATAGTCTAGTCAATTCGAAAAAGGGATAAACTAGCACCGAAAATACGTCTATTCAGAACCATTTTAATGAGTGTGACATAGACAAGATCACTCAACAATCTTCTCAATTTTAAGGAGTCTGAAAAGATCTTAACTATGGACTCTGTATGGTGTGCTCTTCTGGACCAATTTAACGAGTGTGAAGGAACAAGGTCACTCAACAATCTTTTCAATTTTAAGGAGTCTGAAAAGAGCTTAAATATGGACTCAGTATAGTATGTTCTTCTGGACCAATTAATGAGTCTGAAGGAACAAGGTCACTCGATGATGTTTTCAATTTTAGGGAGTCTAAAAAGAGATTAACTATGGACTCCATGGAGGTTCCTTTTTTGTAAATTTAGTCCCTCAAGCCTGAAAAAGGGTTAAAATTATACCTAAGAATACTCTTCTATCATACCAAAGTTCCTAGAGTATACCTTTGTTCGTAAATTGACCATACAGATTGAAAAAGGGGTAAATTGTTGCCGGACAGACATGCCTTCAAGTTTTAGTTTGTCGAGCATGAAGGACAACAAGATCGCTCAACAATATTTTCATGTTTAGAGAGTTTGAAAAGGGCTTAAAGAAGACTCATTTTTGGGATTCCTGAGGGTGAGGCCAAGAGTGATGACACATCAGACATACAAGGCTCAATCTCGTAATCATGATAGGACTAAAAGGACTCCCTATCCTAAAGACATTAACGACGGCATAGATGCCAAAATGAAACCAGGATCTACCTAGGGAATCCATGTAGAGGTAGGATCTACCACCTCACCACGACACTTCTAAAGCAGCAATGATGGTTTTGTACTGTAGTTTGGTGGGATTGATCCTATGGAAAAGATAAAAAGACAACGAGATGCAGAAATTGGAGTTGGAATCCGAACTTAAATGCAAAAAGTTGGAAAAACAACTTTTACCAAAGGATCTTTAAAAGTGAACCATCTGCCAAAAAATCACCAAACCTAAAATCAAAGTGCGTTGTAACATCTAATAAGAAACTCAAGAACCACACTAAATGATTTTCAAGCCATAAAAAATGACAAATGGGTTCCAAAAAGTGGCAAAAAAGGCAAAAAAAGTCTATAAATAGAAGCTGACAACGCATTGTCACCATTGCAAATTGAGAATTAACCAAAAAGTTAAAAATACCCCTTTGCTAAAAGAGTTTATTCTAGGAGCTTCAGAGGATGAAATGAAATTCCGCTCAAACCAAGTAAGTACAAATTCATCCCTCTTTCATTTCCATACCTCTTTTATGTATTTATTTTAGTTTTTTTGGGGGTGCACCCTCCTAAAAAAGGGCATCCCTATGTGTACGTGGGCTATCTAAGGACATCTCATGTATGCCCACGGGTAGAAAACAATCTGCCCACATGTATATGTGACTCTATCTAAGACAACCCACGTACACCCTCAATAACATAGGAAAAATGAAAAAGCAAGAGCTAAGTCCCCCCATGAACTTGTCATGTAACATGATGTATGTGCACTGGAGAGAGAGGGAGCATGAGGACATTGATATATTGGTCTATGAGAAACTTGTTGCTATCGTTGTATTGAAACAATGTGGGTTATGGAATTTCTACGGGTTTCCACTCATGAGGGAACAACCCAGGCTGCTAAATGCCTTGGTGGATTATTAGCATCCTGAAGCTGAGGCATTTATGCTCAAGGGGAATTCATTGACTCCAATGACTAAAGACATATACCTCCTGACTGGTCTCTCAAGGAGAGGGAAACCAATCAAATTGCATTCATTTCCCCCTGGGCCCCACAACATCGTCGAGCTGATCAAAATGCATTGGGAGGTCGGCACTGAGAAAGTAGGTTCTCAAGTGTCAATCCACAATATCACCAACCTATCACTGAAGGTGATAGTTTTACTCATTGGGAGGATCACTGGATCCACAGCCTTACATTAGGCCTCCCAAGTGCACATGTATTGTGTGGTGTAGTGCTTAAATGCACGAGTGTTCGACTGGAGCACGACCATGCTTGAATGCATGAAGAGGCATCTCACAGAGTGTTGAGGGTAGAGTAACAAAAACTTCAGGTTTGGTACCATTTTGTGCTCTTTCTTCTTCGAGAGGGTACCTATCCTTACTCCACGAGAGATAGTATGGGGGCATGTGGCCTCCTTCCCAGTAGTGTGTAGATGGGAAATTTTTTTGTCACAACAGGGGGGAGGAAGGACCATAGAGGCCTTTGATGACACATTTTTTGACTGGTGGGCATGACCGATTCCGATTATAGAGGACTACCCCTATGCTGGAATCAAATTTTCTAGGGATACGGACATGCCCATACCTCCCGGAGGGGAGCGAGGAGAGATAGGTACGTTTTTTTTTAAATTTATTTAATTTTTAGTTTCTTTTTATATATATCATTTTTATGTGTACTAGAGTATCTAAAAACTAAGTATCTGTTATGTACAGATGTGGGACCAATGCATCCAATAGACTACTCGAGGACCAAGCGACGTCCTCGACTAGAGGTAGTACCAGCAACAACTGTCAGACCAGGAGCATGAGCAGGGGGGCCTCCATCCAGAGAGGCTGAGAGAGTTTTGAGACGGGTGGAGCAGAACCTCACCATGCTCACTTGTGCAATTCCCATGGACGAGATCGAGGATCTCCTGCTATCCATGCAACCTCACGTATTTGGGGTGCCACGAACCTGGGTCCAACTCTTCCAGTGTTTTGAAAACGTCGTCGTTCATTATGGAAAGGCCAACATGTCCCATTATTATCTAGGATGGACCACTTATGTGCCGAGGGAACTCTTTGTATATTTTTGAGGGCATAAGTCCCACGATGTATACTAGATTTATATTTTTGAGGCATTCACTCCCACCAATGTACTCTGACATTTATGGATATATATGTGTGTGTGTGTGTGTGTGTGTGTGTGTGTTTACATCTTTAAGTCTTATGGATCACATTTATTTACAAATGTATGTACATGTGTATGCATGTGCGTCTTTTTATGTGTGTGCAATATGCCAATCTAATACTTGATTAGCTATAGTATCTGTCATTTGATTTAATCTCCTAGGAACATGGATATACATAATGTATTCAAAGAATCATTCTAAGAGACATAACCTAAGGAACCGTCGGGGTAAATTAGGATCATAAATGTGGTAAACCCCATTTAACTAGGACACAACCATCTGAGCATCTAAGTAGACCCGGAGGTGAGAGATACCATGCAACAAAGTGTCACGAATGGACCGATCGTAATGAATCGTGTGTGTATGGACTTTCATGATTTGAATAAGGCCTTTGGAGAAAATTCGAGGATGAACAAACCGATCGCACTGACACTTGACTCATTTCTTGTGAGCCTTGTTGGTCAAGGATGCATCATGGCATTGCTCATCGATCTACTCGAGGTATAATAAGTGTTCTTCAAGCGGTGAAGTGTTTGGAAATAACTGTACTACCAACTTTAGAGATGGGATCTAGCACTCTATAGGAAAGACTTCTTCCAGCCCATAAATGAGTTGAAAAGGTGAGAAATTGATGGCAATATTTACAGACATTCGGTAGACCCATAATGCCAACTACAACATCAAATGCCAATTTGATTTGGAAGAATTGATCATTCACTGCAGAATAGTCTTGAGGGACTTATTCACAGCCTCCACCTGATCATTCGCTTGTGGGTAGTAGGGTGATGAATTGTCTTTCCTCAACCCAAGATTTGATGTTAACTCGGACATCATTTTATTCTGAAAGTGAGTGCCATGGTCAGTGAAAGCCTCCTTCGAGATGTTGAACCTTGCTATTATATGGTTAAAAATAAAGAGAGTTGTTATCTCTCCATCATTATAAAATGTCGGCATAGCTTTGACCCACTTTGTGAAGTAGTCTAGTGCTATGATGATAGAATTATGCCCCCTGGCTGAGGTCGGGTGGCATGTACTAAAATCAATCCCCCACTTGGTGAAAGTACCAACTGTAATGACATGAAACATGGGAGTGGGGTGTGCCCTCATCTTCCGAGAGAAGATCTAACACAGGTGGCACTTCTTGACCGATTCAACACAATATTTTATTAACGTCGGCCAAAAGTAACCAGCTCGTAGAATCTTTTGGGTTGTTTCCAACCCAGAAAAATGACCACCACATGCTCCAGTGTGGTAGTCGTTAAGAATGAGTTCCACTTCTTCGTGAATGAGGCACCAACAAAGAATGAAATCTACACCTTGACAACACAAAGTGTCATCGAGTATGAGATAGTTTCGTTCCTGATGGCATATATGTCAATTCTCATCGTGAGAAGCGGAGGCGAGGCACTTCAAATTCTAGATATAGACTAGTATATCTCCATACCAGGGGTCTGATTATGAAATCAGAAAAATATCTCCTTTAATTGGTGATTCTTCGGGCGTAAGATCACCTGATTCGACCGGAAGTTCCGAGATAAGTTCCACAAATACCGGTGACTTTTTGGACATCACGAAAAAAAAATCCAAGTCAAATTCCTGGAGGATAACAATCCATCTACTGATCTTTTCGGTAATGACACGTCGTGTCAACACGTATTGAAATAGATTCACAACGACAACGACATTGGTCTTACGAAGCAGAATATAATTACAGAATCATTGGACAACATGCACTACTACTAACGCCAGCTTCTCAACATGGGAGTAGTTGAGTTCTGGTCCAACCAGGCCTCGACTCAGGTAATAAATCACATGCTCTTCAAGCAGATCATCTTCTTGAACCAATACCATACCGATTGTCAACTCTGCAGTGACTAAGCATAATAAGAAATCTTTATTATAATTGGGAGGCTGGAGCAGACGTGAGGGCGCATTTCAATGCTTCGAAAGAGCGTTGAGAAGTTTTTTCCCAACAGAAAGGGACTCCCTTATTCAGTAAATGCATGAACCCTTTAGTGATCTTGGCATAGTTTGCGATAAAACGCCGAAGAAATTTTTCTTTACCATGTAAGCTTTGAAGCTGAGGGACTATGCACGGGGGAGGAAACTAAACTATCTCCTCGACCTTTATAGGATCGACCATGATCCCTATTGTCGAAACTATGAAGCCTAGAAGACGACCCGATGTCACGTAGAAACTGCATTTGTTTGGATTCAAGCGAATATGATAGTAGCGACATCTCTCTAAGATTATTCGAAGGTGTGTGGGATGATAAACTCTCTTACGAGATCGTGATGCAAAATCATCGAAATAAGTGTCAACTGTATGTATACAATCGTGGAAAGAAAAAGACATGGCCTGATGAAAAGTGGCTCTAGCATTCTTCAATCCAAAAGGCATCTTACGATAATCAAATGTGCCCCACGGATAGATAACAGTTGTTTTATGTTAGTGTTCAGGTTTGATCTGAATCTGGTTATATCCTGAAAAACCATCCATGAAAGAAAATACCTCACAGCCTGCGCATTCATCGACAATATGATCAATGAATGGGGTGGGGAAATTATCCTTTGGACATCCTTTTTCAAATCATGTAAGTCCATACACACATGAATCATTCCTTTCTTTGGAACAATATTTGACACCCATTGAGTCAATTGAACGGGGTAGATGAAACCAACTTTGAGAAGTTTTTCTAATTCAACCTTAATAGTTGTCACTTTCCGAGGATTCACCAGACGAAGCTTTTGTCAAACCGAATTGGCATCAGGATAAGTTGTTATCTCATGTTCGAAGATTCTTGGATCAATGCCTAGAATTTCCTCGTAAGACCAGTCAAAAGCGTCGCAAAATTATTTAAATAAATCTATGTAGATTTGAATCTCCTCAGGGGAGCAGTCCGCTTCGACGAAGACATTCACCATGACGCCAAGGGTTCTGGAGATGTCAATGAGTATCATTTCAACGATGGTTTCAATATTACCCTCAGCATAAAATGCGTGTGTATATAGAGGATTAATAGGACAAGACCTATCTCCAGTCATAGTCAACATGAATTCACTTCCCTCTATTCTTCTTAACTCCGGGAGAAAATAAGATCTGTGATGGAGATCATCCCAGGGTTTTTTTGGACCATTCAATGCCTCTATCATTGCCTCATCATAAAGAAAGACCAATTCTAAAGAATCAATAATGGCGAGGGAACCTTGAGCCCAAACAGGCTCGAGAATTGGATCTAACTCCTATGTGGGAGTCAGATCGGGTTCGATCGAAGCTTGCTAGACAATATTGTATGCAAATTCTATCATGGACAAGGGAATGGACATGTCAGGATGCCCTTTCCATTCCATCAAATCCAATGGGGAAGGAAGAGTCCACATATCACTAAAGTAAGTGATACAGAATGACAACACTTGAAACATTTCATCCCTAGGCTGGTCAGGGACATCCAATATGAGCTTGACATCACTGGAAGGAGGCGGGTAATAGAAATTAACCATCAAAGGAGGGAAAAAAACAACCCACACATTGACGATGCAGGGCTGAGGGTTATCAATCATTGGGACTATGGACGCCCCCAATGAAGGGTCAGGCCTGGAGAAGGACAACTGGTCAATGGTTACGATTCTACCCTGATGTGGAAACAATAAGAGCCAAAAAATGGTGGTAACCACTACATGCATTGCATAGTTCCAACTCCTTCCTAACAAGAGGTTGTAGTCGAAAGGTGCATCTATCACTTCAAATTCGACGCACATGGTCTTCCCTCCCAACTGCACAGGGAAAGAAGGGATGATACCATGTGGTATAAAAGAGAAACCGTCTAAAGTGGTAAGGAAAGTAGGTGACAGAGGAAAAACAGGTTGGACAATGGTATTCCAACATGCCAACGACATTGCACATGTTGAGGCACCCTCATCAACCACAGTACGGAAAATATTTCAAGTAAAAGATTTCGTGGGGTGAGCCACTACTATCTGAAATGCAACGTGGTAAGGGAGACTATGTTTAAAGTTGGTCGTATCAAGAATTATCATTCCCATATTATAGGTCTCAGTAGATCCCAAAGAGGACAACAGAGCCTTTCTCTATGAAGGGAAGCTCTGGAGGACCTCCAAATCAGACATCGCGCAAGGGGTTTGTGACAAATCAAACACCACAGAGTAATTCAGGGTGGCCCTCGCGTTCAAATTATGAAAAGATTTCTTGAACACCCCTTTATGGATGTGTGTCATTGTTTGTCCCATCGTCTTCTCAATCTGTAGAGGAACAAACAGGTTTATGGCTTCCTTACCCTTTTCATCAAATTCCAACATTTTGTAGTCGTGTGCCCTAGTTGCTATGTAAGCGTCACCTTTCATCATATAAACGTTCATGGCCAAGGGATCACTAGAAGATGGAGGGGGTCCTTGATTGCCCCCATCCGCACTCGAAGAGGCTTGAGTCAAATTTTTCCCATGTGGAAATGGTTTCATTAACACAGTAGGCTGTTGTTGGGCTAATAACTTTTGGGCCTCCGCAAGCCGAGGGAACAGGTGAGTCAGATGGTCTTCCATGAAAATGTTACACAGATACTTCAAATTCTCTTCTCTGTGTTGCCCCTGCTAGCATTGTTGGTGGGTTTCTTATCCCCCTTACCCTTCTTGTTTCATTTTTTTTTTCTTTCTATCAGGCTGCTAGTTGGCCTTTGGGTTCGTTGAATGCACATTGTGTACATATAACGTTTGATTAGGGGGAGTATCCGAAATAGAGGTTTGGTTGGTCGTTGTCTGTTGTATCGACAATTTTTTCAATTGATTTGACAATTGAGTAGTGGGATTTTCTTGTGTTGAACCAACTATACCATTGGCATGTGGTCCATACTTGTGTCTGGCCTTGTCAAGAATGGACCGTGGCACATCTGAAAAAATCTCATAGAGTAAACTAGACTAAGAGTATATCAGTTCAAGTTGTTGAGCTCTCATTATCGCCTCTTCCTCTGAAAACACTCTTCATGTTTCAATGTCCTTGGATAACTGAGGTACCAAAGACTTAAGGAACCACTCCAGCAGGAAATCTGGTGGGACCAGTACTTTTATCAAACTGTTCAGACACAACCATTCTTGGATTTTTTCGAGATATGATTGACCTTTGTTTGCTCAAAGTTGGCTAGCAATTCGGTGCCGATATCATATCTCACACGTAGTTGGAAATGATTTAGGAAAACCATTTCCAAATCGCTAAAGTAAGAGTATCTTGAGTGGTCAAGCTCAATGTACCATTTTGCGGCACTCCCAATAAGAGTGCATTGAAACAGGTGCAACTGTATGGAGTCATATTGTAGTGATTTCGACGAGCATCATAGGTGAAACTTGGTCATGTGATCACTTAGATATTCGTTAGGCTTACCCTAGAAATTTGGAGTGTCTGAGGGAGACTTTGTCGGCATGGGAGGCCAACACGAATCGTGAAAAATTAAGTCATTTAACAACCTTGAAAGGTCTGGAAAATTTAACGTCGTGAGAAACGGTAGTTTGGGATGTTGACTATGTACAGGAAGAAAGGAGCCTGAAGTTTGACTGGCACCAGGTTGCCAGGAAAAGTTGGGTTGCTGACCAGGGTTTTGGTAAATACCATGGCCTTGTCCAATGAACCGATACTAGGTTTGTTGGGACATCATCAGTTGATTCCCAAAAGTTGGACATTGAGGGTTGGGCGGGGATTGGTCCCTGCATTGTGTTGCAAAGATTCTGGAAAGGGTTTCCCCCTGTCGATCTGACAAACATAGGTATTGATCCTTTCCTAGGGTTCCATTGACTATGCAAGGGGTTGCCCCCAGTTGACATCCCTGACGAGGGAACTTCTCCCTGCCATGGATTCCAGATTCCTTGTGTGGAGAAGACTTGTGTGTTTACCCCCTGTGTAGGAATAGTACCCTGCACAGGATTCTGTTGTCCAAAACTAGGGTTGCCCCCAGTCGAGACGACAACTGATGAGAAAGGGTTATTTCCAAACGCCCCGAAAAAAGAGAATGACATTGAACCCACCGACGTGGTGTAGAGATAAGGTCCTAGACTACCTACTCCGAACAAGTTGTAGTTCATGTTTGGCTCGACAAGTTGATGGGGATAACTGTCGAGTGAGGGGGACGAAGGAGGTATATGACCCCCATCGTAAGGGATAGCATTATAGGGGACTGAGGTGGCCCCCATGGACCCTTGAAAAGGAGCGTTTGAGCACCCTACCCCTAGACCCATGGTTTATAGGGTGGAGTAGGTGAGGACAAAGTTTGTATCAAAGCTGGGCATCCCATATGAAAACAGAGGGCCCATCACACTCTGTGTGAATGGAGTAGTGTTCGCCACCATTGAAGACATCAGACCGTTTCCCGAAGTAAAGGTGGTTGAGACCATTGTGGTCTAGAATGGTGAAGGTGGGAAAGGAGGTAGAATGCCCCCAGTGGTGGCAGTCATTGAGGGAGTGTGAGGACTCCCTGACGAAGTAGCAACATTTTCTTCCATAACCGCTTGCAAAACTATCTAACGCTCGTGATGTCTTACCCTTGGAGGGGAAACCTGTATCAAAAGTGGTGCTGACAAGTCAGTGATTGGAGGTTTAAATGGACTGAGAGCTTCTGCTCCAAGGTTAGAAATATTCGATTCCTCTGGATTCGAGTGGTCTCCTCTTGGAGTTGGCTCAGGCACAGTTTCCTACTATACGGTCGCCTCAAGTGACCCTTTCTGGTAAATTCTTTGTCGTAACGGTGGCAGTGGTGGATCTAATGTAACCGGTGGTAGGCTGATAAGCCTTCGTGACCGGCGAGGCTCTTTATATTCCAGTTTGTGAGAAGATCAATGATGCAGTAAGGATTTTACTAACTTTGAAAACCAAGCACACACTAGAAAAGTTCCTACAATATAAAGCAAGCAAAACACTATCTAGTTGAAAGAATAGTTACACAAACCAACACTAGAGAAACTTACTGATGCAAGTGCAACTCGAACACGGAAGCACCCTTCGGGTATAACCTACAGAGCATGGCCTGACGTCTGCCCTAGGTACCGCAGTATACCCTGAAAGTCACCTATGTAAGTCCCTAAAATAAAGGAATCTAAGTTGTGATCTCGCGAACAGTGATTAGGTGGGTAAAATTGACAGTCGAGTGGACCGCAATGAGCAGGGTAAAAAATCCCAAAACCTATCGAGGGTATCATAAGAAAGTGGTCTGGAAGAAAACTAAGGATCCCAAATGGATTCGGGGTCCACAAAGTTCCGTGGGAAAACGAAACCAACAATATCCCACAACAAGTCCTCAATATGTGTTCCCCACTACGCTTGGTCTGACTTTGGAGGGGTTTGCTCTGCTACCTTTCCACACGCGACCTCGTGTTTATCCCCTGTGATAGAGGGGGTTCTCGTATAAATTTCACATTTACTGCACTTTTTACAGTCCCTAGCTCTAACTCCAATGTTTGTTTATAAACCTTGAAGAGTTCCCTCTCCAACCTAATTCAAGGATCTAGCCTAGACTAGTTGATTGACCCTACAAACATAAAGTCTAGTTGATTTTAAATTATCTTTAATTTTAAATGGCTTGTTTTAAGTCAAGGAAATGACAATGAAACTAGTGGTGTGTTTTAAGAGACGAAAAAGAGGAGAAGTAAACAAAAGTGAAAGAAAAATTAATTATAGTTAACAATAAAGATTTGCAACTAACTCTTTAACCAAATTTTCGTAACTAACTTTTTCTAAGATCTTTTAAAGGAAAACCTAAAATGAAAGTTCACTCGACTACAGGCTACTTAATGTTTTAAGGAATCAATAAAGAACTTAAGAAAATAAGTCTTTTTCCTAACAAACAAAGTAACTAACCCAACTACTTAACCAAACAAAAAAATGAAATATTTTTCTATTCTTTTTTTTTATGCCTCAAACAAGATACTTGAAATAAATTCTTTTTCTTTTTCTTTAAAGTAAGCGAAAGGGGAAAAAGTGAAAAACAAGACAAGACTGAAAATTGACCTTTGGCCCACTGCAGATCGTAGCGAGTCACTAAAGACACCTAACATGTTGATCAACAAAAATCAGAGACTTGCCTAAAAACCTTTCGAACTAAACACAAGAAATGTTTGAAAAGATAACCAAAATGACATCAAACCCAGACTTCTATAGTAAAAACAGAGACACTATACTTAATCAAGAAACCCTGATAAGTGAAACTTCAATCAAGGAAGAGGTTGACTGCCTCTTCTTAAAGAAAATGTTTCTTGATGCATGCACGCTACTGATGCTTAAGAAGACTGCATATGTATGCGGGTTTTCTAAAAGCAGGGCACGTATGTACGCGTGCTGACACACAGCAGGCCACATACACCTCTGTACTTCTTAAAAAAAAAAAAAAAACAGACTGACTGACAGGGCAGGGAGAATTGGTATGACACCAACAGGTGACCTGAATCCCTTGAAGGCTCAGCAGACTCAGAAAATAAATTCAAAGGGTATAAAACCAATCAAACACCCCAAAAATCCCCTAAAATCCTAAAGGCCTCCCCAGTATTGTTGCCAGTTTTGCTATAGCGGGAAAAACCCCCTATGGACTACACTAGGATTCAACATGTAGGCATATCTAACTGTCTAAAAGTCTCCTACCTTTCTAAATACCCCGAATATATCCCAGACTCATACATTAAAGACAAAGTGAGATGGATCAGGTAACTTTACCTTTTACTCCACGTATGGTGTTGATCCTCTATCTCTTGATAGCTCCATTGACTGCAAGCCTCCTCCCAAGGCTGACTTGCATTCATGAACAGAAAAAAAAGAAAATACAAACATGCATCTCATATATAAATCATGGGTTAGATGTTATAATAAAGCATAAATCACATACAAATATTTGACACATCATATTTCGAGACATGAAAATTATTTGTTTTATTGATATCACAATGTTTACTTACAACAAGGTCGACGACTGCTCCATGAGCCTGGTCCGGGATCATCTTCACCAAGCTCCAACTGCGCCTCCATGTATCATTCTCCTCTCACACTTCTTCTAGGGAAATGGAATAGACTTGTGATGGAGGAAAAAGGGAAAAATGAGAAATTTTGATGAAAATCTCACAAGGTGGCTGCAATTTCTTGGGGCAAGGAGGGGATGTGAAACAGGAAGAATTTCACTGTTCTTATTCTTGGCTTAAGAATGAGACCCCAACACCTCCTTTAATATGACAAAAGGATGGTTATTTGGTTGGGTGACGGGCTATAGGTGGTGGATCGATTGGGAAACTACCCAATAGCCCGTAATCTCAACGAATTCCTTGCAACTTTTTAATTTTTTCAACTTTTGCAAGTATACGCGGGTTGTAATGGTGCAGATAGCGTACGCACATTAGCTGTAGTGGTGCAACAAGTGTGTGTACATAGGCAGTAATGGTGCAGGATGTGTACATCTTCAAAAATAATGTTTTTAAGAAGACCAACTCAGTGATGGCTTAGCAAAAATAGCAAGTAAGAGGGCCAAATGCCAGGTATGAATGTATGGAGCAATTTAGGGTTATAACAATAAGTAGTCCAGAGGTCGCTCATGTTAGGAACCAAATAAGAAGGCATGAATTGGATAGTTTGCAAGGAGAGTTGAGGAATCTTAAGCCACCATCCTTTGATGGTGAAAGAGGAAGGGAAGATGATGTTGAAGCATGGTTTCTTGGACTCAAGAGGTATTTTCAATTGCATAAGTAATCATCAAACCTAGAATCCATAATTACCACATACCATTTACATGGGAAAGTTATTATGTGGTGGGATCATCTGAAGCAGGTTGAGCACATTAATGAAAGCAGGATCACTTGGAAGCAGTTCAATAAATATTTTCAGAAGGAGTACCTTTCAAATCACTTCTATGACAAGAAAATGAAGGATTTATTTGAACTCGGGCTGGGAAGCATGACCATGGAAGAGTATGAAAATAAGTTCGCAGGGCTGCTAAAGTATGTAGGGTTTATAAAAGATGAGAAGGTGGAAGTATAGAGGTTTTTGAGTGGACTGCCATCCTTTTATAAAGAGAAGATTCAATATGGTGAACCTAGGACTTTGACTGAGACCATTAGGAAGGATAAGTACCTATATGAGCAAGGGAATGGAAGAGAATCCATGCAAAAATCTTGGAAGGATAAGAAGAAGGATAAATCTAATCAGAGAAAGAAAAGATTCAAACCTCCTTTCAATAGAAATAACCCAAATAAAAATCATTCCGAATAGTATTCTAGGGATGAATCCAAGAGAGAATACTCCTTGGGAAAAAGGGGAAGGCCACAAATCCAATTTTGGGTATGCAAAGAAGATCACATGTACAAGGATTTCCCTCACAGAAAGGAAAAGTGAAGACCATGCACAACATCCAATAGGCTGCAACACTAGAAGACATGGGAAGAATATATGCAGCCTTAGATGATCGACAAACAGAGTACCAATCCAATATGATTGAGGTGGAAGGTAATATAATTAATCAACCTGTTTCTATTTTAGCTGATTTAGGAGAAATGCATTGTTACATTAATCCTACAATAGTGGATAGATTACATTTGGAGAAAATTAATCTTAGAAATCAAGTTTGGTTTASCTAGCCACTATARCCAAAAGGAGAATCCATGATATGKTCAAAGGTTTTTCCATAAGTCTKAATGGTGTGAATACTAATGTTGATATAAATATTATACCATTGGGTTCTTATGGTATTCTGATTGCAATGGATTGGTTGGACAAGCATTATGTTGTCCTAGATTTTCATAACAAGAAATTTTCATGTCTAGATGAAGAAGGAAAATAAAGCACTATGAAAGGAGTTCCAAGACCCATATCTATAAGGGAGATTTCAGCCTTGCAACTAAAGAGATGTTTTAGAAAAGGATTTCAATTGTATGCAGCCCATGTGGAGGAACCAAAAAATAGAAAGGGGCCAAGCCTTGAATAATTTTCAATACTACAAGAATTTAAAGATGTATTCCAATAAATACCAGGGTTGCCACCAAAGAGGGATATATATTTTTCTATTGATTTAGTGCCAGGGGATGCCGCGGTGTCAAAAACACCTTACAGAATGAGTACACCAGAATTAAAAGAATTAAAAATGTAGCTGAAATAATTGTTGAAGAAATGGTACATACGTCCAAGTGTTTCACCTTAGGGAGCACTAGTACTCTTTGTCAAAAAGAAGGATGGAACTTTGAGGTTGTGTATTGACTTTCAACAGCTGAATAAATCCACTGTAAAGAACAAGTATCCTCTACCTAAAATTGATGACCTCTTTGATCAACTAATACGGGAAAATATATTTTCAAATATAGACTTGAGATCGGGATACCATCAGGTAAGAATCAAGGAAGAAGACATCAATAAGACAACCTTTAGAACCAAGTATGGGCATTATGAATTTGTAGTGGTGCCATTTGGATTTTCCAATGCACCAGTTATGTTTATGTGCTTAATGAATGGCATATTTAGAAACTATTTGGATAAGTTTTTCATAGTATTATTGGACAACATACTTGTCTATTCTAATTCATAGGAAGAGCATGAACATCACCTAAGATTGGTATTGCAAGTGCCGAGGGAACATCAGTTGTATGCCAATATTAGTAAGTGTTCTTTTTACCAAGAAAAGATACATTACTTGGGACACATTGTTTCATAACAGGGTACAGTAGTGGATCCAAATAATATTGAAGCCATTAGAGGATGGCCAACACCCAAGAATGTTTCAGAATTCATATCTTTATGGGGTTAGCTGGTTACTACAGAAGATTTATAGCAGGGTTCTCTAAGATCACTCATCTCATCACTTCTTTGTAAAATAAGGGAATTAGATTTGAATGGACCTCTGAGTATGAACATAACTTTAATTTGTTGAAAGAATTACTTACTAGTGCTCCTATTTTAAATATTTTTGACCCAAATGCAAGTTTTGTGGTATGTACAGATGCATGCAAGGAAGGACTTGGTGGATTCCTGACTGAAAATGGACATGTCATTGGTTACAAGTCTAGAAAGCTTAAAGAGAATGAGAGGAAATATGACACACATTACTTGGAACTTGTTTCCATTGTTCACGCTTTGAAGATGTGGAGGAATTATCTCATTGGGGAGAGATTTGAATTGAGAACAGACCATAGTGGTTTGAAATATCGTTTTGAACAACCAACTTTGAATGCCATACAAAAGAGATGGTTGGAATTTTTAAGTGAATATGATTTTGACATCAAGCATATCAAAGGAAAAGAAAATAAATTTGTTGATGGACTTAGTAGAAGAGTACATTGCATGCATGCTACAATTGTTAGTATGCATCAAGTCAGATTTAAAGAGAAAATTTTTAGATGTTGTTGTCACAGATCAACATTACCTACAGGTATAAGAAAGATTACAACAAGAAAATGTATAATGAAAAATTAACAAATATGAGATGAAAGAAGATGTATTACTTATGCATAAAAATAGAATTTGTGTTCCTAGTTATGAA
This sequence comes from Picea sitchensis, assembly GCA_010110895.2. Lineage (NCBI taxonomy): Eukaryota > Viridiplantae > Streptophyta > Pinopsida > Pinales > Pinaceae > Picea > Picea sitchensis. Next base: position 64,218 of record SNQJ01S0006900.1, on the reverse strand, counting down.
GAACTATGAATTTTGTATTAAAAGAAATGCATAATGTTCCATATGTTGGACATCCTGGTTACCAGAAAACAATTACAGTAGTGAGAAGCCAATTCTTTTGGACAGGAATGAAAAAGATGTTGTTGATTACATTTACAGATGTATGGAATGTCAAAGAGTGAAGGCTGAGAAAAGGAACCCAACGAAGTTTATACAACCATTACCAATTCGAGAGAAGAAATGGGAAGTGGTAACCATTGATTTTATAACTAAATTTCCCAAGACAACAAGACAACATGATTTAGTCATGGTAGTGGTTGATAAATTAACAAATTCTGCTCGTTTTGTTCCTATAAAAATGATTCATACAGCAGCTAATATTACATAAATTTACATGAGGGATATTGCTAGGGTGCATGGGATACCTAAGGAAATTGTCTCAAACAAAGACACAAAGTTTACTTTAAATTTCTGGGGGGGGGTTGTTTAAAGGATTTGGTACAAATATGAACTTTAGCACAACATACCATCCATAGTCCGATGGGAAGAGAGAGACATTTAACAAAGTAATTGAAGACATTTTGAGAATGTATGAGATGGATAATCCCTGTAAGTGGGAAGATTACTTGCACTTGGTTGAGTTTTCCTATAATAATGGGTATCAAGATTCATTGAAAATTATCCCATTTGAATCTTTGTATGTGTTACACATTATTTTCTTCACCCTCATAATCACTAATGATATGTGTATTTCCTAATTCTTTGTTCCCGTAAGGCTATTGAAGAAATAAGAATTTCTCCTGAGAAATGGAATCATCTTTTCCTTAATGAAAAACCATATCAAAGAAGATCGTCGCACATTTCCAGTGTTAAGGTTGCAATGATCCCCAAGCATCACATGTTTCACCATAGTGGCCTGCGACGTTGTCGCAGGTTTTTATGTTGAGGGTGTGGCGATGCTCAAACAAAGGAAAAAGGTGAATTTCTTGAAGGTTATTGAATGGAATCTCCAAAAGGATGAGGTGGACTCTGATCGGTTTGGATCTCACTCACTTCTCTGATTTAGTGGGATCATGTAACACCCCTATTTCCCCCAGCTTGTAATTAATCATTAATTATAATTACCATGATATGGCATGGTGATGTAGACCTATTGGCCCTCGGACCGAGATCCTCTCACATGATCGTTCTCTATACCCTTGAGCAAGATCATCTCTTTCGATTCCTCACAGGAATCTCAATTTTATCGATTCACAGGTCCTTTTCGCAACTTGCAATCTCGCGAGTTCACGAGTCGTGACTCCCGACTCTTCCTTCTCAAATCCGTGATACCCAAGATCGCGAAATGGTTATGGCTCCTTCTCTGTCAGCACCTTTTGTGTGTGACCATCAGCTAGGCGTAAATTCCAATGCCTCTCGCAACTCGCCACTTCACGAGTTTCACCGTCGAGGTCATGTACTCTTGTCTCAAAAATTTCTGAGATGCGAGAAGTCAACAAAATATTAACACCTTCCTCCAGGCGACGCATGTCCACCTATATTCTTCTCGGTCCCACTTCATGGTTCCACTACGTGTCCCTCGTGCCCGACTTTCGGCACTTCACGACTACACTTCCCGAAGCCCTACCTCCATTGTATCCCAACACCCAAATTGACAAGATCCCGAACTCCTCACTACCTCTTATCGCAACTCGCGACTTCGGGACTTTCGAGACAGAAGTCTCGACTTCCTATCCGCCAATATGCCAAAATGTCAAAATTCTGACACATCGTGAACGTGGGTCCCACAATGGAACTTCCTACCTTTTTGAGTTTTGGACTTCGCGACTTCACGAATCCTAATGCTATATTCTCGGTTCTCCAACTCACAAAACCTTGAAATGGTCAACAAAGGTTTGACCTCTGTGTCGACAAGTATGCCACCTATCCACTATGTGATGTCAAGTTCTTCTACACCATCAACCTCCGAATGCATGATAGGCATGGTGAGACTCTGATCCAACGGTCCTCACATGACCTGGATCCTAAGGATGTCCTCGCTCCTTGCAATTTTTCCACTCATGACTTGGAGCACCCAACTTCTGGGCTCTCACCTTGCGAATCTCCGAGTTCGCGAGATCCCTAGATCTTTGCCACCTGTCCTCCTCCGATGGATGGCTGCGATTCTCTTTCGACTTTGCCACTCGTGAAGTCGAAGAACTTCCTTCTCTGACCTCCAATGTTCGAATCTCTGATAGAGAGGATCTTGTGACATGTGTCCTTCCAATCAGATGGCTCAGATTATTTCGCAGTTTCACAACTTCACCTTTCGCAACCTCACAAATCTTGTGGAAAGGCTTTTAGTTCTCCAACTCATGAAACCCCGAGATGAGATTTCGTGAGTGATCCAATGGTCCCTGTTGGTTCTAATCCTATGGCCCAATTTCTCCTGAGCTTGCACTTCGAAAAACACTCACCGTAACCTTCTTGCTCCTCTGCAAGATCTGACGATTCTCGGGATTTTGCGAATTCCCCTCAGAGAATTCCGACCGTCAAATTCCTCGATGATTTCTACAAAATGAACACCGTATCTCTTCACAAAATTTATCCACCAGCAAACAATGTCGTTGCGCCTCCTTCCGACACTTCAAGGCCCTAGCCCTCTAGAGATTTTCTTCGACAGCTTCGAAGATCCTATCCCTCCTGAGCTTGATTGAAAAATCCTCAAGTCCTTTGGGGAAAGTTCCTGCGTGCACTCCTTGCGGAAATTCTTCAAATACTTCCAAGTATTTGAACCTCTTCGACTCTGCGCACTCCCTGCGACAACAGTCTTTCAACAATTTTTCTCGGATTGCAAACACTGAGACTTCACTCGGCCTGCGCACTCCTTGCACGTCTCCTCTGCTTAACTTACACTTCTACGAGAATGAGAACAAGGTTATCTCTCCTGATCTTGCAGAGACAAACTCTGACTTCTGTCAACGCACACCTTGCGGACAATTTCACTGCACTCCTTGCAGGAAAACTCTTGCTTAGATGGAGAAACAATTGAAACTCATTCCTTACTCTCCCTTTCTTCAGATTTCAGACATTAAATATGAAATCATATGTTCATGCATCAAAGAAAATGCATAACAGAGAGTAAACAATCATATATCAATCAACATGCATAACAAAGAAAGCAACTGGACACCATGAGTCTGAACTAAAGATCTTTGTATTAATCCAGAACTTTTGTACATAGGTTTTTACTCTACACAACTCTCTATTTATTCTTCTCTATGCTCTCTTGATAGATTATGCTACTAATGATACAATGATACAAGTGAGGGTGTCTATATATGTTTTCCCTCCGTCTCCTAAAATTGTCAAATCTAAGAATTCAAAGCTACCTACTTACATTTACTAGTATAAATGCCTCTTAGTCCTTCAAACGAGAACGGGACACTCAACGTCCGATTACAATCAAGAAGTACGCCCTTCCTTAATTATCTTATTTAAGTTTGGCGCATCCAACTTCAAAACATTTCAAACAATTCATCATGTGCCAAAATGCATTGGCGCTTTCCCCACGCTCGCTTGTTGTTGGCGATGCTCCTGCATCGTACTCCCTCGCTTGAAAATTTTTATGGGCTCCTGTCCATGAGATCTCGCACAGTTTTCCCATGCTTTTGAATCTCTACTTCATTCTCCCAGCTGACATCTTCAACTAGGTGTCCCTTCCACTTGACCAAGTATTTAAAAGATTCCCTTCTTCTGGTCCTTTTGCTAACTCTCTTATCCAGTATGCTTTCCATCTGTGGCTTCTTTGCAACTGGCATCTGTTTAGTCCACTGAACCTCTGGTTGTTCATCACTTTTTCCTACTTTGTATGCATACAAATCTAAGACATTGAATATCAGAGAAATTCTGATCCCCTTGGGTAATTCAATCTCATAAACATTTGCCCCAAATTTCTTCAAGACCTTACATGGTCTGATCTTCTTCATCTTCAGTTTGTTATATGTCCTCTTCGAGAACATTTCTTTTCACAAATGTGCCAGAATCAAATCACCAACCTTAAATTGAAGTTGTCTCCCGTGTTGATCTTCTCTGCGCTTATACTCTTGGCTCGAGTTTTTCAATCGCTCCTTCACCTGGCTGTGAAGTTCCTTCATTGCTTCTGTGAAATCCTCTGCACTAGCACTCCTAGTTGCATTATGTTCTGAATCTGTCAATTCTGAAACTCCTCTTGGTTGCATCCCATAAACAATCTGGAATGGAATCTTCCCTATGCTTCTGTTGATTGAATCATTATAAGAAAATTCCGCCTGTGGCAGAATATTATCCCACTGACTGTGGTGTTCTGTCACCAAGCTCCTTGGCAAGTCTCCCAAACTTATGTTCACAAATTATGTCTGTCCATCCGTCTGAGGATGATAAGATGAACTGAATGGCAAGTTTGTTCCCATCTTTTTCCATAAGGTTCTCCAAAAGTGTCCCACGAACTTGGTGTCTCGATCTGAAACTATGCTCCTTGGTAAGCCATGAAGTCGAATGACTTCTTTGAAAAACAGATTCAGAATGTGAGTTGTGTCACTGGTTTTCTGACACGGTATGAAGTGTGCCATCTTAGAAAATCTATCCACTACCACAAATATTTAATCAAACCCTCTTTGTGTTCTTGGCAGCCCCAATATGAAGTCCATGCTTATTGCATCCCACAGCCTGTCAGGTATGGGTAACGGTTGATAAAAGCCTGCATTCTGCCTCTTCCCTTTTGAATGCTGACAAATTATACATCTGTCCATGAATATTTTGACATATTCTCTCATTCCTGGCCAAAAATATGACTCATTTAACTTTGAGAACGTCTTGTCATGACCGAAATGCCCGGTCAATCCTCCACTGTGTTTCTCCTTCAGCAAATTCTCCCTCATGGAGCATTTTGGAATACAAAGTTGATTACGCTTAAACAGTAATCCTTCCTCGATCATGTATTCTATCCATTGGCTTCTATCCCTGAGAATTGGATTCTCAACTGCTTCATACACCTTCTTAAAATCTGGATCATCTCTGTACATGTCCCTGAGATCATCAAAACCCAGTGTTTTGACTCTGAACTCCTGCAACAGCAAACATTTCCTGCTCAAAGCATCAACAACTTTGTTAGCAGTTCTAGAAATATGCTTAGTTACAAAAGTAAAGTTATGCATGTATTCAACCCATTTAAAATGTCTTTGATTCAACTTCTCATGTTGAGTCACAAATTGCAAAGCATGATTGTAACTGTATAAGACAAACTCGTTAGGAATCAAGTAGTGTCTCCACTTCTTCAATGTCTGAATAATAGCATAGAACTCCTTGTCATACGTGGAGTATTTCACTTTCGCTTCATTAAGCTTCTCACTGAAGTATGCTATCGACCTATCTTCTTGGCTCAAGACTGCCCCTATTGCAAATCCACTTGCATCACATTTTACCTGAAATGTCTTTTTGAAATCCGACAACACCAAAATTGGTTGTTCCGTGATTTTCCTTTTCAACAAATTGAATCTTTTCTCTGCGTCTTATATCCAGTGAAAAGACTTATGTCTCTTCTTCACTATGTCCATCATTGGTGCACTAATTCCACTAAAATTCCTAATGAAATTCTGGTAGAAACTAGCCAATCCATGAAAACTTCTCACCTCAAATATACTCTTTGGTGATGGCCAATTCTTAATTACTTCCACTTTATCTGGATCCATCCTCAACTCATCTACAGAAATAACAAACCCCAAATAAATGAGCTATGTCTTCATGAATGAGGATTTCTTCATGTTTATTAGCAGCTTCTCTTGTTGTAGCCTCTTCATCACTGTAGCCAAATGTTTCAGATGCTATGCCTCTATTTTACTGAAAATCAATATGTCATCAAGATACACAATGACAAATTTTTCGATGAAATCCTTCAGGACTTCATTCATCAACCTCATGAAAGTACTTGGCGCATTCGTTAAGCCAAATGGTATAACAAGCCACTCATACAACCCTTCATTAGTATTGAAGGTTGTCTTCCATTCATCACCTTCTCTCATACGAATCTGGTGATATCCACTTTTCAAATCAATCTTTGAAAAAAAATTGGCTCCACTCAAGCAATCCATCAAATCATCCATCCTTGGCAATGGAAATATGTACCTGATGGTTATCTTGTTGATTTCCCTCGAGTCAGTACACATCCTCCATCCTCCATCTTTCTTCAAACTGAGCACTGTCAGAACAACATATGGACTCAAGCTTTCTCTAACAACCCCTTGTCCATTATGTTCTGGACCTGTCTTTTAACCTCTTCATTCTCTTGTGGCATCAATCTGTGTGTTGCTTTGTTTGGTAAAATAGCTTCAGGTATGAGATCAATATGATGACTCACACTTCTGATCGGTGGCAATGAACAAGGTAGTTCGTCCACTACTATGTCAACAAACTCTTCCAACAGTTTCTGAACCTCTTTCGATAAATCATCTACCCTTGTACTGGTTAAAAAAAAATTAGGCTTCCTGACCACAATGAATTGTGGTTCCTCCTTCTTCTTAACCTCTGTAAGAAGTTCCTTCCCACTCATGAGAAGTACAGTGTTACTTACTTCAGGTTTCACCT
>SNQJ01S0006900.1:35309-54231 GCA_010110895.2 Picea sitchensis | reverse complement strand
TACCCTCCTATTTTAAATTCAACTAAACATTGTTTAGTGACATTTACTTGATGTCCTTTTTGTAGCCATGAAACTCTGTATGGGCTCGGATGTTCAATAATCTCTAGCTCCAGCTTTTCTACCATCTCTGTAGAAACGAGATTATCTATGCTACCATTGTCCACAATGACCTTGCATACCCTGTCCTTGGTCTTGCAAGCAGTCCGAAAAAGACTGTTCCTTTGCACTGGATTCTCCACCTCCTTCTCTGGCATTAAGAGAAATTTTCGCATCATCAGCGATCTTCCACCTTCAGCGTCCTCTGCCTCAACATTTCGCCTCTATGATTCGAAAATGTGAGTTTCACCTCCTTATTTCTTTTTGTCTGGACACTCATAAGATTTATGTCCGACCTTTCTGCATGTGAAGCATTTCACTACTCCACCTCTTCCTCTTCCTCTACCTCTGGTACGAGGAAAAATGTTTCCATTAGCATACTGACCTCTCTATTCAGTATGTTGCCCTCTCTATGATCTTCCACCTCTCTCAGTTTGAGTCTGAGGTTTCTTCCACTCTTCCTTGGGTTTCTGATTTCTATCCTGGGCAACTGATTTGCCTCTGGGCTGACTTCTGCCTTGACCTCTTTGACCTTGTTTTCAACTCAGCTTCTCTTCCGCTTTTAGATCCATCTGATAAGCATATTCCACCATTCAGATGGTCATCATGCTCATCTCATACTGAATGTCGTATCTCAGACCATTCATGTACCTAGCAACTTTTTCATCATCACTTTCGCGATGACCTACCCTGATGTTCAGCCTGTAGAATTCTTCAGTGTACTCCTTCACTGTCATCAACTTCTGTCTCAAATTCTGCATTCTTTGAAATAGAGTAATCTGGTAATCCTTGGGAATGAATTTCGCCTTCATCTTTGTGATCATCCTACCCCAACTCTTGATTTTTTGCTTGCCTTTGCAGCGTCTGGTAGCTTGTAGCTCATCCCACCACAATGTTGCATGTCCTTTCAATCTTATGACAACATGTTTGACCTTTTTGTCCTCCTCGATATATTCATAGTCAAAATATGTGTCCAAATCTCTAATCCAGTCTAGAAGCTCTTCAGCATCCAGGTTTCCTTCATATACTGGAATATCCATTTTTACTCTAGCACCCATTCTTGCAACAGCCCTAATCAGGCGTTCATTTGCTGCATCTTCTGTTGTGACTTCTTCTCCTTCATGTCCAACTTCATTTTCACTTTCGAAATCACTGACATCCCCAACACTAGTTGTGTGCCTCTATTTTATTTCCATGTCCACAACTCTGGTGCGTAGGTCATGTATATATCTTTCCATGGTTGGATTTGGCACCTGCCTACCCCTTCCTTCTGGCATTTCTCTATCCTCTGGCAGATCGGGTGTTTGTCTGTCTCTTCTTCTCGGTGGCATGGATGAGATTTTCTTTCTCTCTTCCCCTGTCTGAAGTATACAAATAGATTCAACCTCTGATACCACACTGACATAGACCTATCGGCTCTCAGACTGAGATCCACTCACAGGATCGTTCTTTATCCCCTTGATCCGGATTGGCTCTTCGATTCCTCGCGGGAATCTCAATTTTATCGTCCCACAGGTCCTTTTCGCAACTCACAATCTCACGAGTTCGCGAGTCATGACTCTTGACTCTTCCTTCTCAAATCCATGATACCCGAGATCGCGAAATGGTTACGACTCCTTCTCTGTCAGCACCTTCTGTGTGTGACCACCGGCTAGGCTTAAATGCCAGCACCTCTCGCAACTCGCCACTTCATGATTTTCACCATCGAGCTCACGTACTCTTGTCTCACGAATTTCAGAGATGCGAGAAGTCAACAGAATATTGACTCCTTCCTCCAGGAAATGCATGTCCGCCTGTCTTCTTCCTGGGCCCACTTCATGGTTCTACCACATGTCCCTCGTGCCCGAATTTCGACACTTCACGACTTCTCTTCCTGAAGCGCTACCTCCGTTGTATCCCAACACTCGAAATGTCGAGATCTTGAACTCCTCGCTACCTCTTATCAAAACTCGTGACTTCAGGACTTTCAGGACAGAATTCTTGATTTCATATCTGCTGATATGCCAAAACACTGAAATTTCGACACGTCGTCAACGCAGGTCCCACAACGGAACTTCCCACCTTTTTCATTTTCGGACTTCGCGACTTTGTGAATCCTAATGCTATATTCTCTGTTCTCCAACTCACGAAACCCCAAAATGGTCAACAAAGGTTTGACCTCCGTTTCGACAAGTATGCCACTTGTCCACTATGTGTTGTCAGGTTCTTCTCCACCTTCAACCTCCGAATGCGCGATAGGTGCGGTGAGACTCTGATAAAATGATCCTCAGTTGACCTGGATCCTAAGGCTATCCTCGCTCCTCGCGATTTCTCCACTCGCGACTTGGAGCACCCAACTTCTGGGCTCTCACCTTGTGAACCTCCGAGTTCGCGAGATCCCTAGATCTCTGCCACCTGTACTCCTCCGAGCGACGGGTGCAATTATCTTGCGACTTCGCCACTTGTGAAGTCGAAGAACTTCCCTCTCTAACCTCCGATGTCTGAATCCCTAATAGAGAGGATCTTGTGACACATGTCCTTCCAATCGGATGGCTCAGATTCTTTCACGGTTTCACGACTTCGCCTTTCACAACCTCATGAATCTTGTGGCAAGGCTTTCAGTTCTCCAACTCATGAAACCCCGAGATGATATTTCATGAGTGATCCAATGGTTCCTATTGGTTATAATCCTACAACCCAATTTCTCCTAAGCTTGCACTTTGAAAAACACTCACTGTAACCTTCTTTCTCCTTTGCAAGATCTGACGGTTCTCAGGATTTTGCGAATTCCCCTCGGATAATTCCGACCATCAAATTCCTCCTTGACGATTTCTATGAAATGAACACGGTATCTCTTCACAAAATTTATCCACCAGCAAACAATGTCGTTGTGCCTCCTTCCGACACTTCAAGGCCCTAGCCCTCTAGAGCGTTTCTTCGACAGCTTCGAAGATCCTATCCCTCCTGAGCTTGATTGAAAAATCCTCAAGTCCTTTGGGGAAAGTTCCTGCGTGCACTCCTTGTGGTAATTCTTCAAATACTTCCAAGTATTTGAACCTCTTTGACTCTGCACACTCCCTGCGACAATAGTCTTTCAACAATTTCACTCAGGTTGCAAACACTGAGACTTCACTCGGCCTCCGCACTCCTTACACAGCTCATGTGCTTAACTTACACTTCTACGAGAATGAGAACAATGTTATCTCACCTGAGCTTGCAGAGACAAACTCTGAATTCTATCAACGCACACCTTGTGGATAATTTCACTGCACTCCTTGCAGGAAAACTCTTGCTCAGACAGAGAAACAATTGAAACTCATTCCTTACTCTCCCTCTCTTCAGATTTCAGACATTAAATATGAAATCATACGTTCACACATCAAATAAAATGCATAACAGAGAGTAAACAAGCATATATAAATCATCATGCATAACATAGAAATCAATTGGACACCATGAGTCTGAACTAAATATATTTGTATTAATCCAGAACTTTTGTACATGGGTTTTTACTCTACACAAATCTTTTTTTCTTCTTCTCTATGCTCTCTTGATCGATTATGCTTCTAATGATACCATGATACAAGTGAGGGTGTCTATATATGTTTTCCCTCTGGCTCCTAAAAATGTCAAATCTAAGAATTCAAAGCTACCTACTTACATTTACTAGTATAAATGCCTCTTAGTCCTTCAGACGAGAGTCAGACGCTCACGGTCTGATTCCAATCAATAAGTACACTCTTCCTTAATTATCTTATTTAAGTTTTGCGCATCCAACTTCAAAACATTTCAAACAATTCATCATGTGCCAAAATGCATTGGCGCTTTCCCCACGCTCGCTTGCTGTTGGCGATGCTCCTACATCACATGGGAGCAATGTAAATATATTATGGTTTAAACTGCCAATGATTGAGTGTGGGGGTGAATCCTTGAAGTACTGGCCATGATATCACTATAGGAAAGAGTGAGGAGATTGTAGAGAGGGTCAATTAGTTCAAATGACCCAAACTCCCTTTGTTGATATAATGAGCCTCTCTGGATCCCAAGGAGAGAAATCAATTAATGAAAAAGGACTGGTGGTTGACCATTCAATCACCCCCATGAATGGAAGCATGGTATGACTAAAGATGTCATCCCAAAGTACTGCAAGGTCTGGTAGACCAAGTTGACTTGAGTTCCCTTCTGATAGAAGGAACAGGATGGGTTGAGAACCATACTGGGAAAAGATATAAAGAAAATAGAGACAAGGAAAAAGATATAAACAGAGAGGAGAGCGCACAGAGATCTCTAGTGGATGATGAAAATAAGGTTGTGAACTTGATTCTAAGTGAGAATATCATAAACCTTTCCAAGGCCATGATAAAGAAAGAGATCTATGAAAGTTTGTAGAGAATAGAACCCGAGCAGAAGTTGAAACAGAGAAATAATCCTTGAGAAACTGCGAGAGTTCCCTGGTGATATCATGGCTTGGCACGGGGGTGGCCAGAGTGTTAAGAATGAATGCCTCTAAGCTTATGGTTGTGTGGAGAGGCGAACACCCATAGTTAGTTAGTTGGCTGCCACCTATAATAGATAAGTATTATCATATCCTATGTAATTGGACTGTAACTATAGATTAAAGTTGGATATCCTGTGAATGCTTCAGGGATGTGCATATCTGCTTAATGGTTATACTGTATCCCTTTTATTTCTTCTTTATTATGTATTTAGGCAAGTAAGAAATTTTGTGGTTCGGACATGACTTGTACTCGTAATTTGATAACCTTGTGATGGATTAAACTAGAGAAAATAATTGTGAGTCCGTCGACCTTGGGCACAATTTCACATGTGCATGTCGACACTCCTAGTCGTTATGAGTTCCTTGGAGGAAGGAATCTGTTAAATCTCAGGAGAGATAGTGCCCGTGTGCATAGGATCTCTGCGAGGCAGGCAGAGACTAAGAACCCTTAAGTTCTAGAGTTGATAGATGAGCATAATAGGTGCGCGAAGGATTTCTCTAAGCGTTGAGTTTAGGAGAATTAGTGAAAAATACTTAAGTATTTAAGGAGTTGATAGAAATCAGGTAGAATAGCGAGTTTCAATCCCCTAAAGGAGATATCCTTTCATTTGAAAGACGAATGGATGAGATTAGTACAGGAGAGGCTGAATTTCTTCACGATCATCGAATCTGGAGAAAGAATGCGGGTGTTAACCCTTAGAACCCTTCAGAATTCATGGGTCCAGTGAATCGAGCATATTCATTGCACAAGAGGTGAAACCCCCTAAAGTCTCAATGTTAATATGGGTTGTAGGTCTGAGGATGCCGAGGAAATATTCTAACCATCAGATCTATGATATAGTCAGTTCGACATTGACAACTTCGGGACGACAGAGGTTTGGTAGCACCAAAACCCCCGAAGACCCGAAGTCCTGAAGTTGATGTGGATCGTGGATCTAAAATTCTTTCGGGATCCCTCATGACTGTTCGATTGTGGGGATGGGAGTATCAACATCAATATCCTATGGGAGCCCATGTGTCGAGTGACGAGGTTTCCAGGTGTCACTCTCAGAGTGGCACACAATGGGATCTAAAGGACCCTTGAACAGAAGTTACGAGTTAAAGAGTCGAAGAATATCTGAGCCATCCAAGCTAAAGGGACAGGTGTCATCAGATCCTATGCTTCAGGTGAAATTACTTTAGGAGAAAAGGGGATGTGTTGAACAAGAAATCCTGAAGGCCAGAGAGTTGGAGTTCATCTGAGTCGTCTGTTAGCTAAGGATAGGTGTCAGCAGATCTTCCATTTTGGGAGATAGCCACTTTAGAGGAAAGTGGGGTCATGTGAGTTGAGTAATCTTGAAGTAAATCGTGACCGTTGATTTGAGAGAGACATGCATCAAAATATCGTCGAATTTGAGTGAAATCAATCTGGGAGAAATTGAGTGGGGAGAGGTTGAAACTCCTGAAGCCCGAAGAGCCAAAGTAATTTATAGTTGTCGATCTACGGGAGACACGCGTCAGCAGATCGCGTACATCAAGAGAGGGGAGAAAGCAACGTGGAGTAGAGGGACACCCGAAGTGGATCCCCACTGTCGAATGAGAGGGATGTTTGGCGCACAATCCTTAACTTCATAAGAAAACACTCTAAGAGAAAAAGAGTTGGAGTGCTTGGAACTCCTGAACACCGAAGTCCCAAAGAAGATCATAATTTTCAATCACGAGGGACACGTGGCACTCGATATGTAACTCCGGGTATGGAGTACTTCATAGGAAAAGGGGTAGGAATGTTTGAAACTCCCGAATGTCGAAGTCCCGAAGTAAACCAGGGGCGTCAAAATATCTGAGGGAAAGCGACACCAGATCATGAAATTTGGAGGTTTGCCACTCCAGAGGATTTGTGTGGCGATCGTCTTGGTGCATGTTGTCTTGGAGTTTGGTCATAGACTATGGTCTAGGAGGTAGAAATAAATAAATATTTATGTTGGGTTTTTTATGGGTCTTCTCAAAGTGGTCAAAATATCAATAGTGTTGGAGTTGTTTTATATTTCTCAAAGGACCATTATATCAAATTTAAAGTAGCTCTTAGGGTTCGATCAAACAACACAATAGAAGTAATGGCACTAAATTTACTAATAAAATGTGCTTTATATGAATATTTCAAAACTATAGGTTTATTCTGATTCTTCTTTAGTGATTAATTGGATGGTAGGTACTTCACATATCCAAAATGTCATGCTCAAGCCTTTAAGAGATATTCTTAAAGATATCAATGTTATATTTAACACATCTATTTCACTAATTGTTTCAAGGAACTAAACATAGTGGTCGACAAACAAACTATCAAAATAGGGACTTCATATTTAGGAAGTCTAGATGAACGGAATTTCTATGCTCATTGTCCATCTATTATAAAGTCTTTGTTTAGCTACAATGTTTTTGGTTTTGGCTAAGGACATATCAAATTTATTTCAAATKCAAGGGTTCTAAGTTCTCGTTGTCTGCTAATTTCTCYGACCCCATGATCTGTGTATTAAAACTCAACTCTTTGAAAGGTATTTTTTCTCTTTTCTTGAGATCTGTTATATAGGGTTTGGATTCGTGATATTGAAGGTATTATGAGTGATAGCATAATATGTCTTACATGACTCAATCTCCAAAGAGATATAAGTTCATAACTGGTGATTCTCGTTGTCCTTTATGACCAAATCGACTCACATTGATATGAGTGCTACTGCTTTGTTGTACACTTATAAATCCTTGTTGTCTTGTGAATAAATATTTTTTCCCCAACATGATGATTTGCGAGTGTGTGAGATGAAGTCATGATTATTGAAGAGTTAGATAAATTTGTGTGAGTGTATTTTTAGGTCAGTGAGGAACTAGAATTCGTGTGAGCCCCATTAGGGAATACTCATGGTAGTTTCCAATTGATTGTTCATATGTGTCAATGTGACTAGATATTACATTGGCAGTTGTGGAACTATCATCCCCGTCATGTTGGTCATTAATGTTTTCATTATTCTTTTCGGTCCTTCCCTGAGCCATTTGAATGCATTTTGTTTACTAGCATCGAAGTTTCCTTGGTCGATATTTTCCTGAGCTTGACCGACGAGGTCTCCTCTATTAATGCTCGGTTGATACATGGGTTGACCGACTATTGTTCTTAAATTGTCATTTCTTTTTGTTTTTGGTGTGACTTAGTCAATGTTATTGACAACTTATGCACATGTCCAATTTTTTGTGCCTCGGTCTGTCTGTATGATATCAACGTTCCCTGCACTCACTTGATCCACTCTCGCTTGATATCGATCTGTATTGATCACTTGATTGTCTTTTCATAAGTATTTTCCTTAGTTTAGGTGATGGAGTGGTATGTCGGTCATGTTTTCATCTGCTTTGTCTTGGGATCGACCAGGGGATTCTTCCTCTCTCCATTGTCATTCTTTGTTTCTTTCTCTTTGATGCCTTGATGGATCTTTAATACTTGAATTTTCTTTGACAGTTTCTTATACATGAATTTTATTTTATAACCGAATTTTGTTTATAAGAATAAGAAAGGTTTATTTTCATAAGTATATGATTAGTCGATATTAACCCAATTCTGACCAAAATGTCGGATTTGCATCCATGTTGGCATTTCCTTGCTAGATTTTTTCAACAGGGTTCTTATATGTCAATGGTGATACTTTTTTAGACAAGCACCATTAATAATTTTTTTGAATGGTTTCCCCAACAGTGTTCGGAGTTGGACTGCTCCGATCGATCGAATATCTTCGACAAAATAAGGCCCAAGCCATGTTGTCTCTAGTTTTCTTGGTTTACCTTTTATACGACTGTCATACAACAAAACTAAATTTCCATTTTTTTTATATATTCCTTCTTTATATGTCGGTCGTGCCATGCTTTTTGTTGTTTCTTCTAGACCTCTTGATGATGCATTGCGATTAGTCTTCCTCCCTCCATATTTTTCAATTGCTATAGACGCTCATCCATACTTTTTCTACAGTTGCAAACCTGTCAAAGTTGGTCCAGAAGTGTAAGGGAATAACACCTTCTTTTCCATAGAGGAGATTGAATGGAGTCTGACCTATCGATCATTTATATGCTTATCTATATGCCCATAGAACTGTAGGAATATTCTCGTCCCAATTTTCTTTGTTGATGTCGCAAATCTTTGTGAGTCATTTATGTAACGTTTTGTTAAAATATTTAACCACCTCGTTTGCTTGTGAGTGATAGGTTGTCGTTCATCTATGGTTGATCACAAATTTCTCTCGTAGGATTTTAATTGTTTCATTCACAAAGTGTGTGCCCTAGTCTCTAATTAGTGTAAGAAGACAACCAAACCTTGTGATTATATTCTCGTAGATGAGTTTTTCTGCAACCTCTTTGGTACATGATTCAACCAACTCAACTTCTTCCCACTTAGTCACATATTCTAAAACAATGATGATATACTTAGCACCGGTTCTTCTTTCCCTATGTGGAAAGGGCCCAACAAATTCGATGATGCATATTTCAAATGCTCGATTAGGATTTACTGAACTTAGAGGCATTTCATTTTTCCACATAGGTCGCCCAAGCCTTTGATAACTATCACATTTTCTAACTTCATCCCAATTTTATTTATGAAGAGTTAGACAACACATTCCTACTTGCAGTATATTCCTGGTTGTCGTGTCAGCCTAGAAGTTACCCCCATTTAGTCTTGCGTGAGCCTCATTAATGACGTCTTCCCTTTCATGTTCAGGAATGCATCTCCTTAGGACGCCATTGGTCCCCATTTTAGACAGATACCCGTTTATGATTTGAAAGGTGCAACTTTTAAGGATATAACTTTATTTTTGTTTGTTGGGAGATCTTATGGAGCCTTTCCTTCTTCTAAGAACTTTTCTATATATTATAAATTCTTAGGAGAAGCTTCGAATCAGAATAAGTGTGCATTTGGGAGGTCATCGTCGATGCCTGTCAGGTCTTCTCCCGTTTCAAGTCATGAGAGGTAGTTGAGTCAGACGTTCTTTTTTCTAAGTCATATTATTATGTCGAACTCAAACTCCTAAAATAAAAGTAGCCAACAACAAATATTTCCTTGGTGGATCGGTTTATTAACCAAATATTTCAATGCTTGATGGTGTGTAAACAATGTGACTGGATTGGGAAGTAAGTAATGATGAAAAAATTGTAGAGAGAATATCATTGATAAGGCTTCCCTTTCCATGGTCAAATAGTTTATTTCTGCTTTGTTCAATTTTCGAATTGCGTATGAGTTTGGATGATCGACTGTCTCATCGTATGGCTATGCTAGGACCGACCTAACAACAACGTTGGAGGCATTGACATGTACATGAAACCTTCTCGACCAATCATTAAGTTTTAGTATTGGAGCTTTGACCAACTTCTTCTTTAGTAATTCAAAGGCTTCCTCACAATCTTGGATACATATAAACTCAATTTATTTCTATAGAAGCTCATCCATTGGAAATGTGATGTCTGAATAGTGGTGTATAAAATTTCTATAGTATCTAGTGTGGCCCAAGAAACTTTTGATTTTTTTCAGTTTACAGATGGCTTTAAGTCGAGAATAATTTTAATATTTACCATGTCGACCTTTACTCTATCTTTACATACCACATGTCCTAATAAGATTCCAATTGGTGTAGAAAATATGCATTTCTTGATGTTTAAAGATAGTTGGATTTGCCTGCATTTTTATACCATAAGCCTAAGCCATTGTATATGGTTTTTAAATAGGTTGTATATCATCCTGTCATCAAAGTAGACAACCATAATTTTATATATATTCTTCAAATTCCTGAACAACTATTCTCGAGAAGACTACTGGTGCATTCTTCAGTCCAAATGACATGATTTTGTAGGCGAAGGAGCCAAATTATAAGATGAATGTTGTCTTTGGTTGATCTTATTTTTCTATGGGCACACGATTATAACCTAAGAACCCTTTGGTAAATGAGTAGAATTCATGACCAATGACTTCATTAATGATTTAATCAATAAAGGGGGTGGGGAATGGATCTGTCACGGTCAATTTATTGCATCCCCTGAAATCGACACATATTCTTAGTTTCTTGGGATCACGTTTCTTTGGTTGCACCACCATAGGGATTTCCCATTCTTCTTTGTCAATGGGGTAAATGATACCTTCTTGTAGMATTCCTTTGATCTCTTTTTGAATGAACAACTTATATTTATGGGCTAGTTTGTATGGTCATTTTTTGATTCGATTTGATCTTGGAATGAGTTCTATCTTCATATCCCCCATTTCCTCTACAAGTCCTTTCAATTCCTTGTAGTCACGGGAAAATACGTCTTGATATTATTTTAACAGGTTGACTATGTCAACTATTTTCTTGTCCGTCCAATAATCACCTAGTCATACCATTTTTGGGTGATCGTCATTTGATATGTCGAAATATTTTGTTTTAATTTTGGCCTCCATGCATTCTGGTGGTTGTCTTTGTCAAGATAACGTTCCCCTTCTTCATTTTTTGTAAATATTTCTGGGAAGTTGGGTTATTCATGATCTTATTTTTGTTTTGTAGCTATATTTAATACTGATTTCAAATGGTTTTGAAATGTTGGGTGGTCTTTTTTCCACTAAAAACTTTGTCTTGGACACCTTATATTTTCCATGTCGAGTCTTTGTGCTGTAAAGACTTCCTTGTTTTCCATTGACACAAGATTGAAATTTGATGTCGATCCTAAATCCATATTCATCTTCCCTTTTCTTTCTGTGTAGCTGGTGTCATATTTTATAAGAAGTTTTTGATTTCTTGTGTTGTGATCCAAGTGGATATTGGTGGCCACCCACCTATTCCAACTGGCTCCTCTTGACATTTTTTAGTTCATGACGTTCTTCTATAATTTTTTATAATTATGGGTTCTACACTTTCGGGTCTTTCTGAAGCCCTACACAAATTTCAGGTGGAGATTGGTGGATGCCCACCTAATCCAACTAGCTTATTTTGGAAGTTTTCATGTACTTCCAAGGCCATTTGGGGGCCCTAAACAATGTTTTTTTTTTCTTTCCATAGTCAAATTGTATATAAAGTCACAGTTTGATGGTATAATGTGTAGTTCTAAAAAATACCTTTCTAACAGGCTATCACACGCCTAAAACAAAGGTTGCATGCAAAATTTACAACCCTAGGAAGTTTAGGTACCGACTTACCCATCGAGCCCACATAACATTTGGCATTTCACCTCCTACGGTTAGGTTTTTGGATGTCTATGGTTTTGGCATTCATGAGTAATGTTAAAAGGCCTTTGGAGCCACATTGTAATCATTTTTCTCAGATGGATGCATGTAGCAACCACATCTCTTCTCAGAGATAGCTACCACTATTCGAGCAAGTTGTTTTCAGTTATGCAATTTTATAGTTTCAACCTATTTTATTTATTTAATAGAAGTTATTGTTCACTGGATATCTGTTGTTGTTCTCTGTATCTTTGTTTTATTTTACTCAGTCTATTATTCATTTTGTTCTACTCATAAATCTGGATCAGTGGTATCAAAGCAGTCTGCCCTCCTTTTTTTTTTGTGCATGTCCCCGACAAGATCTGGGTACAAGAAGTTGGGACTCAAACCAGTCAAGCCTTTTCAATATTGGTCATGTCGATCCCGAAAACAACCCATGGGGGACGAGAAGAAATATGATGGAGCAGGAGATCCTTTTAAAATGTTTTTCAAGGAAGACCCTGCGCGTCAAATGAATGAAATTGTGGACAACTTTGCACAGATCCTTCGGTGGCTGCCCACAGGAGACACATCTTCATCAAGAGGCCATGAAACCCCCTTCAAGGTACAAATTTTGATATTCCATTATTTGAAGGACTATTATATGTAGATGATGTAGATAAATGGCCAAATCTACTCGAAGGGTATTTTTTGGTCCACAATTTTTCTGAAAGGGAAAATATTACTTTTTCACTCCTCAAGGTCATCCCCATGTTAAGGATTGGTGGGATACTTACTCTGAGCAAAGAGCCATAGAGGAATATGCAATATTTGTGGTGAAAAATACATGGGATTCCTTTAGGGATGTCATTAAAGAACAATACTACCCTATTGGAAGCTATGAGGACCAGTACACAAGATGGACCACGCTGCATCAAGAAAGGGACCAGACAGTACCAGATTTCACCAATATTTTCCATACCCTACGTACCAAATTGGGTATCAAAGACTCTAAACAACATGTGGTGCTCAAATACTATGGCTATATGCACAGATACATTTAAACATAAATGGATTTTTTGGACATTGGATCATTATGTGTGGTTTATAGATATGATGTCAAGATCGAGTAGAAATTTAAGAAGAAGAGGAGATATTTTGGATATTCAAAGTCCTCACAGCCTAAGAAGGGAAATGGCAGCCCCAACACATAAAATAAGGGACAAAGAAAATATGGACACTCTCAAGACAACCAATCCAAGACGCAACATAAGAACAATAATGAGAATTCGAAGAAGGACACAAAAAAGTGGTTTGAATACCATAAAATCCCTTGGCACAATACCGAAGAATGTCACTCCAAGCCATCATTGGTGGCCGAGATGAAATATTTCAAGTCAAAGTAATATTATGACTCTGAATCAAACTCAAAAGGAGGGAATCATATTATCGATGTCGAACCCAATTCCATTGTCTCTACCTCCAAGATCTAGCCAAGCAAACAAGAAGAACAAGAGGAAGGGGAACACCTCTTTCACTCACACATTTGGGTAAATGGGGCTATGCTTCATTTCATTGTTGATAGCGGCAGTTAGAAGAACTTGATCTTAGCATAGGTAGTCAAGTGGTTGGACCTATCGATGACACCACACCCGCAACCCTACACCATTAGATGGCTTCACCAAGGAAGAGATATTTGCGTCAGCCAATAGTGTCGTTTGTCCTACGACATCAAGCCTTCAAAGATGATGTATTGTGTGATATTTCTCCCCTTGAAGTTTCTGATGTTATTTTAGGACAATTGTATTTTTTGAAGCAAAATTTTGTGTATGAGTCTAGACCCTGCAGTGTTATTATTACTTTGGGTAGACAATTGTACAGGATACCAGAGGTAGCGCCACCTACCGCTATTTCTTTAATCTCTTCTAAGAAATGCAGTATGGTCATTTCACAGGCCAATAATTTTGTCTTCTTTGTGATCCATGCTCATAGTAAGCAGAAGGTCTCTGCCACATCGATGGCCTCTACACATAGCCTCTCTTTGTAGTAGAAGCAAGTGGACAGGATTGTGGAAGAGTACAAAGACATCTTCTCCTCACCCACCAAGCTATCGACGCATTTCCAAGTCAAACATCCAATTGATCTAAATGTCGGTGCACCTATGCCTAATGGACGATTCTATCATTGCTCGCTGATGGAGAATGATGAAATCAAGTGTCAGATACAAGAGTTTCTTCAAAAGGGGCACATCAAACCCAACTCCTCCCCTTGCGGAAGCTCGATTGTACTAGTGTAGAAGAAATATGGGACCTGGCAGCTCTACATTGATTCTAGAGCATTAAACAAAATCACAGTCAGGAATCGGTATCCAATTCCCCGAATTGATGACCTTCTTGACCAACTCAAGGGGGGGGAATTTCTTCAGTAACATTGACCTAAATTCTGGTTACCACTACGTTCCCATCAAACCGAATGATGTATGGAAGATAGTTTTCAAATCTAAAGAAGGTCTCTTCGAATGGATGGTCATATCCATTGGCTTAACAAATGCACCAACCACTTTCATGAGGTTGATGGATGATGTATTGAGACCCTTCAACAACTCTTTTTTGGTGTTATATCTAGATGAAATCCTCATTTTCAATGGAACTTGGGAGGAGCACATGCAACATATTCAACATGTTTTGAGCACTCTGTGGTAGCACAAGTTATATGCGAACTTGGAAAAATGCTCCTTTGACATGAATAGGGTACAATATTTGGGCTACATTATTGATGAGCATTGGGTATATGTGGATCCAGCTAATATCCAAGTCATCTATGATTGACCAGCCTCAACCACAATAACTGAGCTTCGAAGCTTCTTGGGACTTGCCAACTTCTACCAACGGTTCGTGTTGGGATTCACCCATATTGTATGGGCCCTCATCCAAGTGACCAAGGGTGGTGGTAGGGAAAATTTTGCATGGGGGAAGGCACAACAATGAGCATTTGATGATCTAAAGCATCTCTTGTGCTTAGCTCCAATACTCTCCTTACCCGATCTGCAACAATCATTCGATATTGAGACTGATGCATTTGCCTATGTTGTAGTCACAATTCTCACTCAACACAATCATCTAGTTGCATACCATAGTGAGACACTCTTAGATATCGTCTGGAAGTACCCTACCTATGACAAGGAAATGTATTCCATTGTGAAATCCTGTCGTCAATGAAAATATTACATTCTGTGAAAGGAGACAATCATCCACACTGATCACAAGCCTATGTAGTTCATACAGACACAAGGGAAGTTGCATAATGACCTCCATTAAAAGTGGTACACATACCTGCAACAGTTCCATCTCAACATCAAGTATAAGATAGGGAGCACAAATCATGTCGTTGACTACCTAATTCGACCTCCCATGGCTACACTCACCACTGTGCTCCATTCCTATGGACATGAGGCAATGGAGTGGCCCCAAATTTATCAACGAGATCCTGACTTCTCCACCACCTATAAAATCTTGGGTATAGGTGCAAATGTCACCAATTTTCACATTCAGGATGGGTTGTTATGCCATCTAGGCCATCTTTTTGTTCTTGCAAGAAAGCATGAAAATATGATTTGGGAGGCTCACTACAGTCGGATGGCAAGACATTTTGGTGTCAAGAAAACTGTGGTCATTCTACAGAAACATTTTTATTGGCCAAAACTTCGAAAAAACGTCAACAAGTATATTAGATCTTTCATTACCTGTGCCATTGCCAAGCTAGCCATCAAGAAGCAAGGATTATACACCCCTCTTCCTACTCCCGAGAGGCCTTGGGAATCCATCTCGATGGATTACATGTTTGGCCTTCCATCCACCAAGAAAGGAAATGATTTCATATTTGTGGTGATTGATCAATTTTTGAATATGGCCATTCTCACGGCCTATAAGAAGAGCATCACAACGACAGATACTGCCAAACACTTCTTCGAATCAATGTGGGTCCATTTTGGGATGCCACAGACCATCATATCCGATCAGGACAATAGGTTCCTATACACATTTTGGTCAAGTATCTGTTCACTTTTGGACACCAAGATCACTAAATCCACTGTCGTCCACCCTCAAACCGATGGCCAAACATAGGTTGTCAATCAAATGATTATGCACATCCTATGCATGTATAACTCTAAGCATCCACGTACAAGGGATTATATTCTTCCCTATGTTCAACACAGCTACAAAAAGGCTCTCCATAGCTCCACCAACCATAGCCCCTCTCAGGTGGGGCTATGATTACAACCCTTGGTTCCCATTGATGTTGCACTACCTCTTGCAACCACATAGACAGATTATTCCCATGTTCATTGTGAGGCCAACAAAGCCACCATATTCATTGAGCAGATTCATCACATCCGCCAACAGGTCCATGAGATTTTGTAGAAATCCAATGCTAAGTAAAATCAATGCCATGATCAACACAAGGTATCGCACAAGTTTTAGGTGGGAGACAAGGTCTAGTTACATTTTCAGAAATAACACCTTAAAGGGCCCAATCAGAAGCTCTATCCACTTCGTTATGGGCCTTGCACCATCACTACGGTTGTGGGTGACAATTATTTTGAGCTCAACACTCCCCCTTCCTTGGATTACACCCAATGTTCAATGTGGACCTCCTCCGACCATATTTTCCACCATTATTGAACAATTGAAACCAACAAATCTCAACCCTGACTGCATGGAACATGCATCCACTGATCAGATAGTGTACACATAGGTCAAGGGAACTCACTAGTAGAGGATCCAACTTTATCGGTTTGTTAAGGCAGGGCATCTCTTGCCCCAAGGGAAGTGGCTCACCCAAAGACAAATTCAAAAGAAATTTCCTCACCTAATTGGGGCACTCAACGCAATGGAGACCATTTCTTCCTAAGGAGGGAGGACTGATCCTGGTGGATATTTGTTTCCACCCACCTATTCCAATTGGATCCTCTTGACGTTTTTTAGTCAACACATTCTTTTGTAATTATTTTTAATTGTGGGTTCTACACTTCCAGGGATATCTGAATCCCTACACAACTTCTAGGTGGAGATTGGTGTCTTCCCAACTAATCCAACTGGCTTATTTTGGAAGTTTTCATGTACTTCCATGGATGTTTTGGGGATCTAAGCAGTGGTTGTTTGGATTTCCACAACCAAACTATAAACAACGTCACACTTTGATGGAATAATGTGTATTTCTCAAAAATACCTTTCCAATGGGCTATCACATGCCTAAAACGGAGGTCGTATGCAAATGTTACGACCCCGGGAAGTTGAGGTACCAACTTACCCATTGGGCCCACATAACTTTTGGTGTTTCACCTCCTAGGGTTAGGTTTTTGGATGTCTAGGGTTTTGGAATTCATGAGTAATGTTAAAAAGGCCTCTGGAGCCTCATTGTAATATTTTTTCTCATGAAGATGCATGTAGAAACCACATCTCTTCTCATAGATAGCTACCACCATTCGAGCAAGTTGTTCTCAGTTCTCCAGTTTTACAATTTTAACCTATTTTATTTATTCAATAGAAGTTATTATTCACTGGATATATGTTGTTGTTCTTCGTATATTTGTGTTATTATATTCAGTCTGTTATTCATTTCACTCCACTCATAAATCTGGATCAGTGGTATCAGAGCGGTCTTCTCTTTATTTTATTTTTTTCATGCATGTCCCCGACAAGATCTGGGTACAATAACTTGGGACTTGAACCAGTTGAGCCTTTGCAATATCAGCCACACCAAGTCCGACAATAACCCATGGGGGGTGAGAAGAAATATGATGGAGCAGGATATAGTTTTAAAATGTTTCTCAAGGAATCCCTTGCATGAAAAATGAATGAAATGATGGACAACTTTACATAGATCCTTTGGCAGTTGCCCATAGAAGACACATCTTCATCAAGCATCCAGGCAACCCCCTTCAAGGTACAAGTAAATTTTGATAGTCCATTATTTGAAGGACTGATAGATGTGGATTTTGTAGATAAATGGTTGAATCTACTCGAAGGGTACATGTGGATCCAACTAAGATCCAAGTCATCTGTGATTGGCCAGCCTCGACCATACTAATTGAGCTTCGAAGCTTCTTAGGAATTTTCAATGTCTCTCGATGGTTCATATTGGGATTCTCCCATATTGCATGGGGCCTCAGCCAAGTGACCAAGTGAGGTGGCAGGGAAAAGTTCACATTGGGGAAGGCACAACAACGAGCATTTGATGATTTGAAGCATCACTTGTTCTCAGCTCCAGTACTCTCCTTACTTGATCTGCAACAATCGTTCAATATTGAGACTGATGCATCCGACTATGTTGTAGGCATAGTTCTCACTCAACACAATCATCCATTCGCATACCATAGTGAGACACTCTCAGATAGTGTCGATAAGTACTCCACCTATGACAAGGAAATGTATTCCATTGTGCAAGTCTGATGTCAATGGAAACATTACATTCTAGGAAAGGAGACAATAATCCACACTGATCACAAGCCACTGCAGTTCATACAAACATAAGGGATGTTGCAGAATGACCACCATCAAAAGTGGTCCACATACTTGTAGCAGTTCCATATCAACATCATGTATAAGATAGGGAGTGAAAATCATGTCTTTGACTGCCTCATTCGACCTCCTGTGGCTACACTCACCACTGCGCTCCATTATTGTGGGCATGAGGCATCAGAGCGGCCCTAACTTTATCAACGAGATCTTTACTTCACCACCACCTATCATCTCTTGGGTATAGGTGAAAATGTCATCAATTTTCACATTTAGGATTCATTTTTATTCCATCTAGGCAATCTTTGTGTTCCTGCAAGTGAGTGTGCAAATATGATTTGGGAGGCTCACTATAGTCAGATGGAAGGACATTTTGGCATGGAGAAAACTGTGGTTGTTCTACAGAAAAAAAATTATTGGCCAAAACTTTGCCATGAAGTCAACAAGTATATAGATCTTGCAATGCCTATGCCATTTCCAAGCCAACCATCAAGAAACAAGTATTATACACCCTTGTTCCTACTGTTGAGAGGCCTTGGGAATCCATCTCGATGGATTACATGTATTTTTGGTTGTGGATATTGATTATCTTCCTGATTCGGAGTTCTTTGTTTTCATCTGTGTTTATACCCCATGAAAACTTTACACCCCAGAAGA
>SNQJ01S0006900.1:5910-35259 GCA_010110895.2 Picea sitchensis | reverse complement strand
TACCCATCGGGCCCACATAACTTTTGGTGTTTCACCTCCTAGGGTTAGGTTTTTGGATGTCTAGGGTTTTGGAATTCATGAGTAATGTTAAAAAGGCCTCTGGAGCCTCATTGTAATAATTTTTCTCATGAAGATGCGTGTAGAAACCACATCTCTTCTCAGAGATAGCTACCACCATTCGAGCAAGTTGTTCTCAGTTCTCCAGTTTTACAATTTTAACCTATTTTATCTATTAAATAGAAGTTATTATTCACTGGATATATGTTGTTGTTCTTCATATCTTTGTGTTATTGTATTCATTATGTTATTCATTTCACTCCACTCATAAATCTGGATCAGTGGTATCAGAGCGGTCTTCTCTTTATTTTATTTTTTTCATGCATGTCCCCGACAAGATCTGGGTACAAGAACTTGGGACTCGAACCAGTTGAGCCTTTGCAATATCAACCACACCAAGTCAGACAATAACCCATGGGGGGTGAGAAGAAAGATGATGGAGCAGGAGATAGTTTTAAAATGTTTCTCAGGGAATCCCTTGCATGACAAATGAATGAAATGATGGACAACTTTGCACAGATCCTTTGGCAGTTTCCCATAGGAGACACATCTTCATCAAGCATCCATGCAACCCCCTTCAAGGTACAAGTAAATTTTGATATTCCATTATTTGAAGGACTGATAGATGTGGATTTTGTAGATAAATGGTTGAATCTACTCGAAGGGTACATGTGGATCCAACTAAGATCCAAGTCATCTGTGATTGGCCAGCCTCAACCATACTAATCGAGCTTCGAAGCTTCTTAGGAATTTTCAACATCTATCGATGGTTCGTATTGGGATTCTCCCATATTGCATGGGGCCTCAGCCAAGTGACCAAGTGAGGTGGCAGGGAAAAGTTCACATTGGGGAAGGCACAACAATGAGAATTTGATGATCTGAAACATCACTTGTTCTCAGCTCCAGTACTTTCCTTACTTGATCTGCAACAATCGTTCAATATTGAGACTGATGCATCTAACCATGTTGCAGGCATAGTTCTCACTCAACACAATCATCCATTCGCATACCATAGTGAGACACTCTCAGATAGTGTCGATAAGTACTCCACCTATGACAAGGAAATGTATTCCATTGTGAAAGTTTGATGTCAATGGAAACATTACATTCTAGGAAAGGAGACAATAATCCACACTGATCACAAGCCACTGCAGTTCATACAAACATAAGGGATGTTGCAGAATGACCACCATCAAAAGTGGTCCACATACCTGTAGCAGTTCCATATCAACATCAAGTATAAGATAGGGAGTGAAAATCATGTCTTTGACTGCCTCATTTGACCTCCTGTGGCTACACTCACCACTGCACTCCATTCTTGTGGGCATGAGGCATCAGAGCAGCCCTAACTTTATCAATGAGATCTTTACTTCACCACCACCTATCATCTCTTGGGTATAGGTGAAAATGTCATCAATTTTCACATTTAGGATTCATTTTTATTCCATCTGGGCAATCTTTGTGTTCCTGCAAGTGAGCGTCCAAATCTGATTTGGGAGGCTCACTGTAGTCAGATGGAAGGACATTTTGGCGTGGAGAAAACTGTGGTTGTTCTACAGAAAAAAAATTATTGGCCAAAACTTCGCCATGAAGTCAACAAGTATATAGATCTTGCAATGCCTATGCCATTTCCAAGCCAACCATCAAGAAACAAGTATTATACACCCTTGTTCCTATTGTTGAGAGGCCTTGGGAATCCATCTTGATGGATTACATGTATTTATGGTTGTGGATATTGATTATCTTCCTGATTTGGAGTTCTTTGTTTTCATCTGTGTTTATACCCCATGAAAACTTTACACCCCAGAAGAATGTAAACTCCTCCATGTGGGGGAGTACAGGGGGGGCTTACCCCCCTGTGGGGTCTAGAGGGTATCCCTCGAGTTGGGGGGTCCAAGGGAAAGTGGGCCCTTGTTCAGGGTTAGGGGGGCGAAGCCCCCAAAGGAAAAATTTCCTTTTAAATGTATATTGTAATTTCATAGTAAATCTTGACCGTTCATTATAAGGTCGTAAATATGACGGTAGAAGCTGTGTTAGGGTTTTTTTCCCTAGAAGACAACCCTGTTTTGTGAGTATACTGTGAGAGAAATAAGAGGAAGTTACAACATGTGTGCTATAAGTTGTATCCCTTCATTTGTTGGATAATAATAAAGGAAGGACCTGGAAATTTCTCTAGTGGACGTATCCCACACTGGGTGAACCACGTATATCTATGTCTCTATTGTATTGTGTATCTTATGCATTTTGTTTTTGCATTTGTTTTATTTTATTGCTCTGTGATCCTGTTTTTCTAACAACTGGTATCAGAGCGAAAGGTAACTTGCAGGAAAAGAGGGTTCCTGTTTTAAGTGAGAGCAATGGAAAAAGATGGAAAGTTTAGGGTCAAGAAATTTAATGGCCAAAACTACCAGTTATGGAAGATGCAGATGGAAGATTATTTATATTAGAAGGATCTATTCCTACCATTGGGTTGAATAGCAAAGAATATGATGGCCATGAAGGACAAAGAATGGGAGGTTCTTGACAGAAAGGCACTAGGAACAATATGGTTGAGCCTGGCAGCGTCGATGGATTTCAATATTTCGAAAGAAAAGGCAATGAAGGAGCTAATCGATGCATTGGCTAAGTATATTGTGAGAGAAATAAGAGGAAGTTACTAACGCAGGTGATATAAGCTGTATCCCTTCATTTGTTGGATAATAATACAAAGGACCTCGAAATTTCTAGTGGATCTATCCCATCAAGTGGAAACTTACATATATCTATGTCTCTATTGTATTGTGTATCTTATGCATTTTGTTTTTCATTTGTTTTATTTTATTGTTCGATGATACTGTTTTTCTAACAACTGATCGTGAGCCGGACAAGGTAATTTGTAGGAAAAGAGGGTTCTTGTTTTAAGTGAGAGCAATGGCAAAAGATGGAAAAGTTTAGGGTCGAGAAATTTAATGGCCAAAACTACTAGGTATGGAAGATGCATATGGAAGATCATTTATATTAGAAGGATCATTCCTACCATTGGGTTGAATAGCAAAGAATATGATGGCCATGAAGAACAAAGAATGGGAGGTTCTTTGATGTAAAGGAACTAGAAACAATATGGTTGAGCCTGGAAACATCAGTGGCTGGCCATTTGAAAGAAAAGACAACGAATGAGATAATGGATGCATTGGCTAAACTGGTATGAAACCCCCGGACATCTAATAAGGTATTTCTAATGAAGATATTATTTAATATGAAGATGCCAAGATGGTCCGTTGCAAAATCATTTAAATGAATTTAATACCTACATTAATCAACTAAGATGTCAGAAAGTGGACTTTGATGATGAGGTCGTGGCTCTTCTTAATCTTGTGCTCATTGCCAAAAAGATGGAATGAATTGTGCATGGCTAAAGTAACTCGGCTCTCTATTTCAAACACTTTAAAAATTTGATGATAAAGCTTTGTGTTATCCCAGCGAGGAAATGTGATGAAAAGAACAGGTGAGACATTACGTAATGAGTTAAACATGGAGAACAAGGGAAGAAAAAGGATAGAGTAAATGGATCAGGTAACTACGGGAATTATAGGATGGGAAGATCCAAATCCATATATTTAAAATATAGAGAGTTGGAATTGTGGGAAGAAAGGACATATGAAGAAAGATTGTAGAGCTCCAAAGAAACAAAGAGATGACACTACGAAAAATCGTGAAGAAAATGTAATGTGATGTGTTATAAGATGTTTTGATTCTTTGTGTAGATAATATTTATGAGTCTTGGGTAGTAGATTCAGGACGCCCCACACACCCCATAGGAAACATTTTCTAGATTAATCTACAGATTTTGGACAAGTTCATTTGGGTGATGATGCACCATGCAAAAAATTGTTGGAATGGAAAAAGGTAAAAATAAAGCAAAGAAATGGAAACCAATGGTTGTTAAGAGGTAAAGACATGTCCCATATCTAAGGAAAATATAATTTCAACCGTGGTAGTTGGCAAGTGAAGGTTGCATATCCATCCTGCATTTATATAGGTAATGTCACCAAAGTATCATTGGTGATAGAAAAGGAGAGAAGGTATACATTATATTTGTGTACTTGTATTGGCTCCTTTCTATCTCTTTAACTTCTATAGGAGTGGATACAACACTGTGGAATCATATATTATTGGAATACATGAGTGATAAGGGGATGCAAATATTTCATAAAACAAATTTGTTTCCACCTTAAACAAATTGATTTGGGATTATGTGAGCATTGTGTTTATAAAAAAAAAAAAAAAAAAAAAAAAAAAAAAAAAAGAAAAGAAAAGAAGAGGAAAGGTTAGAGCTTGCATACAGATGTATGGGAACCAAATCATGCACCATCTCTTGGTGGCTCTCAAAGTTACTTCATTGATGATACAACTTGTGTTCGGGTTTATTGCATCTCGGCCAAAAATACAATGTTTTTTATACTTTTAAGAAACGGAAATATTTGGTTGAGAATGAGACACAAAAAGGTTGAAGTGTCTTAGATCGATAATGGAGGTGAATATGTTAAAGAATTTGATGATTACTGTTCATACCATGAGACTAGAGAAAGATAGTTCCAAGAACACCAAAGAAAATGGTGTGTCTAAAGGATGAACAAGACAATCATGGAGCATGCAAGGAGTAAGAGATTGCATGTTAGTTTGCCCTTATAGTTATTTGTAGATGTTGTAGATATTGTTTTTACTCTTAATAAAAAAATGACCTTCAAACTATTTGGATGGTACAATTCTAGAAGAGGCATGGATGTAGTAAAAGGTAAACCATTTTTTTTGAAGACTTTCATTGTGAAATTTTTTTCCATATCCGATAAAGAAAAAATATACTCCAAAGCTTGAGCAACACACAAGAAGTGTACCTTTATTGATATGGTGTTAATGATTTGCTATCGCTATGGGATTAAGGAAAATAACAAATAATTAGAGAGATGTCATATTCAATGAGAAGGTCAAGTGACAAAGACTTGCAAGGAAAGAAACAAGAAAAAAGAAAAACTGAAATACACAATGTTTTGATGAAATCAAATTAAAAGAAATTCCAAAAGGTACCACAAAAACTCAAAATGTACAACAACAAGATCAATGTGTACTCCTTCATTGTATTATTTATTGTTTATTGATTCTGTGAACCAAAATGTTATGAAGAAGCAATGCATGTAGACATCAAAAAGAAGTGGGAGAAAGGCAATGAAAGAGGAAATGGATTCCTTGGTACAACCAGATTTGGGACTTGGTTCAATTGCATGAAAAGAGCATTGAAGAATAAATGGCTTACAAGTTGAAGGAAGATGGAGGAAAAAAGTGGTACAAGGTTGGGGACTTGTTGTAAAGGGGTTTTCAAAAGAAAGGTATAGATTTTGATGAAATATTTTCTCCTCAAGGAGCAAAATGACTTCAATTAGGACTATTTTAATTCTTTTGTGGAAATAGAATATTTGCATCTTGAACAGCTAGATGTAAAAACAACTTTTCTCCATGGTGATTTGGAGGAAGAGATTTATATGCGCACTACTGTGGGTATGAGTTCAAAGGAAGGAGAATTTGGTACGTGTTTGAATAAGAGATTCTATGGCATAAAGAAAGCTCCAAAGAAGTGGTATTTGATGTTTGACAGTTTATGATAGAACAAGGTTATAGTAGATGTCATCTCTAATCACTATTTTTATTTTAAAAATCTAGAAAAATGGCTATATTATCTTGCTATTGTATGTAGATGACATGCTTGCCAAGTGTGGTCTAATATGAAGGATATAAAATGTGCTCAAGAAGAAATTAGATACCATTTGTGATGAAGGATTTGGGTGCACAAAGAAAATTCTTATATGAAAATAACAAGAGATAGGAAAAACACAAATTGACATTGTCTCGTGGTGAGTACATAGAGAAGGTGTTGAGAGGTTTAGAATGCGTAATGCAAACTAGTTAGTACACCTTGTCCATACATTTAAAATTAACTATGAAATGTGTCCCAAGACATGGGAGGACATAAAATATCCGTGGTCCCTTATTCATTAGCAATTGGCAATTTGATGTATGTGATGGTTTACACAAGACCATATATTTCACATACAGTGGGATTTCCAGGAGCGTGTACATGGAACAATCCGTGTAAAGAAAATTGGGAGACAAGAAGTGGATTCTCCGGCATTTGAGAGGTACTACTACTTATGCATTATGTTTATGAGGTTCATAGACTTTTCTATAGGGATATGTTGATTCATATATGGCAGTGTGATAAAGATCGGCAGGAGAGGAGTACCCACATGGTGCTTCTTACCATATAGGTGGAACAACAATAGTTGGATTTTGAAATTGCAAAGGTTATTGCACTTTCAACAACAAAAATAGATTATGTTGTCGCTACAAAGGCTGCAGTAAAGAAATGATTTGGTTACATAGGTTTATGGAGGAATTGGAAAGAAGCAAGAGAATAGCAGTTGTACTATGATAATGAGAATTCCATTCATCTTGGAAAGAACTCAAAATATTTATCTAAGAATGTTAATATACAAATTTGGTACCATTTCATATGATCCATCTGGAATATGGACTTTTGGTAGTTGGAAAAGATAATACTCAGCTTAATCCTCAGAGAAATGTTAACTATGGAGTAACTAGGAGAAACTGGTCTCGCTTTAGTTTCGCTTGGTATTCAATCATGAATATGAATATGAGATATTTTCTAGGTCCAAGAAGGATCATAGTATAGTAGATACAACAACAAAGGAGTTGTTGAGATCAGTCTCAAGTGGGAGATTGTTGCCAGGGAGCCTAATTATCTTCTCGATTCAAAGGTCTTTGTTTTCAGCCATGTTTATACCCCATGAATACTTTAAAACTTATAAGAATGTACACTCCTCTACGTGAGGGAGTACAAGAGGGGTTACCCCCCCCTGTGGGGCTATCCCCTGGGCTGGGGAGTCAAGGGGAAAGTGGGCCCCTAGCGAGGGTTCAGGGGAGAATCCCTCGAAGGAAACATTGTCTTGTAAATGTATATTGTACTTTACAAGAATCTAGACCATTCATTATAAGGTCAATATCTCACTTGTAGAAGCTATGTTAGGTTTTTTTCCCTAGAAGGAAACCCTTTTTATGAGGGAAATGTATTGTGGCTATGTATCACAGATGTCCAACTCCAATAATAAAGAAAGGAGTCGGAATTTATCCGGGTGGACATAGCTCACACCTGGTGAACCCACGATATGTGTCTCTATTGTATTGTATCTTCTATTTTATTTCCACATTTGTTTTATTTTATTTCTCCATGGTCCTATTTTTCTAACATGTATGGCCTTCCATCCAACAGCAAGGAAATGATTGTGTATTTCTAGTGGTTGATCGGGCCAAGATTTAATTCATTCTCACAAATTGCAAGAAGAGCATCACAATGACATATACTACCAAAATCTTCTTTGAATAAGGTGGGTCCATTTGGGATACCACATACCATCATCTCTCACTGAAAACATGTTCAAAATTATTATTTTGGTCTAGTCGTTGGTCATTGTTGCACACCAAGATCACCAAATCCACAAACTTCCACCACCAGACAGATGGAAAAACTGAGATCGTCAACCAAATGAACGTGCACATATTTTTCATGTACAACTCTAAGAATACAAGTACATGGGATGAGAGACCTCCATATGTTCAACATAGTTACAAAAAAATCCATACATAGCTCAAACAACCAAAACCCCTTTCAAGTGGGGTTGGGATTCCAAACTCCTGTCCCATTCATGTTGCACTACATCTTGAAACCACATAGACAGATTCTTCCCATGTTCATTCTGAGGCCAACAAAGCCACCGATTCATTGAGTGGATTTAGCACATTCACCAATAGGTCTATGAGATTTTGTAGAAAGCTAATGTTAAGTACAAGCAACACCTCATGATCAACACCGGGTACCCTCACACACAAGTTTGTGTGGGAGACAAGACCGGGTTACATTTGGTAAAAGAATGTGTTACATACCACCAAAATTCTATTCCGCCATATGGACTTTACATCATCACCAAGGATATGGGTGATAATTCATTTGAGATCAACACTCTTTCCTTGAATTTCTACCAATGTTCAATGTGGACCTCCTCCAACCATATTTTCCATTATTATTGGAAACCTCAAAGATTGAAGAACAATTGACACTAATAGATATCAACCATGACCGTGATGGAACATGCATCCACTCTGGGACCGTGATAGTGGACACACGCGTCAAGGAACTCACCAATAGAGGATCCATTTTTATTGAGCTTGTCAAGGCAGGCAACTCCTACACCAAGGAAGCAAACTCACCTAGAGCCAAATTTAGTATAAATTTCCTCACGTGATGGGGGCACTCAATATAATGAAGACCATTTATTTCTAAGGAGGGGGGACTGATCCGTGTGGATATTGGTGGCCACCAAAATATTCCAACTAGCTCCCTTGGACAAACTATTAGTTCAACATGTTATTCTGTAATTCTTTGTAATTGGTTCTAAAAATTCTGGTCATCCGACACCACACAGCCTGTGGGTGGAGATTGCGGTTGCCCAATCAACTAACCATTTATTTTGAAGTTTCTCATGTACTTCCAGATCGCTTTGGGGCCCCTAAACAATGAATTTGATTTCCAATAAATTGTATATGAAGTCACATATTAATGTAATAATGTGTATTTCTCAAAACAACCTTCCAATCCATTCATCACATGCCTAAAATGGAGGTTACAAAAGTTACAACCTCAAAAGTTCAGTGTGCTTGTTTTCAGCCTTTACAGCTTACAATTTTAGCCATTTTATCATCCAATAGAAGTTATTGTTCAATGTATATTTGTTGTTTTTCTATGTATCTCTTTGTTGTTGTCTTCAGTCTATAATTCATTTCGTTCCTCCCATAAATTTAATAAGGTTGTTTCTCTCAGGTGTTCCTCTTCTCGATTAAATTCAAAGTCTTGCACAAAGTCTTGAATTCAAAGTCTTGCAAGATTATTCAATATTATACCATTTATTTGGTATTCCATCTAATGTGATTGGAAACATATGGGGCCATACCCTTTCATATTTTTAATCTATCCTTCACCACTCATTTTTTCATTGATGAATATGCTTTACTAGATCATACCCAATCTTGAAAACAGGGATATCAACCACTTTGGATAGCTTCTGGTCTCTGAAACGTTAGATGAAATATGTCGACACGATCGTCCACATTTTTAACCTGGGTGAGTGTGTTTCCCACCATCTTTCTGTTTCGGTCATAGGTATTCTAATAGAGGATGAACACCTTCAAGAACTACTCACATAACGAAATCAAAGATCAAAACACCCATTTTTAATGCGGTAAACTTCACGAGGAAACATCCATGGCCCCAACCAATGATGCCACTTGGAGTAGTTTATTAATGCTAAAGAAAAAGATTACATAGAGATTTTACAAGAGATTTTCGCACAATCGATCATCACTGAATGACCTCTCCATGCTCTTTAAATAGAGATCACTGAGCACCAAAAGTTGCCTACTTAATCAATGGTCATTAAGATCGAGGAGAGTATGAACTGCTAGATCACTCCCATGTCGGGAACATATCGCGACCATCGGATTTCCTAACTACAAAATGCATACTTCAATGCATACTAAAGAAACACACTTTACCTAATGATACAATAGACAAACCAAGTAGATCCTAACTAACTCCTAGGTGTCTAAATATCCTAACATCCCCCTTAAGAACAACTTGGGATAGATTGAAGGATTTACAGTTAAGGTGAGACAATAGGATAAGGAAGGAGGTATTAGAGCATATCCCCCCCTTATTGACAACTCCATAAACTCCTAACATATATCGAATTTTAGAAAACTTCACTTCAGAAGAGATTTTGTGAAAAATTTTGCAACTTGATTCAATAGGCAAAAGAGCACTTCAATAACTTGATCATGAATGAAATTTCTCTATGAAGTGCATCTATATCTAGATGTTCTTGTTATGCTGATGTTGAACTAGGGTCTTTGGTGAACTTGATGGCACTCTAATTGTCACACTAAAGGCCATTCGGATGTCATAATCCAAACTTCCTCAGTGATCTATATCGGCCATGGCTTCACTTCATTGGCCATTGCTTTTGGTACTGCTGCTAAAGCAGTGCATAGCTCATATTTCTTACAGCCTGGTGATAGGTACCATAAATCCCCGCAGAGACTGGACATCGTGGTCGCTAGCCAACTGAATTAGTGAAACCAACTACTGGGAAGGAGTCCCTTTGAACTGAATGTATCCCTAACCGAATGTACCATGGACATAGAGAAGCACTTTTATTTCTTTTCCAATGGATTTCATGGGGTGTTTTCTTATACCAGGAAACAAGAACAACAAAGGAAAGATCAGATCGGGTATGAGTCAAGTATAAGAGGTTACCAACTAACCGACGACATGTTGGCATCAACTTCGTGAGAAGTACAAGTGGCAACAAGCTTGACTCCGAACTCGAAGGAAGAAGGGGCTCATTACATCATCCATGAAAGGATGAAGGAGGTCACAAGCATACTTGGACTGAAAGAAAAATTCCTTCATTGGTTTGCAAAACTTGGAGGCCAAGGAAATAGTGCAAAAATTCTAAGTCTGCCATTTTCCAAATTTCTTCTTAAGGTTGGTTTTCACATGGTTTAAAATTTTGAGTCACTACCGCATGATAAGGTAATCAACATAAAGGACAAGGATTATGAGATGATTCCTACTTGGTGATAGACATTAGATCGAAATGGCATCTAGAAAATACTGTGTCAATAAGAAAGTTGTCCATTTTGGCATACTCAAGTTCGGGAGCTTAAGACTATAAAGAGATTACAGACAAAGAAGGCTAGAATCATTCTAGATATAGCTGAGGTATTGTTCCATGTAGATTTCTTTCTTGAAAATTCCTTATGTAATAAGGTGGATTTAACATCCACTGATGGACCTCCCATTTATGTGAGGCAACAAGGAAAGAATACATGGATGGAATTCATTTTGCTACAAGTGCTGTCTCATTATATTCAATTCCTTCAACCTAGGAAAATCCTTTGGAAACTAACCTAGCCTTATGTCTCTAACACTTCCATAATGATGTATACTTAGTTCTCAGAGAATCTTACTTACATCTCATAAGTTTTCTTCCTTGAAGAGGTACAAGATCCCAGATATCGTTTTCCATTCAAGAAAGATACTCTTCATTCATTTTTGTATCCCATTCTAGATTACCGATTCAGATGGATATTGGTGGCCACCCACCTTTTCCAATCCGCCCACACAGCTTTTCCTCTAATAATTTTGACAATTTACTATTTTTGGTAGCTTTTAACTTCCGAGGCCATTTTGAGGGCCTAATGAATATTTTTCAGATCTATCCCCTCAATGATATCCAAAGGCATGAATGATCCCCCAAAATGAATCTCCTCAAGCATACCTTCCAATGGTCTATCACATACCTAAAACGAATATCGTATGCAAAAGTTATGACCGGGAAGTTGATGTACTAACTTACCCAAACTAGGCCCACATGAATTTTGCTTTGTTCCTAGGGTTAGGTTTCTTGGATGTCTAAGGTTTTTGAAAATCATGTTTATTGTAAAAATTCTCAGAGAGCCTCATTACTGTAATCTTTCTTCTGTAATGCATCAAGAAATGCCACATCTCTTCCTCGTGAGATACCACCATTCCGCCAGAAGCTTGTTTCCACCAAAAGATTTTACAGCTTTTCAGCTTATTTCATATTGAATAGAAAACCAGTTTTACTGTATTTTTTTTATTTTGTGTTAAGAATATTTTGCTAATAATATGTATTCATTTCTGCTTCTACCAGAAAAATCTGGATCAATGACTGGGCTTATGCAAATGTCTCTAGATCACGAATATTTGAAACTTGAGCCAAAGAAGAGGCTCGTTGAACTGTGGACTTGTTGACACCTACCCAAGGATCATTGGACAAGATCACCGCCTTTTCTCGTGTTGAATGAAACCATCTAGAAGCTGGAACTTGGTCCAAGTTCGTGTTCACTGTAATTGACTGAGGAAGGAGTGTGTGAGGTGGGATTTTCTAACCCTCACAATCATCATCATCTAAATGAAGAAGCTGCATTAGAACATAAGAATATAATAAACGCTAGCATGGCTCAGAGGTCAAAGAAGGCACAAACATCAAATTAGGCTCATTAAAAAGCAAGATATTTTCTAATCAAATTTAACATCTCTTCTAAGACTAGTTTCATTACAATGTGGTTGAAAAAAATCTATAACCTTTTACATCTTAAAAATATAAAATTACATAAAAAAAAAAAAAAAAAAAAAAAAATGCTTTCATTTTCTCATCAGAATGTGAGCCCATGCTACACAACCAAATACACTCCAGAATAGTGACTTACATCTTGTTTAATTTAGTCCAAGCTTCTTTCCTGCGTTATATTTTTAAGAGCTCTTGTGGGAGTGCTGCATTTACTATGTAATTTGTATAGTTGATTGCTTCCTACCAATACTTTAGACTTAATACCATAGATTGGATCATACAATTGGCTTACTTTTTTCAATGTGTGGTTCTTTCTCTAGCAACATCATTTTGTTGTGGTGTATATGGAATAGTGTGTTGCATTTGGATCTATGTGTAGTGCAAGAATTGTAAAATTATTGTTCACATATTCGCCTCCATTATCTATTCTTAACTTTAAATTTGATGTCTAGATTTCGTTTCTACAAGGCCTTGTAGGACAAAAACTTGTCAAAACTTCTCTTTAAATTTTAAGAAGTAAACCCAAAGTACATATGGAAAAATCATGAAAGTTAAGAAATAATTTCAACCATAAAAATAAGGAGAAGAAAATGGAACACACAAATCACTACAGAACAAGCCGTAGCGGGCCTAAGGTGCATGCCAAGAGGCACGTTGTCAAATGTCCCGTTTGTCGAGAACACAATTGGCACAAACAGAATACCTCCGCATGAAATAAGAGGAAGACTAGTCACCATCTCTGTTAAGCATAGTTGTTGCAATGAGCAATAGTTTATATGACCAAACCGCCATGCCAAAGTTTGCTCAAGTCATCGCTATGAGAAACAAAACTAATGAAAATTTGATGACCCAAAGTTTTCAAACTTGTGCCAACCCGGTAATATCATCAGCAATTCCAAGTAAGAACATGCTTAGGACTTAGATCATTTATTACAATTTGGTGAGGTGAAAAATCATGGTTTTACCTTCATCCAATGAGTGATTTGATAGACTAATAGAAGGTTACAAGAAAGACTTGGAACACATAATACATCATTGAAATGACCAATATCTACTTGAACTGCTCTAGATCCTACAACACTAAGAGATCTATCATCACCAACAAATATTTTCTTGGTGTTACATTCATTTAGAGAAATATGGCTTCATCCTTAGCTATATGATAAGATGCCCTAATCAAGAAGCCACCATAAGAAGAAGAAGCGTAATTTGTATTGAAGGAGAAACCGTAAGTGGAAAGCGTATGTCCATGAGAAGAAGAATAAGAAGTAGAATCAATACTAATGTTGTGCTTCTTCATTGTTGCTTCTAAAGATGTCATCTTCTTTGAAACATTTGGACTCATCATGACCATCTTTATCACAAAGTTGCAATGCTTTTCAGTCTTCTTACTTTTATATTTTCTCATTTTTCACCATTAAGAGTTGAAGTTGTTTGAGCGGGTTTGGGACCTTTGTTGCTTGTTGTTGTAGCGAGGATGTTGCTTCTTGGGATACTTGCTTATCTTCTTCTAGGAAACTATGATTTGTTGGAGGTACTTGCAAGGTTGATCACCTCAAAGTTGTATAAGCTTATCTTCCTCTCTAATCAAAGAAGAAGCACAAAATGACTCAAGAGTGTTTTTTCATAAGCTTTCCCTAGACCCTCTCTCTCATGGCATAAAAGGTGGATACAAACATAGAATATGCACTACCCAGCTTATTAGGAAAGAATAAGATAATGCAATGTTCTTCCCCTCCATTTTTATCTTACATTCTTCACATAAAATTTGAGTAAACTTAGATAGATAGTCTCCCAGGCAAGAAAAAACACTGACTCAAGGTCATGATTTGATTTTCTAACTATTGTTCTCTAATAATATTGAGTTTACCAAACATAGATTCAATCTTTTACCAAGATTCTTCTGTACCTAATTTCCTTGAAGGTGGTATCTTTAAATCAAGAGATGGACCCGATCACCCATGTGCTTCTGGTCAATCTCTATTGTCCTAATTTGGCTTCTTATCAATGGGCTAAGTGCTTTTTCCCTTCTCTCCCAAGGTAATTGGGTACAAGCCTTTACTTCTTAATAAATCTTCCATATGGGATTTCCATTGGAAGTAGTTGTTGTTGGTAAGAAAGACTTTACTTGTTGAGGCCATATTAAATATGCAGATAATATGGATTTAAAAACTGAAACTAATGATATGGATGGAAAGATCTCGAAAAGTTATGTGGTTTAAAAAAAAACAACACTGAAAATGGACTTCTGATGTGAGAGTTATGCCATTTTAAAAAAAGGCACAAACGGTAACCAAATGACCACGTGATAGTGTAAGTTGCTTTATGGAGTGACCCACTTTTATAAAGAGAAGTGGGGATCACTTTTACAATGAAGTTACTTTATAAAAGAAAAGTTGCATGCAAAATAAATAACTCTAAAATAAAATATTAAAGCTACTTATAGTGATTCACTTTTATACTTGAAGTGAATACACTTTACAATTTTAGAATGAATTTTTGCAAAAAAAATGTAACAAAAGAGAGACTTGAACTCAAGACCTCTTACTTAATACGACAACTTTTAACCAAATGATCTAGCAAAACATATTGTAATGTTCAGAAGGAGGATTGTTGTTGTTGTTGTTTTTGTTGAAGACGAACTTGGAGAGTGTGCTAAAAAAAAACTCTTTTCACAGAAGAAAAAAATTTCTCTTCTCGATGACAACAAGGGTTAGATCTCAGTTAGGTTTCCTGGAAGATGCACATTTTCCTATCTGTTTCTGGTTTTCCGAGATCGCACAGGGCATGGGGAAAAGAGCATAAGCAAATCTAAAAGAGTAGCAACCCAAAAATAAATAATACAAAACTGAAATAAAACCAAAATACTACTCTGCAAAAAATTTAAAAAATGCATATTCAAGCTTTATACCTCTGAATCTGAGTGTAATGGTCGTATCTTAGGCAAACGGAAACCTTTTCGAGTGAAATGAAAAGTGGTCCTCCATGCTCTTTAAATAGAGATCATGGACCAATCGGGTGTTAAGCCACTTATCAATGATCGTTAAGATCAAGGAGAGTATGAACCGTGGGATCACTCTATGTCGGGAACATATCGTGACCGTTGGATTTCCTAACTACAAATGCATACTAATGCATACTAAAGAAACACACTAAGAAACACACTTTTACCTAACGACATATTAGACCAAGTAGTTTTTAACTAACTCCTGAGTGTCTAAATATCCTAACATCCCCCCTTAAGAACAAATTGGGATAGGATTAAAGGATTTACAATGTTGACACAATAGGAGAAGGAAGGAGGCATTAGAGCCTACGACTTCACGATCTTAATATACAATAGGAGTAGGTCTTCAAACAAGCTATGATTCCATGTTCGACAAAATAGGTATTCCAACAGAGGACGAACACCTTCAGTAACCACTCACATAACCATATCAAAGCTCAACACACCAATGTTTTCATGTGGTAAAACTCCTACAAGGAAACATCCACGACCCTAGCCAACACAACCACTTGGAGCAGTTTATTAATGCAAAAGAAAAAGATTACAGAGATATTTTACAAGAGAGTTTCTCACAATCGATCATCAGCAAATGACCCTCCATGATATTTAAATAGAGATCATGGACTAATCGGGTGTTAAGTCATGGATCAATGGTCATTAAGATCGAGAAGAGTATGAACCATCAGAACACTCTATGTCGAGAACATATCATGACCGTTGTATTTCCTAACTACAAATGCATACTAAAGAAACACAGTAAGAAACACATTTTTACCTAACGACATATTAGACCAAGTAGTTCTTAACTAACTCCTAAGTGTCTAAATATCCTAACATCCCCCCTTAAGAACAACTTGGGATAGGATTGAAGGATTTACAACGTTCACACAATAGGAGAAGGAAGGAGGCATTAGAACCTATGGCATCATGATCTCGATCTACAAAAGGAGCGGGTCTTCAAGCAGGCTCTGATTCCATGTTCGACAACACAGGTATTCCAACAGAGGACGAACACCTTTAGTAACCACTCACATAACCAGATTAAAGATCAACACAGCGATGTTTTCACTTGGTAAAACCCCTACAGGGATACATCCACGGCCCCAGCCAACGCGGCCACTTGGAGTAGTTTATTAATGCAAAAGAAAAAGATTACAAAGAGATTTTACAAGAGAGTTTCTCACAATTGATCATCAACAAATGACTCTCCATGATCTTTAAATAGAGATAATGAACCAATCGGGTGTTAAGCCACAGATCAATGGTCGTTAAGATCGAGGAGAGTATGAACCGTCGGATCACTCTATGTAAGGAACATATCATGACTGTCGGATTTACTAACTACAAATGCATACTAATTCATACTAAAGAAACACACTAAGAAACACACTTTTACCTAATGACATATTAGACCAAGTAGTTCATAACTAATTCCTAAGTGTCTAAATATCCTAACACTTGTATATTTTCCTGTGAAGTTTTCCACGAGGCTCTGCATCCTTCCTTTCTCTCTAATGGATTTCTACACTTCTTCGACATGTGTTGAAGGTGTATGTTGTTCATTATATTGTAAGAGATTTCTTATTTGACTGTCAGTCAGTATGAGAATGGGAGTCTGTTGAATTTTATTCTCATATACTATTGGAACTTCTTGTATCAAGTAGAACATTCTAGGATTCTTTGGGATGATTTCAATGGACCAACAATCTTTCGTGTGTGCTTCATAATTCTTGATTTTCTAGTTATATAGAGCGGAGTCGGAATTGTGTCCAACCAACATGGGAGATTCTCTTAAAATTTCTTCTTGTGCAGTCAGTGCATAATCTTTTTGTTCGTTTTTTATTTGATACAGGCACCAATCCTCTTGGTCTTTATCCCATGATTCAGTCCATGGTTTTTCAT
Organism: Picea sitchensis; assembly: GCA_010110895.2. NCBI lineage: Eukaryota > Viridiplantae > Streptophyta > Pinopsida > Pinales > Pinaceae > Picea > Picea sitchensis. Next base: position 18,033 of record SNQJ01S0006900.1, on the reverse strand, counting down.
TCTTTTGGATCCAAGGGAATAATTTTTTTTCTTCCATCTCCTTTTAATTTGTGTTGTGTCATTTTCGTCACTCCCATGAAAAAAAGAAGGGCACCTGATAGACAGGACACAGGTTAGTGTATGAATCAAATGACTCAATCACATGAAATAAACAAACAATTAAGATAATAACAACTAAAGAAATAACTAAAGAAATGAAACTAAAATGCATGAGGAAACTTGAACCAAAAATCAATCAAAGGACCAATAATCATGCCACCAATGGATATATTTTATTAGTGGGAAAATAACAAAGAGAAAGGAGGACTTGTGGATCCCCTCTTCCTCCAAGGGAGGGCTCTTGGATCCCCTATGTGAGAGCTCTTCTTACAAATGGAAAACTAGAAAGAAAATGGTGAAGAAATCYAASCTTATTCCCTCAAGAGGTCTTGAGGTGAATAGCTTAATGAGATGATGYTAGTATGCTCCARGAAGGAAAGAGGTTCCTTGTAGGAGAATAGAGGYARCATAACAATACAATGAGATTCTTGAATTCATAGTGCACCCATGGCCTCTTTTTATAGGAAATATTTGAGGCATTATCCAACCGGTCTTTAGTGTGAACAAGGGGCCCTTTAGGGCACCCTTAAGTCTTTGACCAGCCCCCCACTCAGATTGAAATCAGATTTGAGGGTCAAATCGACTTGGGAGCTGAACCAGAAGTGGGTGAGGTGCCGACAAGAACCATAAATGCGTCGTTCACAGGAGTTCATGGCTTTTAGTGTACACAGTCGTGCATCGTGCACATGTGCGCTCTTTTGGATTTTTTGTCCTACACATGTGTGCATGCTTCCTGTAGTGTTTCTGCATATGTCAATTTTATAACGAGTTGTATAGTTTGTGCCTTTTGGAAATGCTTTTTTGGGGCTACAGGTGAACTAACAGGTGTTTGGAGATGTTGGATTCCTGTAACCATTTTCGGATGAAATTTTAGTGATAACAGATGCCCCCTGATGTGTGAGGTTAGGAGCATATGTATAGCCAAAATACATCAATGTTTCTTCTACTGAGAGTACGATTGTATGAAAGAGTGTTGAGAGGAACTGCAAGAGAGACCCATCGGAGGGAGAGGGGAAACTGTGGGACCGAACCTTTCTCTAGGTATGAAAATAAAGTTTCTATACAAATGAGGCGGGCATGCCCCATGCTCGTGTTATGTAACTCAAATATGTAAGATAGTAACTAAAGCGGTATGCTGATGTAGATAACTGTAGCACCCTCCAGGGCGGTTTGATAATGGCAGATGACAATTTGGATGGAGAACATACTCTAAAAAGAGGCGATGACACCTATAAGAAGTGTCGATGACTCGTAGGCATTGATGGCCCAACAAATTCAGAGGTATTCGACTACTATAAAATAACTGCAATAGTCTCAAAGTAAGGCCCACAGTAACATGAGATTGTGTTGAAGTGGAATGTTAAGGGGGTCAATGATAACAGAGAATAATGATGGTCCTCTATGTGTCATCTGAGGCTCCTCATTGTAAAGGTAATGAGAGTCAAGATATTGTCGCCCTTCTAGAAACTGTGTTGATGTCAACAGAAAAGGGAGACATGACTCCAAGAAGAAAAATGGCTTCATGAAATCCACTGGAGGAGATCAAGAACTAATAAGGAAAATGGATGAAGTCAAGATGCAGTGAGACTCAAGACTTCCCTTGGTTGTGGATATATGTGAAGTATGAGTGGCAGCAATCGTGAAACTGAATCTAGCGTCAGGGGGATGATTAGACATGGGTTAAATTGTGCCAGGGGCATGACAAAGTGGACAAATTCAAAGATCAGGGGTACATGGACTGTGGGATACTTGGGGTTTATGGACGATGTCGACAAGAGTAGGAGATATTAAATGCCCCAACCAAGGGTGACATGGGTTTCTTTGCCAGAAAAAGAAGGTTGCTAAAGGCGACAACAAAAATCTATGTAAATGTTGGAAACAAAGGCTTTGTACAATTACCAAATGAATAAAGAATAATTTGGTAAAAGTTTGCAAATACATAAATGGGTGCCCTAGTGCAAGATGGATTGGCATGTGAGGGAACAAGTTGCGTGGAGAACTGGTGGAGGGTGGGGGGGCCATAGGTGGGTTTATGTATGAGGTAAATGAATGGAGGACAATATGTAGATGTGAAAACTGATTGTGGATTAAATGGAGGGTTAATGATACTGCGGAGGCGCAGTCAAACGAGAACCATGAGGAGATATCTTGGGAGTCCATTAGGAAGGCTGGAATAATGAAAAGAAGGAGTATGTGGTTGATTCTCAAACATGTGTAAGACTATAGGGACTCCCATCCCTAGGGGGTGAAAGAAGCATGAGTTTCAAAGTACCAAAGGGGACTATGAATGGGAAAACTCATGTAGGGGAGATTTCTATCAAGTGACAGTACCGAAATGCAGCGGAGGTGATAGTACTACAGAGCTGGATGTGAGGATCCTACAGGAAAATGTCAGAGGGTGTGACTCAGAGATGCAATTGATGTTCAGAGGGAATGATTACATGCCAGTGTCGATCATATAATGGAAGGGGTTGTGATGGGTTGTGATGACCAAGTACCTGCACACATGAAAACCAAATACCTGACGTGAACAATATCTGAAGATAAAGAAAATATAACAGCTATCTGATAATGAGCATGCATACCTGGGTGTGATGTGAGAAAAGTGCTCCCCCGGGGCCGAGGATGGATGGTGACTCGGGGAATGTTACTATGTAGGTGGCAAGATCTTGATCCCGTGGCTGAAGACGGATCGAAAAATGGATTCTCTGAGCTCCTGTAATTGAGCATGAAATTTTGGCAAAAGGGACTATATATAGTTGTGGGGCCCACAATGTCGCCTCATTTGTACCTGATGCCATGGTGAGTTGACAAGAGGTTTTTAGAGGAGAATTGGAGATTACAGGAATTCGAGCCAGCCGATCTAGGATTTGCGAGAGACAGGTTAATGGTATCATCATCCTACATAGTAGTTAGGGTTTATTTTCTGGGCAGGGTCGTACGAATGGTTGTACTAGGGGATTTTGTGAGGCTGGGCCCCCAAGTGTGTAGTAGATCAAAGGATACCCTCACTGAGGTGGGTAACTGTGGTGAAGATAGCCACACATGGGGATGTGAAAATGAGGAAAATAGGTGCACATTGTATGTGCACCTATTTGAAGTACAACTACGCACTGTGCATGGTTGTTTCTCTGATAGTTGCGCACTAGTGCGCAGTTGTGTAGCGAACAAGTGTGCATGAATGCACACCTATGGGTGTGACAGATGTGCATTGATGTGCATATGTTTCTTATATAGTTGTGCATTGATGCAAAACTGTGCGAATAACAGGTGCACATATGTGCGCACCTGTGGGGCACATATGTGCGCACCTGTGGGGGGTGACAGTCACGCACATGAGGCAAATCTAGGGGGTTTGTGAAAAAACTTGTATTATTTGAAGTTTTTTGTTTATGAATAGTGATGGATGATCAAGTGTTGTTTTTGTGAATGCAGGTGATCATTTCAAGATGCCAATCCACTAGAGGGAGAGGGACTGGGATCAACTCAAGGAGGCAGTGAGAGATGAGCCTAGCGTTCAGGGACCTTTGGCAGCGTATGGGTTGCTAAAGTTCTTCGACTGCCCACTAATACGGGCACAGGAATACCTGTTGCAATATATGATTTCTATGTGGAGCACTGAGCTGCAATTCTTCATTGTGCGGGGGGAGCAACCAAAATTATCTGCAATGGAGGATGTCTATTTCTTGACCGAGCTCCCTTTTCGGGGGAGGGCCCTACCTGTTGATCCTAGTTTCCAGGGGATGTGTGCTTGGCAGACCTGGCGCGGAGGTACTGTTCAGGGCTGAACTTTATGTCAGGTTCGATTGCTCAGATTGAGGCGATGGATGCACTCGTGCATATTTACATCGCAACAATGATTATGAGGATCTACGGATCCTTAGTGACTCAGTGTATCAATGGTGGTATGCTAAGGATTATGCAGAGAGCATTGGGTGGAGAGTTTTTTTCCTGGGGCTTGATGTTGCACACCAAGATGATGGGACAGCTTAACTGGTGTTGGGTTGCCGACTCTAGTGAGTTTACCTTTGGGTTGAGCTTGGTGGCATGGTTTTTGGAGAGGGTTCCCATGTTGCGCCCTAGAGTGTTGTTGCCGGTGGCTGATGCATGGGAGCCATGACTGATGTGGTGGGCATCAATTTGGTACAACATAGAGGTGGGGAGGGTGGCCATTATTTTATGGCCGATATGGCACATCTGTGGCACCATATGCCACAAATCATACTGCAGTTCCCATATGGTGGGATGAACTTTAGGTAGGACCCGGATATGGTCTTACCTCCTGGAGAGGATTGGGACCAAAGAGGTATGTTTATGTACTTTATGTTTTTTTATTTTGATAGTATAGCATATGTTTTATGTATGGATGGATGTTGATGCTATCGTTTGTTTGTTGTATGTGTATATGTGGGGACGCGAGGCTGAGAGGTGGAGTTAGTTAGAGAGTCGGCTCATCAAGGGCTAGTGAGACCATCACGGGCGGGAGAGAGACGTTAGAGGGACGAGGCTAGTGCAAGGCCAGCCAATGATGCGAGAGATGGCAGGAGATGCAAATTGACGACCCCGGTGCAGGGCCATCGCATGTGCCTTAGGGAGATGATGGCAGGGATTTAGAGGATTTTCTCTTCTAATTGGAGGTGGTACTATAGGGCATGCCAAAGGGTATGTGGTCCCACATCCAGGACGAGAGAGTCTTGGAGCATTGTGTGGGTCGCCCTGCTGAGTTGTAGACTCTTATCTGTAGAGTAGTTGTAGTGGGGTTAATGATGACTAGATGACTGCCCCCTAGACCAAGAGGACCCCCAACTGGGTGGGGGGCTCCTCCTACAGATAGAGGACCTGGTGGTGGTTCTCTGGAGGCACCATGAGTGTTATGTTGTACTATTTTTGTATTTATATAGTCCTGCGAGCCTATTTTGGATAAGGTAGTGTGACACCTATTTTGTACCGATAGGGATGACGGGGCTTACCTGCCTACGAGCGATGTACATTTTTTGTACCATTTTTGTAAACATTGATGATACATTGATCGTTATATATATATATGGATATACATGTTTATGATCTCTATGATGTTTACATCTGATGAGATTTTTGTGATGCTTTTTATGATGCCTAATCTATATGTTGTGACAAACTTTTGATGTTTTATGTATGTGTGATGATGTCTTGATGTGATATATGCCAATATAACACTAGTTTAGCCATGTTATCTACTATTTGATTGAATTGTCGTAAAATATGTGTAAATGTAATTGAATCAAAATGTCGAGATAAGAGTCTAACTTGCAGGTATTTGTGGAAGAGGCAAGGATTGTGAACATGTTACACATTGTTGAGCTGAAGGACGACTAGCTCGAAATCTAATAAAACGCTGAGGTGACGAATGTGGCAGTGACTAGCTTCGGTGAGGAGGCCAATGACGACTGCGTATTCTTCTTGGTTGTTGGTTGCTGAGCCCAAACATATGTCGTTGGAGTGGAGCAGTACATGTGAGGGGGTATAGAGAGCTCAAGTGGTTGTAGTGAGATTATGTGTCCATCGGCTAGCTCCATCAGTGTAACCAATGTGATAGGCCAATGGAGGAGACATCTGTCAATAACACGAATGGTAGATCATACATAAGGCATGGAGTGAAAAAAAGAAGACTAAAACTCTACAAATGGGTAAAAAAAAGAAAAATACTAGGGTAGAATGACTACGCTCAGGCGTAAAATTTCTTTAAGTACAACCCGTTGACAGGCTCTTTGAGAGGATAGCCTTCTGGAGAGGCCAGGATGTATGCGCCTTTAGTGAGGCAATGTTGGACGATGTAAGGTCCATGTCATAATGACTCGAATTTCCCATGGCCGAGAGTATCGTGAGCGATATCATAGTCTAGGAAGCGATATCCTTCATTAAATGAGCAAAGGTTGACATGGTGGTCGAAGGTGACCTTAGACCATTTTTTAGATGCCTCATTGTTCTGTAATGAAGATCGACGGTCTTCATCCAGTGACTCTAAGTTCAGCAAGAACTGATCCATTGGAGAAGTGTCAGGTAATAGCTTGATAACAGTGTGTAATGTGGGAATTTCGCACTCAATGGGGAGAGTGTCTTCGACCCCATGGATGAGATGAAATGGTGTAAAAATAGTGGTAGTTTTAACTGCCATGCAATAATCCCATAGTGTTGAAAAACAACATATGATGCCATCTAGTCTTATGTTTGTTAACAATGCGCTGCAACATGGTTTTGAGGACCTTGTTGACAACCTCTACTTGTCCATTGCACTAGGGGTAGTATAGGGAGGCGAACTCATGGGAGAAGCCTAACCTTGAGGAGAGTTTGATGAAGATATCATTCTCAAAGTGTTTCCCATGATCGGAGACTAACTGTAGTGGAACTCGAAAGCGGTAGATGACGTGATTAAAGAAAAAATGCGTTGTAGTGTCTACGGTGTTGTTGAAGGTAGGTATGGCTACGGCCCATTTAGTAAAGTAATCCACTTCCACGTCGATGTACTTGTGTCCATTTCTGGTTGGAGGGTTGCAAGTCATGAATTCTATGCCCCATTTTCAAAAGGGGCCAGTAGTGATGATTGGATGTAGAAGAGCGGGTGGCGTTCGGGATTTGTTGGCATAAAGTTGGCATTTGTCACATCGCTTCCTAGCATGGATGTAGTCATGAAACAATGTGGGATAGAAGTAGCCTTCTCGAATGATTTTCTGGGCAGTGGAAATCCTTGAGAGGTGGCCACCACAGGTGCCATTGTGGCAATCATTCAATACTCGGTCATCTTCGTCGATGGTCAAACATCAACGGAGTATGGTGTCAACCCCACGTCGGTATAAGATGTCATTGATAAGGAGATATCGAGGGGGATGATGGAGAATGCGTCGACTATTGTCTCGAGAGAGGTAAGATCCAAACTTCTGTGTCTGCGGGTAGACGAGAAGGTCGCCATACCAGGGGTCATTCGAGGGAATGTAGAAGAGGTGTTCATTGGGAAAATCCGTGTGGACGAGTGGACTAGTAGTGTTGGAGGGAAACGTCGTGATGAGTTCGAGGAGCACGAGTGCTTTATTTCTTTTAGGAGTTTAAAACTCTAGGTCATACTCCTGAAGGATGATGATCCATTAGGAAAACTTACCATTAATTTGTCGCCGACTAAGAAAGTACTACATGGGGTTGGAATCTACCACGACTTTGGTAGTGCAAAGCAAGATGTAATGATGCAGTTTCTGGACTGGGAGGACAATTGTGAGGGCGAGTTTCTCCTCATGATTGTATTTCAGGGGTGGTCTTGAAAGATTTTCACTGATGTAGTAACTAAATTCTCACGAACATCATCCCCTAGTTGGATGAGAACTCCTGCTACTGAGACAGCTGAGGCCGATAAGTAGAGGATGTAATCACAATCATAGTCGAGTGGACTAATCAAAGGGGCATGAGAGAGCACCACTTTTAAATCATCAAAAGTGGTTTGGGCATGTTCATCCCATCGAAATGGGAAATCATGGCATAATAAGTGAAGGAAGCCATGCGTGCGAGTAGTGTAATCTAGGGCAAAGCATCGTAAAAATTTAGCTTTGCCTTGCAGGCTCTGCAGTTGGCGCAAATTCCTAGGTTGTGGAATTTTTGTTATAGCTTGGACCTTGAGGGGGTCCACTATGATGCCATGTTGGGAGATGATGAACCCAAGGAGGCGTCCTGCGGTGACGCAAAATACACACTTGAGGGGGTTCAAGAGGATCTTGTACTGTCGACATCATTGAAAGACGACCCGTAAGTCATCTAGATGTTGAGTTTGTTTCTTGGATCAAGTGGTGAGGTTGTCCAAGTAAGCAAGAATGATGCAAGTGAGATCATGGAAAACGTAAGTCATGGCCCATTGGAACGTCACACCAACATTCTTGAGTCCAAAAGGAATGACACGATACACAAAACTACCCCATGGGGTAGTGAATGCAGTCTTATATTGATCTATTGGGTGGATCTGGATTTGATTGTAGCCAGACAACCCATCCATGAAGGACAAGGCCTCGTGGCCGACAAATTCATCAATAATTTGGTCGATGAAAGGTGTTGGGAAGTTGTGTTTGGTACAAGCGTGATTGAGATCACGAAATTTGGTCAGACGTGAATAGTGCCTTGTTTTTTGTTAACGGGGAGGGGGTTGGAGACCCATGACGTGTATGTGATGGGGTATATGAACACAATGACGCATAGTTTGTCAATTTCAGCTTTGATAGCCCCTGCTTTGGATGGGTACAGTGGGCGTTTCTTTTGACGTACAGGGGTAACATCTGGCCATGTGTCGATGCGATGTTCGATGATAGAAGGATCGAGGTCGGGCATCTTTGTATATGACCAGGCAAAAATATCTTGGTATTCCTGAAAGAGAGCTTTGTAAGCTGTGAGTTCCTCAAGGGAGCATGTGGCACCAATGGTGATTTCTTATATGATTCCTGGTTTGATGGAAACGTCAATTTTTACAGTGGAGAAAATGTTGGCCATGTTGCCTTCTTCAAAAGAATTAGGAGCAGGGATAGGGTTATTGAACAAATATATATGCCCTGACGGGATAAAATATTTGGTTTCAACTGCACATATGGAGTCTTGGCTAGGAGGATCAAAGGCTTCCTGTGAGAGAAAGAATGCTCTGGGATGGAGCACATTCCATGGGCAATCGAGGGTAGTTAGTTCCTCTAGGATATCTTTGTCGCAGTGGAAAATGTGAGAATATAGGGGATCCAGGGAAGTAACATTGGTGACTGTCACTGTGTGGTTATCTTTAGGTGGTGAAGACGTAGAGGGAGTATCGCAATGATGGTGCAATGGCGTTCTTGACATAAACCAGATGTTCATACACTATGGTTTGTGAATTTTGGGCAGGGGTGATATTTCCTAAGAGAAATGAACCAGAGAGTTGGGAGGATTTGGGGCCAAATCCTCAAATAGTCTATCCATGAACCATGGAGGGGTAGGAAGTGACTCAGGTTCAGGAGAGGTGATATGAATGGTCTCTGGATATGGAATAGGAGTAATCTCTTGCATTACCGGAACTGGGGTGTTTGGAGGATTTTGAATAAGGACCATTTGACGACGCATGTATTCAATGATCATGGGACACTGGTATGTGAAATGATAAAGTGATTCACAGAGAGAGTAAGGAAATTGCATACGTTCATTGACTGAGGTCGTGACATGGGTACTTGATGACGTGGATGGAGGGGGGTCTTGCTGAAAGCTTTGGCATACTACCATTAGCGTCTGTCGAAAATGAGGTAGCGCAAGGAAATGTTGAGTGTAGTGGCCATACTTTGAACATATGGCACACACGAATCTGGTTCGTAGCCCTTTACTACCTGTAGTAGGGGACGTGGTGGTATTACTAGGTGTGCCTGGTGAAGCGATGAGAGAGGTAGTTTCTCGAGGGAGTTAGATCAAATTGTGTAACTCAAGGAGAGAGGGACATCTATTGGTGGGGTGTCCCTCTTTCTCGCATAGTGAGCAAGGAGGTTGAACTCAGGGAGGAAGTGGAGCGGTGGGCTCTTTCTTCTTCTGTCTGCCCCCAACCGTAGCGGTGGTGCTGGCAAGTGGGGGTGAGGGTTGTGTCATCAGAGTTAGGACTGGAATCTGCATCGGGATTCCCTCTCTTTGGGGAGGGAGGGAGGGTTAAGGAACCATCGTGGGTGGGTGTAGATACCATACTAGAATGGCGAGCACCATATTGGGAAGGGTAAGCGTTATGGCTACCTAGAAATCTTGTACTCTCAGTGAGGGGTAGAAGAAGGGAATTTGAGTAATGGCTTGGGGGATTGTCTCCCAAACCAGGATTTGATCCTGAGGGAGGTTGAAATCGAGGGTGAGTGGTGTTGGAGGGTTCTCAATGGATTCTTGAGGTAGGATTTCTTCCGCTAGTGGGACGTCAGGGAGTGGAGAAGCCTCTATGGGAGGAATGCTATCTCCATTATCAGTTCCATTGGAAGATATGACACACACTTTTGCTGAGGGGTGTATGAGCAGTGGTGCTCCATGGTATTCCCCCAACAAATATGAGTCTTTGAAAATTCTGGGGCCCATATCCATGAGTGGATATGCGTCAGAACTAGTGCAGACAAGAGGTAAGATGTTATTGATGTTGGAGGAGTGGTTAGGCTTGTAATGTGAAACTTGGTTGATGGTGATGATATTTCCGTTGTGGGGGAACATCATCATTTGAAACACAGAAGAGGCCACAACCTTCATAGTGTATATGTAGCTATGTCCAAACAAGATGTAATCGAGCGAGGCGTCAATAACTTCAATGTTGATAAGGATGGTTTTTCCCCCACGGGGACATTTTGAAAGAGTCCTTCAGGAGAGGATGGTCGTCCATCATAAGATCTCAAAGTTATGGAGGATGGTATTAGCTCTGGAGAGCCAAGTTTCTACCATACAGTTTTGGACATGATGCATGTGGATGCACCTTCATCAGGGATACATCAATGAACTGTGATGTTCCAAATTTTGACTGGTATCTAGAAAGCTAATAAAGCGGGGAGACGAGGTTCCCCATAATCTAGATCGAATGTGATGAGTCTAGCATCAGTAGGGTCGACTGCCCCTAAGGCAGAAAGCAATGATTTCTGTTGGGTGGTACATGTTTGGAGGACCTCCAATATTGATATGGATACAGGAGATTGCGCCAAATAATCGAACAGGTTGTAGTTGTGTGTCGCCCTAGCCTAAGGGTTGTTAACATTCCATCATAATGGGATGCGAGGAATACGAATGGGGGGTTCAGTGTTAGGGCACAAAATCATCAAGGGTTTTCCAGCTGTAGTTGGAGCTGCTTCTGAAGTGGTGGGAGTAAATTCAGAGGGGGTGTCGTATTGACGACTGTGCATTTGCAGAAGAATTTCTTCTTCACTAGTTAGGAAGATATTGCGATCCTTTGGATTCCCAGGGTTTTGATACTATCCCATCCATGGTGGGGTAGGATGCATCTCCTGTTGGGTATTCATCACACCTTGGTGTGGAACAGGGTTTTGCAACACAGTCGGGGGTGGTTGTTGCAAATATTGTTGTGGGGCCTGCCGAGGGACAGGCGATGCTAGAGGACGTGTCACATTCATGGAATATTTAATCCATTTAAAGTCAAGGATTTGGGGGCAATGGCGAGTATAATGACTGTGTTGACCGCAAAGGGCACAAGGGAAGTTTGTTCAAATATTTTTGTTGTTATTCCTCCCTTGGCGTTTGTTTTTTTTTTCCCCTTGGGGGTTTTGGTTACCTTGGTTCTGGTTTCCCCCAACAAGTTGGTTTTGTTGGGGGTTATTTCCCCCTGGTCCTGGTTTATTATTGTTTTGGTTTTTCCCTTTCTTTTTGGCATTACTCAGCTCATGGGCCGGATTTTCCATATTCAGTTGTTCAAAATTTTGAAATTGTTGAATGGGAGAGGGCTGAACAGAGTTAACCCCAGCATGTGGTTGTCCTTGTGGAGGAGAAATTGGCTGTGGAGGACCAGGAAATGGAAAGTATTGATTATTTTGTGGCAATTATATGTAGGGTACATAGGAAGGCATAGTTCTTTCACTAGCGCTTATGGTGTAAGATGAGGTAGAGGGGGTACCAGAACTGGGTTGAACTGTCGGGTGCATCATGGGTGTTGACGAGGGTCCATTCATGGGTGGAGGTAGGGAAGCAGGGTATGGCTATTGATAAGGGGGGGAAGGGTAAAAAGGGGGTCCTCCACACATCGGTGGATATTGGGGTGTACCATATGTTAGCGTCAGAAGTCACTCCTAGATTGCTTGCAGGAGTAGAGCCCAACGCCCATCAGTTTTATGTCACGATTTGTTTATAAAGGGTGATCAAATGGAGATAATGGCTCTAGGAGGTATCACTCTAACTCAGGGACTGAGTCTGGTATGTAAAGAACAGAGGAGGTCTGGAATCCTAACTTCAGCCAGTGGGTCGATTTAAAGATGAACAGGTGGAAGACTTAGGAGAAAGTGAACAAACAGCTCTGGGCAATAGGCTTGCAGCGGTTTGTAG